>CM061555.1:263792040-264312040 GCA_030864225.1 Capsicum baccatum var. pendulum | reverse complement strand
ATTTTTGTCAAATTTTAGTACCTTTTTACTTTCCTCAGTTAAATTTGATAGCCATAATTTTACTATTCCTATGAATGTTCTTTCTATATATTCAGGTGTATCTGTTGTGTCTATGCTATTATCTAGTAATTGTTTTGATAAATATCCTACCCATAATTGTATCGTCTTATTTGTGTCTATTACACAGTCTAAGTCTAAGAAGTTGTAATTTTTATTAACTATTTGTTTTGGTGTCCATCTATATTAATTTTTTGAGTTGTAATTATTTTTGTAATTATAGTTTGGTCTTCTTATTTTTGATGTACTAGGTATTATGTATTCATTTTTTTTTGTACCAAGAGAATTTACTTCTGTGTTTGTTTCTTCTATATTTTTAGTAACGACTTTTTCTTTTTCTTTAATTTCTAGATCTTCTATTCTATCTAAAATTTCTATACATGTTTCACTATCTTCTAAATCATAATTATTTGTTTTTCAGTATCTGTTGTATTTATTTCTAATTTATTGGTCTTTAATTCTTTAGTTTTTATTTGTAATTTTTCTTTAAATTGGTTTATTTCATCTAGTAGTTTCTGTTCTTTATCCTTTTCATCCTTTTCTCTTTGTATTTTTTCATATCGATCTTTTAGTATTTGTAATTCTTTTCCTAACTCAGTAATCCTATTATTTTTTATTTCTGCTATTTTTCGTATTTCATCCGTAGTTTGTTGTTTTATTTTTTCGATTTGTTTTTTTCTGACTATTTCTTCATTTTCTTTTGCTATTCTTACCATAGTTGTTAGTTTATCTTCTAATTTTAATTCTTCTTTTTCTAATATAAAATATAAATGTTCACCTATTTTCTTACATCTTCTTCCTAAATTAGAAAATACTATTCTTATTTTAAAACTTCGTGATTTTCATATGTTTTTTCATCTATTATGAATTCTTCTTTATTTATTTTATTTATTTGATGTTATATATGCCATGTTGATATATGTATTCTAAGTTCTCTATTAGAGATTCTAAATATGATATTTCTTGTTTTTGTGCTTTTATTGATTTTTGACATACTCCAACAATTAAATTATACTGTAGTCTTTCTCTTTTTATTTTTAATTCTCTTCGTTTCTCAGATAATATCTATTTAAGTTCCTTATATTTCTTATTTTTATTTTTTCTTAAATTTGTTTATTTCATTTCTACAAAGGAAAAATAGTTATGTACGTATATATTCCAAACACTTGTAATTAATGAATGTATGTTTCAGAAATAAAGTAGAAGCAGATAATTATTTGTAGTTTTAAATTATTAGGGTTATATGTGGCTTAGACTTAGTAATTAGTTAGCCCTTTATTATTAGAATTTGAATTTAAATTGAAGTCTAGTTAGGAATTTAGCTATAAATATGTGTTTGAGTTATTAATAAAATAATCTCCTTTGATAATACAGTTGAATTAGTTTTCTCTCCAACTCATTCTCTATTATTTCATTAATTTCAAAGCTAAAAAACAAGCAATTGATATCTAAAGCCAATTTTCTTGAGGGATCCGTGATTGAGATGAATTCTGAAAACAACCTTTTCCAAATAACCCCACTTGTCTTTGATGGTGAGAATTACCAACTTTGGACAGTAACAATGGAGACTTATCTTGATGCTTTAGATTTTTTGGAGGCCGTGGATGAGGATTATGATGTTCTTCTACTGCCCGATAATCCTACGCTGGGCCAGATCAAAAGACATACAGAAAAGAAAATCAATAAATCAAAGGCAAAAACAACTTTATTTGCTAGTGTGTCTCCAATAATTTTAACGAGAATTATGGACCTTAAATAAACAAAAGAAATTTTGGACTATATGAAGGATGAATATACAACAGATGAAAGAATACGAGGCATGAAAGTATTGATCCTAATAAGGAAATTTGAATTTTAAAAGATGAAGGAATCTGAGACCGTCAAAGAGTACTCAGACCGACTTCTTGGCATTGTTAACAAGATAAGATTTCTCGACACAAAATTTAAAAATTCAAGAATTGTTGAAAAATTCTTGTCATAATTCCTGAAAGATAAGAAGTATCTATAACTACCTTCGAAAGCACAAAAGACCTGTCCTAGATTACCTTGGCAGAAATGTTAAATACATGGCAGGCGTTAGAGCAAAGGAGTTTTATAAGATAGGATGGTATGGTTGAACGAACTTTGATAACCAACCACAAGACTCAAAGCAAGGGTAATAATTCAAAGAAAAAACTATCCACCTTGCCAGCACTGTGGTAAAATAGGTCATCCTCCATTCAAATATTAGAAGAGACCAGATGCATAATGCAAGATTGCAATCAACTTGGCCATAAAGTTGTGATTTTCAAAAATAAATCTAAAAAATATTAAGTAGATACCCAAGTCACCAAAGAAAAAGAAGAAGATCGCTTATTTGTGGAACCATATTCTTCAACTAAGAAATATGATTTGGGGATGATTCATAGAGGTTGTACAAACCACATGGCATATGACAGAACTCTTTATAAAGAGTTTCTGCCTTTTAAAAATAAAAAGATTAGAATTAGGAATGGTGACTATATTCTTGCAAAAGGAAAAAGTGAATGTTGCAATCAAAATAATTTCTGGTACAGAAATAATTTCAAATGTCCTTTACATGTCCGATATTGATAAAAGTTTGTTGAGTGTTGGCCAACTAATGAAAGAATGATATAAATTGTTATTTGGAGATAAATATTATCTAATCTTTGATTCCACTAATCATGAGATTTTACAAGTTGAAATGAGTGGTAAAAGTTTCTTATTTAATCCAATAGAAAATACGCACAAGCCTTGCAAGAACAAAGATGAAATAGCAGATTCATTCAAGAGTTCAAATTCAGCTGAAACTACAATCCACAATTTCTGATCCAAGGAGGAGTGTTGAAAATATATCTCAGAAATAAAGTAGAAGTACATAACTATTAGTAGTTTTAAGTTAGTAGAGTTCTATGTGGCTTAGACTTAGAAAATAGTTATCCCTTTATTATTTTAATTTGAATTTTAATTGAAGTCTAGTTTGAAGTCTAGCTATAAATATATTTGTTTGAGTTATTAATAAAATATTTTCCTTTGACAATACAATTGCAGTATTTTTTTTCTCTCCAACTCTTTCTCTGATATTTCTTTAATTTCAAATCTAAAAATCAACAGTAAAAGTATGTTGAGAAAATTAAAGAAAATGTGTCATTTAAGTATTTAATGAAGAATTGGTGAAATTGACCAACTTAAAGGGTCAAACATATTTAGAAAACTTGATTAATTTAATTGTGGACTTGATTAATATTTTAAAAACTTTCTAATTTTTTCAAAAATACAAATAAATACACACCCCTCTACTTTCCAAATCAACCGTCTCTCTCCTCTCTCTCCTCTTTCTGTTAACAGTCTTTCTCAACTCTATTCCAACCAACGGTTCTATAAAATATCTCCCTTTAATTTTCGATGACTTTAAACTTTGGTGACAAATAGCTGGGTGAATTCCTTTTCAGCTATCAACCATCAATCGATGAGAAAAGTAGTGCTCTCTGGCGTCAATAACTTTGAGTTCTTCATCGTTCCATTTCTTCTTTCATAGGTAAAAAATTATGTCTTTTTAGTTATGAAGAAGCAGAAGAACTTGAGCCAACTTCTCTTCTATTATTGATTAATAATTTTAATATATTTTGCTTAAATTTGAAATGTGGACTGAATAAAATCCTAATTTCTATCATTTCATCTCTAATCTTTTTGGTGTGAAATATAATTTTTGGTTGTTATTGTAGTTCTTGTTATCGGAATATTGATTCAATTTTTGTTGGTGATTTTTGGTCACCATTGATGTTCTTTGTGTGTGTGAGTTATGTTGGTGTTGCTAGGTTGATTTGTTATTTTTCTTGGTAAAAATGGTTTTGCAATAGATGAACCATCTGACGCAATGAATCAACCATCTGATGCAACATATAAACTATATGATGCAACAGATAAAATATCTGATGCAATAGATGAAATATTTGATGCAATAGATAAAACATATTATTAAACAAATGAAAATCTGATGCAACACATGTACATCTGATTCTACAGATGAACAATCTGACATACCATTCATTTGTTGCGATAAACGACTCTTCTATCCGTAAGAGATCTAAATAATATTGATCTACCAGACAAATCATTTGGCAACAGATGAGTGATCTATTTTTATTATTTCCAACGGATTACTTATCCCTTGTAACAGGTTGTTTATAAGTTACAATAGATATCTTACCTAGTGCAATAAATGTTTGGTCTGTTTTTATTGTTTCCATAGGATTACTCATCTGCTACAATAGGTTGTTTATAAGCTGGAACAAATAACCTACCTAGTGCAATGGATGAGTGATCTATTTTTATTGTGTCAAATAAATTACTCATTCACTGCAACAGGTTATTTATAAGCTACATTAGATAACCTACCCGGTGCAAAAAATAAGTGATTTATTTTTAATATTTCCAACAGATTGACTCATCCTCTGCAAGAGGTTGATATAGGCTACAACAGATAATCTACCTGGTGCAATAGATTAGTGATCTGTTTTTATTATTTCTAATAGATTACTCATCCACTGCAATAGGTTGGTTATATGTTGCAACAGATAACATACTTGGTGCAACAGATGAGTGATCTATTTTTACTATTTCCAATGAATTACTCATCTGCTGCAACAAGTTAGTTATCAATTGTAATAGATAACCTACCTTTTTCAACAAAGTAGTGATCTATTTTTATTATTTCCAATAGATTACTCATCCACTGCAACAGGTTGGTTATATGCTACAACAGAGACCATACTTGGTGCAACAGATGAGTGATTTGTTTTTACTATTTCCAATGGATTACTCATCTACTGTAACAAGTTAGTTATCAATTGCAATAGATAACCTACCTGGTTCAACAAATTAGTGATCTGTTTTTATTATTTTTAACAAATTATTCATCTGCTGCAACTGGTTGGTTATATGCTGCAACAGAGAACCTACCTGGTGCAACAAATGAGTGATCTATTTTTATTATTTCTAATGGATTACTGATCCACTACAATAGGTTTGTTATATGATGCAACAGATAACCTACCTGGTTTAACAGATTAGTGATCTATTTTTATATTTTCTATGCATTACTTATCCACTACAACAGGTTGATTATATGCGGCAGTAGATAACCTGCCTGGTGCAATAGATGTGTGGCCTATTTTTATTGTTTCCAATAGATTGATCAACTTCAACAGGTTGGTCATATACTGCAGCAGATATTCTACCTGGTGTAATAGATGTGTGGTCTGTTGGAACTGTTATTTTACTACTGTACATGTTTAATTTACTGTTATTATTCTTTAAAGATGCATTAATCAGTTAAATCTATTTTATATTCCTTTTAATTTAGATAATGTGGCTCTTAAAAGTGAAGAAACCGAATCAAGTCTAAGTAAATGAAAGAGTGAAGCAGCTAGGCAACATCTACCACTCAAAGAGCTTGCTTTACAAGTGTTATGTCAATCAGGAGCAAAAGAAGATGACCTTGGGGAGCAGGAATATTTCAAAAGAAAAAATCCAAATGTTAATAGCCCTTCCACCGAAGAGTTGGTCAACACTTTCAGTATTAATCATTATCTTGTGAGAATGCAGTGTGATGGTGCCACAGATTTAATAGGTGATTTTGTGGTTAAGTCAGCCTTGGAAAAATCTTTCGACTCCTTCAGAAAAATACTTTGAGAACAAAAATTGGATGTTAATTTCAGGGAAAGCTGCTTTGGGCCATATGTTGATTTGCCGGAGAACAACAATGCTCGCTTCCAAATGAAAATGGTAGATTATCTTCTCAAGCGTAGGTTTATGTATGAAAACAAAGATAAGAAGGATTAATTATGGATAAATTATTGTGACATACCAGTTTGTTTTGTTTGGAAGGAGTTTGTCATAGTTACTGGATTAAAATATTATCCTCCTTCTCCTTCTCAAGCTATACCTATTCTAACCTAAAAAAGCACCCCGCATACCCAAAAAAGTCTAAGTCAAGTAGAGTGATCGTGATGACCTAGTGTCCCTTGTTAGTCCAAGCTTCAAAAACATAAATTTGATAAAAGCATTTAAAGTTAAAAGACTTTCAAAGAAGCACAAGCAATCATTTTGATTGGTTTTGTTTATACATAATATTCTTTGGGTGAGGGACGCTAGCAACATCATACCACTTTGTTTGATAAATCTCTCCAAGGATCTTGAGGCATTTAATAGATATCCTTGCGGTTATGAAAGCTACAAAATGTCTATCAAATATTTGTTGACTCCGTTAATGCCAAGGACAGTCAACTTATATGGTTTTCCATGGGCTTTCATGATAAATATTTCTTTTATAATGACATGATTCATTTTTTTAATTCAATAATGCTTTTGATTTATTGACATTATTTTATAGGCTTGGATATTTGAAGTCATTTCTTATTTGAGACAACAATTGAACTACTAGAAAGAAGTTTCCTGTCCAAGAATTCTGAGATTGTTGTAGGCCAAAACTAATAAAAATACAAAAAATTTTCATCTCTTCAACCCCTGAAGGAAGCAGTAAGTGTAATTCTAATTAAGTTTTTATGATAATTAATAATTTTTAAAAATGATTTCATTATCATTCTAATATATGTATTGATTTATTTTAGATTGTCAATTCGTGGCTTGTTCTGACCAATGGACAGTTGAAGATGTCAGTTTTTCTTATTTTAGGGTCTGTCCAAACTTTATCGGACCCTAAGGTCACTGATAGAATAAATAAGAAATTGTTTGGAGCAACAACCATCACAAGAAAAATAATTTTGGAGAGTAGGCTTGTTGTTTTTGTTGATGTTAGTGGTAGTGGTAGTGGGGTACCTCTTATAATTTTTGAAACAATAAACCATTATGATTATGATCATACTGGTTATACAGATTTTGCCATTTCTAGCGAATGTTCTACATGAAAATGTCAAAACTGTAAGGCGAAATATGATGAAGTAATTAATGCCATTAATGCATTAACTGCTTCTTGATGTTAGGCGTATTTACACGCCTAAAGCACCTTAATTTACCCATATTTTAGCTAAGTTTTGAGGACAAAATATATAATTCCTGCACGTTTAGTCGTTTTTCCTGTAAGTGAGCTAACCAACGTGATTAGCAAGTTTTCAGGTATAAATGATGAAGATTTCAGCATTTTGTGGACTGTTGAACGCCAAAGGAAACTTCACGTAAGAAGGAAGGCAGCTTCTGGAAGCTTGTGGACCGAAAGTGATGCATGGAGAACTTGTCCCGGGCAAAAATAGTATTTCTAAAAACTTGGGGATCAGCAGTAACTTAGTAGGATTAGGACAAGTATGCAGTAACCCAGTAGGACTAGGACAAGGATAAAAACCCTATTTCAATAGGACTAGGATATGGATGTTATATAAACCCTATTTTGCTGAAACTTTTCAGCATTCTCTTCTTATCCTACTTTCTATTCCTTTCCATTCTAATTAATTCTTATTCACTCATTCATTAATTCAAGTCTTTTTCATTCAACTTCCGCTCCAAATTCACGTTACAATTTTTAACAGAGAAAGACGCTAACTCGTGGGAAACACCAAGAGGAAAAACATCAACCTTGTTGTGACGCCACACTCCTCTCTAACGTGAGATCATTCTAGTTTTTCTATGATGATGATGCTTATTGTGATCTCCGTTGCACTCATGAGTAGCTAAACTTCTCTGTTAGGGTTATGGAAGCCTTATGAGATACTATCTATTGCTATGAGTTTGTGAATTCTTGATACGTATGTTGCTTATATCATTACTCTCTTCATTTTAACTGAATTCTTGTGGTTGCAAACATATAGAATATGCCAGTATAACATTAACTTGTTCGAAAGATAAGTTACATGTCTGGAAAAGAGAGAGTGACAAGGAAATAGGGTTACCAATCCCTGTTTAAAAGTTAGTGCCCTAACTGGATTAACCTCTTGGAGAATTCGTACCATTAGTTATATGCTTTAAGCTCGAAAGAGTTAAAGTGAAATAATCCTTGATGGTCGAAAGACGCTAGGAATTACCATAGAATATGGATCTCTATAAGCGCATGCATGTCTAAATTCCGCATAACTCATACCCAATAGATACGTAAAACTCATAAGGTTGACATAACCCTAACTTACAATTCTCATTGATTTAAATCTTGCTAAACAAAACATTCCGTTTTTACTTTGCTATTTTGATACTTCTAGTTCACGCCAAACCCTAAACCCCCCTTTTTGTAGAATTTTTGATCAACAGTCTACTAATCGTTGCTTACTTAGTGACCAAGTATTCTCTGTGGGATTCGACACCCAACCCAGTTGGGTTCTATATTTGACAACGATCGCTTACACTCTTACGAGAGCTGTAGTTTAAGCGTTATCAAATTTTGACGCCGTTGCCGGGGAATACGGTTGTCAACTAAGTTTGGGATAATTACCAGACCCTTTGGTCAAAGATTCTCGTACTTTACTTTTAGTTGTTGTTTTTGTTTTCTGCAGGTTTTTGTTCAGTGCATCGCAAATACTCGAAGTTCAGGACAACCATTATTACCTATAAACCCTGAACCGCAACTTATTGGAAGGATGGATGCACAACGTGACATTGAAAGAAGGGCTTCTCAACAGGAGCAGGCTAGACTAGTTGCGTTGGCCGCTGCCCAAGTACATCAACAAAATATTGATAACCCTGGGCGGGCAACAAATCCTGACGATGAGGACCTAGGTGATGACGAGTTACTAAACCCTAGGCGTGATGCTGAGGTGGCGACACCTGCAAATAGAAGAGATCGTTAAGCCATATTTAGGCCTGAATGTCGCGCTATGCAAATGCCTTTCGATGATGATGATGACGACCTGGACGAAGCTGGTGCCACGGGAGCTATTATTACTCCGCCCTTGGCACTTGGAGCCAAGTTCAATATCACTAGCACCATGATTTAATTATTGCAGCTCAAGGGATTATTCGGTGGACTTCCAGGTGATGATCCAAATATGCATCTGGTCAATTTTATCTCTACATGCAAGTCATTCGACAACCCAGGCGTTGGACAGAATGCAATTCGGCTGCGCTTATTTCCATTGTCTCTATCTGGGGAGGCAACTCTATGGTTGAATATGCTAACTCCTGATTCTATTACTAATTGGAGGCAATTGAAAGACGCTTTCATAGAAAGATTCTTTCCGTCATCCAAGAGAGCACAGTTGAGAGATGAGATCAGTAATTTTCGACAACTTCCAATTAAAGCTCTCCACGAAACATGGGAGAGGTTCAAGAAGAAGCTTATGCGGTTCCCAAATCATCATATGACCAATGTCCACTTGATGGACATATTATACTGGTCTTTGAATTCGGTGACTAAGCCAGTGGTTGATAATGCTGCAGGAGGGTCATTCATGGACCTTACTTTTATTTAGGCAAGTGATATGCTAGATCGTATGACAAAGCAGAGTAGAGATTGGCATGCCAAGGATTCTGAGGTAACAAGCTCTACTATATCTATTGGAATAACTGCAGAACAATGGCGAAGAGAGGAGGAATGCGATCAAGATATGGCGCACATAAAAACACAGATGGATCTTCTTACCAAGAACTTATTATCAGGGAAGACCGAAGAAGTCAAAGCTGTTGTGTCACAGGTAAGAGGTGAATCCGATTCTGAAGAAGAAGCTAACTACTTGAATAATCAGGGGGATTTCTGAGGCAATACCCAAGGAAACCAAGGTCGGAACTATTATGATAAATCGGGAAACAAGGACCGTGATCAAGGTAATTGGAAGAACAAGACTGACAGGAGTGGTTTGTATGTTCCTCCTGGAATCTATGACGCCGCTGCATCTGGTTCTGGAAATATTTCCATGGAAGATATGATGGCTAAGCTATTGAAAGGAGTGGAGGCAACTAGCACGGGAGTAACTGAGGTAATAAATAATTTGTCCTCAATGAAGCAATTGGTTAACTCGCATTCTACTACAATAAAACAGCTGGAGCAACAATTGAGTCAACTATCAGCGACAATCAACCAAAGAAAAGCTGGCACTTTACCTAGTGACACTGTCCAAAATCCAAGGAATGATGAATCATGCAGGGCTATTACCACCAGGAGCGGTAAGGTGTTAGACAATCTGTCTAAAGACAAGCAGGTGGTTGATGATATAGAGGAGATTGTTATTGACGTTGATTGTGATGATTCTGTAGAAGCTGAAAATCAGAAGGAGCGCGTTCATGAGAAACAATTCCTCTTCCACCCCCACCTTTTCATCAGAGATTGAAGAAAAAGGCTGATGATACAAGGTTCAGTAAATTCATGATGATGTTGAAGCAGCTGACTATTAATGTTCCATTGGTGAAGGCGCTGGAAAAGATGACTGGGTACGCTAAATTCATAAAGGACATTTTAACAAAGAAGCGGGCAGTAAGCTATGAGCCGCCAGATAATATTCATCATTGGAGTGCAATTGCCACAAGGTCCTTACTATAGAAAAAGGTAGACCCTGGTGCTTTCACTATTCCTTGCACGGTTGAATCTATGAATTTTTCTAAGGCATTGTGCGATTTGGGAGCAAGCATCAATTTAATGCCACTATCCGTCTACAGGAAGTTGGGGTTGGGTGACCCTACACCAACCAATATGCGGCTCGTGATGGCAGATAGGTCGGTAAAATGACCTGTTGGTATCTTAAATGATGTGTTGGTGAAGGTTTCCACCTTCATATTTCCTGCAGACTTTGTTATTTTGGATTGTGAGGTGGATTCTGAAGTTCCCATAATCTTGGGACGCCCTTTCCTCGCAACTGGAAGTGTGCTTATTGACATGAGAGCTAATGAGCTTTTATTTCGGTTGAATGACGAAGTGGTCCATTTTGATGTATGAAAAGCACTGAAGAAGCCCGAAGATATGGATGTGTTCTCTGTAGCTGAAGTTAATTATAAGGACGACAAAGAATTATCTGTAAAAAAGCAGCTTACTGATGAGTCACTATCTGATGAGCTGCTGAATTTTGAGCTTGAGGAGGCTCAAAAACATGAAGAAACTATGTGTGCTCTAACAGAAATAGGGTCCTATTCTCATACTCCTAAGCAGCTGGACCTTGATCTTAAGAATCAACCGTCACCAACAGCAAAGACTTCCATTGAAGAGCCCCCAGTGCTAGAATTGAAAGAGATTCCCAATTATCTAAGGTATGCATTCTTGGGAAGTGGAAATACACTTCCTGTGAGTGTGGCGGATGATTTAAGTGAACAACACGTAGAGGCTCTCATCTCTACTCTGAAGAGATATAAGAGAGCTATGGGTTGGACTATTGATGATATAATTGGTATCCCTCCTGGGATATGTAAGCACAAGGGTCATCTCGAAGAAGATTGCATGCCTATAAGTAAGCCTCATTGTCGTCTGAATCCATTCAGAAAATGATCCACCATCTATCTCGATGAAGTCTAAGTAATCGAGATAGCTATGTCGTGCCGCGACAATAAATCAAGCGCTTGATGGGAGGCAACCCATCATTTTTAGTTGTTTTTGTTGTTTTTGTTTTCCTAGGATTTTGTCGAGCCACGACCAAAGCTACGGCGCTTGATGGGAGGCAACCCATCGTTCTAATCGTTTTTGTTGTTTTTGAGTAAGTGTAGGTACAAGAGGTGTAAAGGAGGAAGTTGGTTTCAAATTTTGATTTGGAAGCGGTTCATGTTGAAGGTGGTAAGTTAGGAATGAAGAAGAAAAGGCTATGGGTTAGGCATTGCCTATGAAAATCTAGGCAACGAATAAGGCAAGACCTATGTAAATCTAGGCAACGAACAAGGCATGGCCTATGCTATGGCCTAAGCTCTCAGAATCTAGAATGCCATAGCATAGGCGCCGCCTATGCCCAACAATGCTATAGCATAGGCGCCTCCTATGCAAAAGCCTTTGGTCTCGGATTCTACAATGCCATGGCATAGGTGCCTCCTATGCCCAACAATGCCATAGCATAGGCGCCGCCTATGCTCAACAAGGCTTTGCAAAAGGCGCCGCCTATACCAAGCATAGGCAAAGAATTAGGCGCCGCCTATGCTCACTTTTGGTCTCCAAATCCGATTACAAATGGGTCAAAACCCGACCCAAGCTTTTCCTATAAATAGAACCTTAGTCTTAAAACAAAAACTCATTGCAAATCCAACCTAAGCGCCGCCTACCAATCCAAATTATCTCAAAAATTTTCTTTTTTCTCTTTTAACTTTGCAAGAACATCTTCCAAGGCCATCAACCAAGCTCAATGGCACCAAAAAGTCGACCAGGAAAGGAAAAAGCATCCACCTTACAGAAAGGGCAGAAAAGAGGAAGAAAAGAGCAAGATGAATGCTCCTCACTACAGATACCTCGTCGCATGTTTGGAATAAAATGGGTCCTAGAGGAGGAAGGCAAGGAGTGGTACAGGAACAACAAAGTAAAAAAATATGTTCATGTGGAGTTGATACAAAAGGAAAGCCTAGCAAAGAAAGAACCTCGCATATTAGCCAAGATAATGACGTTACATCTTGATTTCATTTTCTGAGATATGGGAGAATGTAATCTTGATCTAACAAGAGAATTTTATGCCAATTGGTCTCCAAATACTACAGGGAGCGAAGTAAAGATTAGAGGCCAAGTTTTGCAGCTAAATGCAGAGTTCTTCAACTCTTTTCTAGGGTTGCCATCTGTTGATCCATCACCACTCAAGGAGCTTTATAATAGACCTCCGTACAGGGCAATCAGACACATACTGTGCGGAACAAGATCAATGGCACATTGGAGTAGACACAAGGATACCGATCGGCACAACACCTTCCCATATGACTCCTTGAACATGGAACCTCGGATATGGTTGCGAATAGTTAACTCTTGCCTGATTCCAGGGACACAGTATACAAATATAACACGAGATAGAGTGTGCTTGGTGTACGCATTGATGACAAACGTCCCCATCAACATTGGGGTGATTATTCGATCTTCAATGCGTAAGGCTAGGCTGCACAAGAGGTCCCACTTCATTTTTGGCAATCTGTTGACTGCAATATTGAGGAAGGAGGACATCGAAGAGGAACCTGCAGATCATAAGCTTCCACACAACCCAAAGAAGGTTGACCTTACAAAGGTTAAAGATGCTGAATCTATGCATGGAGTCAAACTTACCACTGTAGAAAGACATGCTCGCAACGAAAGCTTTTTCCGCCATTTATATGGCATGACGAGGTTCACCATGACGAGCGAAGGTCGTGTTCCAACTGCTGCTGAGCTCCAACAGTTGGATTATGACTACCCAATGAATGAGCATGCGAGGGCTATTGTGGAGTAGGTGTATATTTGGAGGAACCTCTTAATGACGATGTGACAACCGATGATGATCGCCGACTGCCAAACTCCGAAGTGGAGGAGAACTTTGATGACGATGACTCTGATGATGATTCCGATGCAGGGGGTATGACCCCAGACATAGAGGAGGAGTCCGACTAAACAAGTTCTTCTTATTTATCTTCCACTGAGGGCAGTGTGTCCCATCTAAGTGCGGGGTGCTGGTATTTGTATGCTATACTTCTTTATCTGCATTTGCTTATTTATGTTTGTTTTATTTGTTACTAGTTAAATTTTAGAATTTTTTTTTTACTTTTCATGAAACTGTTCTGATAGGCAACAGGGTATTCTGACAAGAGTCTGTGATAGAATCATTACTATTGAGACACTTAGGCTCTAAATGTGACTCGCTATGTGATAAGTGTGTGGTTTAATTCCTTCAACTTGTGGGTCAAGAGTCTATACTGCTCCCAATAAAGTTGACCATGTGCCTTGTGTGTGTGAGATTATAGTATATTCTGTGTTTGTGACTGATGCTAGAACTTGCCCGGTGTGTATGTAAAGCGAAATAAAGAGTGTGAGTTTAGGAGATGATTTAGGCATTTCTTTGGCAGCCTACTATTGTTTACCTTATTTTTATCTACCCATGGACATTATCCTAGATAACCCCCTTTTAAGCCTTTAAGCCATTTTCTTTGACAGCCTCATATGTAAGTCTAATCCATTTTTTTCAAGACCATAATTTGATCCAAATTCCTATGTGCTTTAAATTGTAAAGTCATGTGACAACATAAGAGGAAATTGGGTGAGAGTTATGCCTTAGAAGGTATTGGTACTTGAATTTGTTATGAAAAAAGAGTGGCTATCATAGAGGTGTGTTATAAAAAAAAGAAGAAAAGAAAAAGAAATAGAAAAACAAAAAGTTTATGATTAAATAAAAAGATAGTTATGTTTGAATGGCAAAATAGGTGAAAAGGGGTGAGAAATGAAAGAAAGGTAGCAGGGTTGATTAAAAGAGAGTGTTAATGTCATAATGTGTTGTATTAAAGCGCTTAGGAACTTAGTCACTATTTCTGGCCAAAATAGTCCTACCCGTCCCTTAGCCTACATTACAACCTGTAAAAACCTATTTAATACTAATCTTAGCATTCTGATATTAGTGGAGCATTACACTAAGAGCAAGCCTATGGCCAGCGGTTGCAACATATGAATTCTTTGTGAGAGTGAGAGCAAGGAAAATCTTATACCCATGTTTCGAAAAATGGAATACTTGTGAGTGAGTATGGGTGATAGATTTTGAGACACACATGGTTGATGAGTTTTGGGTAGTTGTGTATGATTCTTTGTGCCTTAACTTTTGGATACGAATTAACCATCATCACGAGTCTAGGTTGGAGGTTGAATTGTTTCTAGTAGTGATCAGAAAACTACTCATTGTTAATAATTGTCGTGCCTGCCTTGATGAATATTTTGTGCTGTTACTGTGAAACCCTAAGTAGATGTTTATATGAACATGATATTTTGTTCGAGGACGAACAAAGCTTTAAGTGTGGGGTGTTGATGTTAGGCGTATTTACATGCGTAAAGCACCTTAATTTACCCATATTTAAGCTAAGTTTTGAGGACAAAATACATAATTCCTGGACTTTTAGTCCTTTTTCCTGTAAGTGAGCTAACCAACGTGATTAGCAAGTTTTCAGGTATAAATGATGAAGATTTCAGCATTTTGTGGACTTTTGAATGCCAAAGGAAACTTCACGTAAGAAGGAAGGTAGCTTCTGGAAGCTTGTGGAACGAAAGTGATGCATGGAGAACTTGTCCCGGGCAAAAACAGTATTTCTAAAGACTTGGGGATCAGCAGTAACTTAGTAGGATTAGGACAAGTATGCAGTAACCCAGTAGGACTAGGACAAGGATAAAAACCCTATTTCAATAGGACTAGGATATGGATGTTATATAAACCCTATTTTGCTGAAACTTTTCAGCATTCTCTTCTTATCCCCCTTTCTATTCCTTTCCATTCTAATAAATTCTTATTCACTCATTCATTAATTCAAGTATTTTTCATTCAACTTCTTCTCCTAATTCACGTTACAATTTTTAACATAAAAAGACACTAACTCGTGGGAAACACCAAGAGGGAAAACATCAACCTTGTTGTGACGCCACACTCCTCTCCAACGTGAGATCATTCTAGTTTTTCTATGATGATGATGCTTATTGTGATCTCCGTTGCACTCATGAGTAGCTAAAATTCTCTGTTAGGGTTATGGAAGCCTTGTGAGATACTATCTATTGCTATGAGTTTGTGAATTCTTGATACGTATGATGCTTATATCATTACTCTCTTCATCTTAATTGAATTCTTGTGGTTACAAACATATAGAATACGCCAGTATAGCATTAAATTGTTCGAAAGAAAAGTTACATGTCTGGAAAAGACAGAGTGACAAGGAAATAGGGCTACCAACCCCTGTTTAAAAGTTAGTACCGTAACTGGATTAACCTTTTGGAGAATTCGTACCATTAGTTATACGCTTTAAGCTCGAAAGAGTTAAAGTGAAATAATCCTTGATGGTCGAAAGACGCTAGGATTTACCATAGAATACGGATCTCTATAAGCGCATGCATGTCTGAATTCCGCATAACTCATGGCCAATAGATACGTAAAACTCATAAGGTGGACATAACCCTAACTTACAATTCTCATTGATTTAAATCTTGCTAAACAAAACATTCCATTTTTACTTTGCTATTTTGATACTTCTAGTTTACGCCAAACCCTAAACCCCCCTTTCTGTGATTAGCATTGATAATTTTGGCTCTCCTGGTGGATGTCACAGTAGAAACTATTGCTGAACAACATAATATCATAGTTAATAATTCATCAACTTCTTCCAAAGAAGAAGAAAAAGTGGAGCCTGTCAGTTCAAGAGAACAGAAGAATTACCCATTTGAAGGGTTCAACATCTTGGACAAGGCTCTAAAAAAACTAACAACGTTGATCAACGACTATTCAGAATGGATTACCGATAGGCTGTTAAAGCATCACTGGCTTGTATATAATTTTTTTTAAAGATATTGATTTATAATATTCTTGTTGTAAAAACATGACATTAATATATATAAATCATGTAGAAAACAAAATAACGAACACTACAAAGTGAATGATCGAGTCTTAGATTTGATATGTTCGACTTTGTTATTGTACACCTCGAAATGAAGGATTGGTTCTATTTGATGTAACAGCCCCAAACATGCAGGAATGATGAGGTTTAAATTCCATACATATTACTATTAATTAATACTTTATTTAATTACAACTATTTATGTAACACCCCAAAATCGGGTCCCGAGATGTTAGACGGTGATTAGGGTCACCAGTGACCCCAAACTAAACCTTCTACTGGCATAACTCATAAACAACTGAATAAGATAGATAAATCTGAACAAAGTAAGCAGAAGATACATCTTTTCTGAATCTGATCAATACAAAAGTGAATTCACATGATTACAACTCTGCTTTTACAAATAAACTAAGATAAATACAATGACTGTACTGGCTGTCTATGAAGGCTCTACTAATACTGACTATAGATAGCTAGGAAGCAAACCTAACTATCACTAATCAATATATAAGAAAAATAAAGAAATAAAACATATAAATGACATCTAACTTAAATCCCCGAAGTAGGACGACATATCATCTGCTGGCTGAAATCTGCAACTGTCAGAGTTTGATGTGCATACTAAAACTTGTACCTATATTATGAGACAATGTAGCACATAGACGTATATGTGGATCAGTACTTTGAGGATGTACTGAATATACGGGGTTGCAATGCATATATAAAATAATATCTCAATATCATCATAGTTTATAAATTATGCCTGCTGACATAAATGACTTTCATAGCTTGAATAATACCTGAAATATAAATCTCGTAAATCATGAATAATGAAACATTTAGTATAAATCTCGTGAGTCATTTCACTTTATTCTAAATCTGCATTCTTTCTTTGTTCTCAAACCTGTGGTATAGATAATGTCTTAAAACAACATCTTTTCGAACATACGCTTTAACCTCATGAAAACTAAGAACTTCTTTGAAAACTTAAAGATTTTGACACTTGAGAACCTTAGAAATCTTGGAATCATAGCTTTCAAAAGGCATATCCCTTTATCTTAGATAGAGTGGGGGACTACTTTGGAGGTTTCTCCTAACCAACATAAATCATGTGAGCTACATGGAGTCCAACGTCTTACCCACGTTGTGAAGAGCTGTTCTATCCTTGCCATCGGATAGAACCTTAACTTTTTAGTTCATTAGTTATCACTATATCAACCTCAGGCTCACATACTATGGGGGCACGTAGTTCTAGGGAAGTACCACACTTCCCGCTCGATGCTAAATACTACTCCCGGACTTAGCTTAGAACTTTAAAGAAAATCCACAATAAACAATTCAACAATTGTCATCGGGAGCAAATATGCTACCCCTTTATCATAAATCAATCACATGTGGATTTCTTTTCTTACTTGGGTTCAAAAACCAACTCTTTCCTAAAATCTTGATAGACTCATCATCAAAGCTTTAAAGATCTCATAATAATGGAAATATAAACATACTTCTTACAATTCTTTAAAAGTCATCAATAACTCATTCTGAAAATAACAATCTTTAAATAGGGTTAATGACCCATATGTCAAACTCGTATTAAAACACTAAAAGATTCATGCTTGATAGTGTAAATATTGATGAATCAACTCAAAATCTGAAAATTTCAGCAATAAGCATGAAAATATAAACATACTCATGTAATATCATAGCAAAACATCATACTCAATATACTTCTTGAAAATACTTCAAAGAAAAACATCATACTCAATATACTTCTTGAAAATAATTCAACAATGTCAAAATATAGAAATCAAGAATCACAATATAATCCTTAAACTCACTTGAAAAAATCTGAAAAATCACATTACTTGCATAAATATATGTGGAATTAGTCATACAATTACACTTCTAAATCATTGAAAACCTTATAAGCTTGTAATTAACAATCATGGGTATAAACCCCAACTTGAATTTCATGAAAAATAATCAAAAAATCAGTAATTTATAATCTAAAATAAGTTTTTGGCACAAGAACGAAAGGGTATTCTTATTCAAACCCCACATACCTTGAAATTTAAGCTTTGGAGGAACTCTTAACTTTAGATTGCTATTCTTGAGATTAATGGGTGCTTTTCCTAGCCCACGGAATGGGGAATCCGAATCTTAAAAAATTATCAAAAACCTACGGTTGAATCTTGAGAAATTTGTATTTTAAGGTTGAAACCCTAATGAATGTTCTTGGTGATTTTGAGAGAAAGTAAACGTATTTTTGTGTTATGGGAGTTTAATCCCATGTTATAGCTGGATAGGGGTTGGAAAATACCACTTTTGCTCTTAAAAATGTGGAAATAGAACCTAAAAATTATTAGCGTGCGATAGAGCGTGCGTCGCACGCTTATCGCATGGTGCTACTACCTAAGCCACTAAAATGGCCATAAGTTTTCGCTCGGTTATCAAATTTTTGCAAAATTGGTATCGTTGGAAATATAATTCAACTATCTACAACTTTATAGGTCTTGGGATGAAAAATTCCATGTATATTAATAGATATACATGTATGAAGTAGACCCTTGTAGAATCAAATATCAAACTTTGGATGAATCAATTGATCTTAGCTCAACTTTGTTCTAGGTCATTGCTATGAATATTTTCACCTCTAAAATACTCCATAAACTAGGATAATGATCATGAAACTTATATTCACGTGAGAATCACTTGGATTAGAGCTTATAAGCGTAGAAACGATGGTTAGAATTCCAACACAAAAATATGGGGTATTACAGTTTAATGACAATATGTGCAGCATGTCAATGTCATTTTTTACTACCTCAGAAAGAAGGCCAAGTATCAAACACAAGAACAATAAATACATACGACATGAAATTATTTGTACAAATTTACGTCAATAATACCAACGGTAGGTTTTGTCAACAAAAGCTAGATGTTTCCCGAAATGAGGAATGCTTAATCAACATCACCAAAGGTTTAGCATTCCATCTTTCTTACCTTGGTATTTGATCGACGAAGTATATATTTCAATCAATTATGGTGATGAATTACATTGGGTGTTGGCTGTCGTTGTTCTAAAAGAAAGGTGCATCCAAGTGTATGAGTCGATGTCGCGAAGGAGACATTTCGGGTAGTCGTCTGAGATACAAAAACTGGCCAAAATATTGCCTATTTAGCTTGATATGAGTGACTTTTTGTACCAAAAGGTTTGTACTGATTGGTCGATGATTGAAGCATACTGGGATAAAATGGATAATACATTTGATGTAGAATATGTTAAAGGAATCGGTCAATGTAATGCCCCGAATCTAGTACCCAAAATACTATACGGTGCTCATGACCCCAAAGGACGACAAGCTAACCCATGAATGATATCTGTACTTATATACTGCATAATATACTATATAAATGCAGAAACATGAACTGAAAGGCCATAAGGTTCAAATTTGTAACATAACTGATAAATCATAACATATTAATGGGGTATGGAATACCCAAAACACTGAAATAACTGTCTGAACACACTAGTCTGAAAAGCCTCTAACTGACTGAACTGTCGGAATAAGAAGTCGATGGAATAGGTCCCCAACTAACTCCAACTAATAAATTTATTAATGATATAATAAAGAAATAACCACGTTCTCGAAGGATGAGGAATCCCTTCTAACTAACTACTGATATTTGGATTCTACTGATGCTCTGGAACTTGTGCTTTAGAATCTATGATATAAAACACCATAGCGCAAATGCGTTAGTACTTTGAATGTACTGGTATGCATGTGATCTTGGCTAAATGCATGGGGTTTATATGCATTAACAATACTGGATAACTGACTAATATGAATATGAGAATACATGCATGAATACGTAGTAACTATATCTGATATCGTAATAATAGGAATTCACTGATAAATAACATGATTGATAACTGAATTCTGATGACTGGTATTATTGATGACAAGAGTGACTGTATTTGACAGTCCTAAATCTGATGGAACTAGATAAGTTCCATACTGTTCTGAGTTAACTGTCTCTGATAGTCCTAAATTCTATAACTGAAATTGTGGGAAGTAGTTATCTAACCGACATGCCCTAATATGCCATGACGGCTAAGTTAGGGTCCAATCTATAACCCCAATTGGAAGGGTGTCAATACCGTGCCACTGGCAAGGACAAGCTATGAGTGACCCTCATCTAAATGTGCTTATCCACCTTATCAATGCTCATCTGATAGTGTTGATGTCTTAACCTATGGTGGCTACATAGTTCTGGAATACAAGGATGACTTCTAAGAATCACACCCTCATATGACAGTGTGTGTTCCCATCCTTGGGTTCACTCGGTGCTAATTTCTATTCCCATCTGAATAGATACTGAACGTGAATTACTTAACTGAATTAACTGAATTTCATTGACTAATGGAATAGTATTGAGATTACTGAATTACTGAGATTTCCTGAGTCACATGACTGACTGAGTTCTATAGATCATGGCTTGACTAAGGATATGGTGAAAACATGACACTAAATCTAGGTACACAACAATATTTTTTGGGTACAAGTACCCCTAGGACTCGATGGAAGGAAACTGACAAGGCATCACATTCTTGAATGCATAACCAATCATTAACAATCCATAATACAATAATTGAAGATATTTCATGGGCATTTGATTATCATATCTTAGTACATGAATAAGATAGCGTGTATACATAGCATAATTTCATAAGGCTAACTCATGAGAAATCCAACAAAAAAAATTTCAATACATAAGAATAACATGGAAGTCATTTTGGATCACAATTTAGCTATAGTGCTTAATTTCTATCTTCCTACGTATTTCATCAAACACCTTGCATGCAGTCATAGGGTATAGGCTTAATCATCAAATTGATACATTATGAATAACTCAATTTATAGATTTCACTCACTTGCTAATGTAGTTTCATGAAAAACACATAAATATTCCAACTTGAGAATCATATAACAAGATAAACAAGGTTACAATCAACCCACCACATAAATATCATGATTTGCAATTTGAAATAGAGCTATTGATCTTTATGGATGAAAGGAATCCATAAACCAACACAACGCATACCTTAGTTCTTGGTTTAGCAAAGATTGATGGAGAGACTTTCTTGAAATTGAATCCTCAATTGAAACCCTAGCTTGTTCTTGAGAGAAAATTAAGAGAAACTAGTATATTCTGGGTTCCAAATAGCTAAATCTCGTGTTAAAGGGATTAAATAGGGGTGGGAAATTGACCCTTATAACCTTGAAAACATCTTTTAAATTGGTGAAAATTTCTCGAACTGGAACCATGGCGCAACGCTGTGTTATTGCATCGTGTCACTGGAATTTGACAACTGGGAAATTGAGGGATGGCACAATGTGGAGCCATCGCATTGCGACTTTATTTGTGACCTAGAAATTTGACACGACGTGGATAAATCACACTGGGACACTTGAAAAAGGAAAATTGCCATTTTATCTTGTGGCACGGCACGCCACTGACTAATATGGCGTTGTTTTACGACGGGAACTTGAAATAGTCATAACTTCGTACTCGGTTATCGGATTTAGGAAAATTTTATATTGATAGAAAGCTTATTAAATTTTCCATATGACAAAAAGTGAAAATCTTAAAAATTCCTCATGGAATAAAATCATTCAATTTAGAAGCTAACACTTGACATTCTTGGGACAAAACAAGTTAGCTAGGAAACTTCGGGGTATTATACTCAACAACCCATTGGTAGACTGTAAGTATCATGATTTAGTTTCATTTCATAAATTTTACAATGCTTACATGAGCTGCAAGATATGGATTATCTAGCTTTTTAAAATACAGGGATTGCGGTCTTTTTGTTGTCGCTTACACCGAGTATTTAAGCGATGGATTACAAGTACCAAATGATGGACTTGATACTTGATTACTCTGCAAAAGTTATGATGCTCATTTTTGGAAATACGTAGAAGTTAAATCTCAGAACCGTACGCAAAAGACATTAAAGTTCCATGACGATTAAAGCCGAATTCCATAGCACTGGATGAACAACAACTTGTATATATTGTGTAGATATTTATAACTTGAGTCTGTCAAAGTAATAATCTCTCTGTGGTAATTGTTGATTTATTTTCAGAGTAGATCATTTGTACCCATAATAATTTTTTTACATTTCATTTATTTGTTAGGTTATTTCATGTAATTTAAGAAGGCTTCAATTTAATTTTTCTTTTCGAAGAATACAATTTAATCCTTAGTTTTGAACTTATTAATTGAAATAGAATACTAAATTCAAATATCGCAATAGATAATACATATGTTACAACAGACGACTTATTTATTGGAAATTATCAAATATATATAGACATATGTTGTAACATGTACGTCATTTATTGGAAATTATCAAACAGGTCTTCCTACTTTTTTGATTTATTCCAATATATTTCTTATCAGTTGCAATAGGTAGATTATATGTTGCAACAGATTGTATATCTTTTGCGATAAAGATTGAGAGACATCTACCTAATGCAACAAATAACCAATATTTTGCAAAATATAATCAATCTGTTGCAACCGATAATCAATCTATTACAATAGATAGACAATCTATTGTATTAAAAAAAATCAACTTTGGTCAAACATAAAAAATTGTTATGGTGTTTGTTTTCATGCCTATTCTTCTTTACGCACAAGATCCAAACATTTAGTTAGTACCCCATAATCCCAGACCTCTGGCATCTTTTCCACAATGGAGTCTCACAAATCAGATATTTCTTTGTCGGTTAGCAAATATTCATGTATGCGAGTACAGCTCGCATGCAGCACCATTTTTATTTTTTGAAGCTGCATTCCCTTATTTTGAACTTCAAAATCTCATGATTTCTTCATCAAGACTTCCACTAGAAAATTATCCATCAGTTTACTCTGCCTCAACAAACTGGGGAGCAACTCCAAAGTGGCTACATGTGGATTAAAAAAGCACCGTCATTGAAGACAGGAAAGTTGCATTCATACACCATAATCTTTCCGTACTTGAGAACTATCTCAATAGAGAGAATATAATTGGATTCCACATTTTTCACTGCAAGAATTCTCTTTGCCTAGGTGTAATGCCCTGTGCTTCGGGCTAGAATGAAAATTGTCATTTTCTGCGTAAATGCTCCAAAAACCATAAATCATATAGAAATTTTCAATGTTAATCAAGTATGTAATGTGGTAACCTATTTGAGCATTAATTGAGATCATAAAGGTCCCCTAACTCAAGGTCAGGTTGAAAGCTTTCCTATCATTTGAGTTTTAGTGAGCGTCAAAACTTGAGTCAACTTCAATCGACCATATCTCCTTTTATATAACTAAATGGGTGGCCTACTATATATCAAATGAAAGATATTTAAATTAGCTTTCCATCAATACTAAATTTGCCTAAAATGGACCCTCTGTGAAGAAGTTAGAGAATTTTTAGTGTCAGACTTCCCGATTGACTGGCCACCGCATCGCGATAAGCCTTAAATTGACAATTGTCAATTGCAGTAGCTCACTGGGATTTCTAGTGCATTGCGGTGGAGATTTTTACGGAGTTCCAGCCCTGAATTTTAAATTTCAAGGTCAAATTAGACATTTCTCATAGCCCTAAACCCATCCAAACACGGGATTTAATCCCAAATACACCTAAATCCATACACTTTCGCCAAAATTCATCAAGAACGCTCTCTAGGGTTTCAAACAAGAATCCCAGATAATTCAAGATTCAACCGTGAGTTTTTGAATATAATTATAGATTTGGAATCCTCAATCCGTAAGCTTCAAGAATCATTCATTATTCTCTAAAATCGAGGTACGCGGGATTTTCTTAAAATCTCATGGTCAAAGAAATCATGATTTTAAGAAAGAGGTTTTCAGATTTACGAATACATTTATGCTTTAGAAATCTTGACGATATTGTTTTGGTCTTTTGACCTTCCCCATCTTGATTTGAAATTGTATATATATATATATATATATATATATATATATATATAAGTATGTGAATTAAGTTAATATTCTAATTGAGAGCATGATTCACATGAAATCCCTCTCTTGGTGTGATTGTTCCTATATTTCACATGATATGGATTATTTTTGAAATGAATCTTGAAAAGTATGTTATGAAGTGTCTTAAATTATGAATGATTTGGTTATTAATCTTGAATTCCAAAGAGAGGGTTGTTTGTATTGAAAAAAATTATTGAAAATACATATAATGAAAGATTTCATGGATTTTGCCAAAAGCATATGACCACCTTATGTTTGAAGAGTTCTTGCATAGCTTTGAATTATTCTTTTGGAGCATGAAATATCTTATACTGCTTGCATGTTTGGGAGGTATGAACTATGTTTTAAATGAAAGATCCTGCTTAATTCATATGGCTCGGAAATAGGACTTGCAAGTCTTGGTGTGATGACACCAGTTCAGATTATGCCATGATAATTTCAGAACAGAATAGAATGCATATTTGAAATCTGACTCTTCAGATGTTGAAACTAGAAAATGCATGATTCAGAACAGGATAAAAATAGGCACAAAGAGAGCTTAGGTGCTTCCTCAAAGAAGGCATGGGTTCAGACAACCCATTGCCCAAAACCATTATTTGCCGATCCGAGTATATTATATGATGCTGGCCCAGTGCCTTATGAGGTATAAAAATTACAAACTCCAAACCTTGAGGCACACTCGGGTTGGGGGCTTCCCCGCCGAGTTAATGGTGGATTCCATATCGTCCATGGAATATCAGAATTGTAGGGGAGTGCCACCCAACTCAGGATTAATATGAAGATCAGAACTGGATTACCAAGAATGATTTATGATTTTTTAGAAAATGTGCTCATGTGTTTAAGAACTATTTCATTAATGGTATTTAACAAATTGCTCTCATACAATTTTATTTATATAAAAGCTTTATTTTGGAATACTTTGCATGCCAGTACATCTGTATTGACCCCCCTCTTCTCTCTAGGTTCTGTGGCTCAGTCTAGGGATCCAGAGAAGCAGTAGTATTTATCAGACAGAGTTGCAGTGTCCAGTTGGTGAGCCTTCTCTATTTTGGAAGGACTATTTTTTCATATTATGTCATTTATTTCTGTTTTGTTCTACTGGGGGCCTTGTCCCAGCTTTAGACAGCTGTCAGATTTTCTTTCAGTAGAGATTTCGCAGACTGAGTCAGATGTTATTTAGATGTAGTTGATCTACAGCTTCCATACTTATGTTGAATTCAAAATTGACCATGTTTCCATAGAAGATTATGTTTTCTTATCTTCTTTTATTAAATAAATATTGTGCATAATTACCAAATAGAGAAGGGCATCCCGAGCCTTCATGGTTCGAGATGTCCGTTACGGCCAGGCCCTAGTTCGGGTCGTGAAAAACTTTGTATCAAAGCATGGTTCATGGTCCCAGGGTATCTACAAAATCGCATTGGGTAGAGTCTTAATTATGGGTGTGTAGCATGCCACGCTTATAAGTAGGAGGCTACTAGGCATTTAGAAATATTTCCCTTTCTTCATGTTCTAGTTCGTGCTACTGAGCTAGAATATTCCTCTTCCATACTCTAATTCATGCTATGGTGTCGCCTATACGAAAGTAAAGTTATCCCAATTCTTTCCTTACTTTGATGTTCCCAGATATGTCTCATTATTGGGGTGATTCAAGTGCAGAAGTTTACAGTCTAACTGGCATAGTCCTTTCTGGTTAAGCCATATAAGAGTTTAAAATTTGTGCAAGGACTTAAAAAGAGTCCGTTAGTGCCTCAGAGTGTATTGATTTTAGTGTGAACTTTGATTATGATGAAATCGTACTTTTCATCCTACGGTATTAAGAGTATTCCATTTTTTCAGAATTTATATTACAAATGTCATGCTTAAGAGGGAACAATGTGTAGCAAAATATTGGAACTGTATTTCCATCTGAGTAGCAGTATAAGTTAAGATCGGTGTCATGACCTATTAGTAGTGATATTGGACCAAGAAGTTGGTGATGTGAAGTCACAAAGTTAGAAGTTAGAGTGATGGTGACTTGTGCGTAAATAAATATTTTAGTTGAATAACCGATGTTTGAGGATGATTTACCACTTTATAGTGATAGACTAATGTGGTAGCTAGTAGCATGTGTGGATTGTATGGTAGTCTGTGGGAGAAGTGTTTGACTTAGATTTTTATTCATACATAGTAAGATGTGTATTCTTAGATCATTGAATATTGTGTGTCAATTTTGTATCTCTTGTAATATATAATCTTGTTATCGTGGTATTTTCAAAAAAGCAAAGTCTAGTGAAGCCGTGGGAGGCCTATTTCTATTCACTAGCAACTTGTTCATTTTGTTGTTTTTGTGTTGTTGGAACTAGGGGTTTAGAGGCGTAATGGAAAGAAAAGTGGTAAGGGTGATTTATAGAATATATGTATAGTTGAATCTTTTTGCATGAGATTGAGTTGGTAATGAAGTGATATGTCCTTGTGTGTTAGTTTAGTATAAGGTAAAGAAGGAGTTATTAGTAAAGGTGAATTGTTGTTTGCCTGAAGTATGAAAATGGCTAGATTAGCCAATAAGTTATAGTTATAGACTCATGGTCATTTGTGGAATTTGAAGGTAGTCTAAATGCCCACTAGGGTAAGTAAGTGTGATGTGAGAGATTCACATAATTATATAATCGTATGGGGTTATAATATAAGATTAAGGTTGACCATGTCTATTATGTGACTTTACCCCCCTTGACCTTTTTTTGTTGGTAGTTGTAAACTAGTATTACTTGTGAGAAGATATGTAGTAGATTTTTGAGGTATTTGGATAGAATGTCCCAATTTGATGAACTAGTATATTATGTTGCATTCTTTATTGGTGGTAAATGATTGATGTTAGACTATAGGCTTGAATTTAATATAGAATGTGGATGTAAGAATAGTGGCTTAAGATTAATAATGAATGTTTCTGAGAATTTTGTGTAAGTTTGGGTTGTAAATCATGTTTAGCACAAGATATTAAGTTTGAACAGTTGATGTCCATGAAGGTGGATGTAATGATTTCTTGGTTAATGATATTAGTCTTATGGAAGTGATCTAATAGGCTTAAACAGTGTATGCCAAAGCTTAAGTTTGTTTGATTCGTAATGAAGTATGATGTTGTATGTATGAGGTAGAAGTATGCCCAAGGTGATATGGAGTTGCGGCATTTTCTAAGACTATTACATATTGCGTGTGACTAGTAGACATAGTATTACCTTTGAGTTACTATGTGGAGAAAGACTAGCAGTATGATTCATCAAAGGCTTGGTGATATCCATGTTATGTGTTATAATCTAAGTTTTAATTTCTGAAGGTTGAACTGATAGAAATAAAAGTTGAAGTATTATAGGGTGTGTACTCCAACTATAGGAATACTCATGAAGATTCAAAGTTAGTAAGTGTTCAAGTATTATATGATGACCATTGATGGCTATAGAAAGATAGAGTGTATCTCTTAAGGTAGTATTAATAGTGGGTTTTCCAATTTCAAGTGTAGTCAATAGGGTTAAGTTCTATGATATGCATGTATTATCGTTTTCCAGACCCTAGAGTGTAGTAAGTGTAGTTCAGTTAGAATCTAGTAAGGGGTCTCTCAAACTTAATATGATGGCTTAAAGCTAAGGGGGAGATCATAAAAAAGTGACCAAGACAAGCTCTCAGATCCTTATAGTGATGTCAGTATGATATAGAACAACAGGAAGTGAGGGTGAGGCTCAAACCATTCTTATCTCAGTATTTCTCAGTTATCACAATACTTACTCATGCTTTATGTTTTAGTTCCATGATCATAGTTCATGTCCATGTATATGATAGAGAATCACATGCTTTTCCAGTTCTAAAATAAGGATTTCCAGTTCATTTAGTAGTTGGAATCACATTCCATATGTTATGAACTTCAAATTAAGGTCATGCATCTCATGACTGATGTACTCACTCTTAATAGAATGCTCAATTCCCATAATTCATGATATACTCTTTATAATTGACTAGATTCAGCTTATAGTCATGTATGCCCCAATTCAGATCACATTGATGAATCCCTGATGTTGATTTGCTATTCCTTCAGCCTTAGTTAAGTGTCAAGTCTTGTATAATATCCTCCCATGCTTCAAGGTCTTATGTTCTAACCTTTTAGCCACTCCTCCATATGTGATGAATGTGGTGATGAGTAAATGTTTCTTGCTAATGAAAGATCATAGTATGCTTGTTTTAGATAAAGCCATAAGTGTGAAGTAAAATTTGGAGCCAAGTCTTTGATATATGTGATGGTTAGTGGAAATTTGTGTGTATATATTCTTGTTGTAGCTCGTGGGAGTTATCTTGATAGTGGATTAGAGAATATATGAAGTATGTCCTTATGGGTGTTTTCCTTGAAGTTCGTATGTGGTTATAAAGATAGAATTGAACAACATGTAAGGATTTAAGTAGAGAAACACAATATACGCTAGTGAATACATAATAAAAGTTCAGAGTTGGTCATTGAAGTGTAAGGCACGTTATGCTTAGGGTGTGATCTCTAAAGTGGATATAGAAGATTGAATCATCTGGTTTAGATTAATATCGTGGTGTGGCATGTTGTATTTTTTGAATTGGAGATAGGCTTGATCACGCTTAGAGGATTCAAGCTACTATAGACATTAGTAGAACGATTTATAAATGCCCATATGAGAATTATGAGTTGAATCAATGAATATGGTATTTTAAAGGGAATAATATATTTAAGGGAGTATTCGAGAAGGGCGCTAAGATTAAAAGTAAGAAGTTGCATTGCCTAAGGCCTGGTAATTCTATCCTAGTTTATGAGTTATATATCTATATTCCATGCTATAGAGTAGTGTCATTGTTGCGATTCCTTAGTTGGATGTCTTGTGTAACTAATGCCCAAGATTCTTTTCTCCCTAACACTACTATTACTTCTTTAGAAAGAGTGTTGAATGAGATACTCTAGTTAAGTATGAGGGTCCAACATAATTCAGTTTGTATAGCCAGTAATTCATTTTCACTGTTAGATAGACAAGTTACTGTGGTTTTTCACCTTTTCACCCAGTCTTACTATCCGAAATCTCAAGCGTATGACCATTCCAAGAGATAATCTATTTCATCCATGTGAGTTGTGAATTCAGTTCAGTCAAAGCATTATGTTTTAGATTCAGCTACTTAGTCATGACTCGGTTCATAAGAATGCAGATCATAATTTCAAATGTTTTCAAGTATTTTAGCTCCGGCAATACAGTAACCTGATACGATCTTAGACATGTTGCCTCATGATTTTTACTTGCATAAGTTATAAATTCTCAGTCAACATGTATGATTTGATCATGAACACTTCAAGGGAATCTTAAACTCTCAGCATGAATCAGCCCTTTGTAGTAAGTGAAGTCAAGTCAGCTTAGAATTCAGTTTCATGATAGAAGTTTAAATGTTTCAGAACAGTTATATCCTTTCTTAGAAGACACATCAGTTCCACTTTATTCAATACCGTTAAGCTTCAACGTTCCTACCCATCATTCGGGGATGAATGATCCAAAGGGGGAGTTATTTTAACGCCCCGTGTTACGGGCTAGAATGAAAATCGTCATTTCTATGCGTAGATGATCCAAAACCCGTAAATCCTACGCAATTTATCCATGTCAATCAAGTATGTAGGCTGGTAACCTATTTTATCATGAATTGAGATCATAAAGGTCCCCTAACTCAAGGTCAACTTGAAAGTTTTCCTATCGTTCGAGTTTTACTGAGCGTCGAAACTTGAGTCAACTTCAATAGACCATATCTCCTTGTATATAACTAACTGGGTGGCCTACTATATAACAAATGAGATATATTCAAATGAGATTTCCATCAATACCAAATTTGCCAAAAATAGACACTCGATGAAGAAGCTAGAGCATTTTTAGTGTCAGCGTTCCCGATTAACTGGCCACTGCATTGCGTTGAGCCTTAAATTGACAATTGTCAATTCTAGTAGCTCACCGCAATTTCCATCACATTGCGGTGGATATTTTTATGGCATTTTAGTCCCGAATTTTAAATTCCAAGGTCAAATTAGACATTTCCAATGGCCCTAAACCCATCCAAACACGGGATTTAATCCCAAATACACCTAAACACATACACTTTCACCAAAATTCATCAAGAATGCTCTCTAGGGTTTCAAACAAGAATCTCATATAATTCAAGGTTTTTGAATTTAATTAGAGATTTGGAATCCCCAATCCGTAAGCTTCAAAAATCATTGATTATTCTTTCAAATCGAGGTATGCGGTGTTTTCCTAAAACCTCTTGGGCATAGAAATCATGATTTTAAGAAAGGGGTTTTCAGATTTATGAATACATTCATGCTTTACTAATCGTGACAGTATTGTTTTGGTCTTTTGAACTTCTCCATATTGATTTGAAATTGTATATATATATATAAGTATGTGATTTAAGTTAATATTCGAATTGAGAGCATGACTCACATAAAATACCTATCTTGGTATGATTGTTACCATGTTTCACATGTTATGGATTGTTTTTGAACTGCATCTTGAAAAGCATGTTACGAAGTGTCTTAATTTATGAATGATTTGGTTATTAATCTTGAATTCCAAAGATAGGGTTGTTTGTATCAAAAAAAAAATATTGAAAATACACATAATGAAAGAGTGCATGGATTTTGCCATAAGCATATGACCACCCTATGTTTGAAGATTTCTTGCATAGCTTTGACTTATGCTTTCGGAGAATGAAATCTCTTATACTGCTTGTATGTTTGGGTGCTCTGAACTATGTTTTAAATGAAAGAACATGCTTAATACATATGGCTCAGAAATAGGACTTTCAAGTCTTAGTGTGACGACACCAGTTTAGATTATGCCATGATAATTTAAGAATAGAATAGAATGCATTTTTGAAATCAGAGTTTTCAGATGTTGAAACTAGAAAATGCATGATTCAGAATGGGATAAAAATAGGCACAAAGAGAGCTTAGGTGGTTCCCCAAAGAAGGCTGGGTTCAGACAACCCGTCGCCCAAAACTGTGAATTACCGATCCGGGTATATTATATTACGTTGGCCTAGTGCCATGTGGCATATCAGAATCAGAAACTCTAACCCTTGCACCACACTCGGGTTGGGGGCTTCCCCGCCAAGTCAATGGCGGATTCCATATCGCCCGGGGAATATCAGAATTGTTAAAATAAGGAATCTAAGTGAATGAGGCAATTTCTGAATTTTAAATTGCATCCCATGCCTTCTTGTTTATGGTTCTGATTAGGTCTGCTGCTATTGACCTGGTCGGCACTAAAACTAAAATTGAAAGGCATATTGAGTATCATTAATTCCTTAGCAATATGGATTAATTGGTTGTGTTTTCTTGCATTAGCATGCTTTCAACATATCTTGGAGAACATCATAGGCTTGTTGTAGTTGTGAATCCTAATAATTTTCAAGCTTGCTTCCTACTTGCTGATTCAGTATTCAAAGCTAATCGTTCCTGTCTTTGAGGTTATTATAGAGTTCGTAGTCTTTTGTAAGCTCGTCAATGAGGAATATTTTATTCAAAGTTGTGGAATTGTAAAAGGACTTCATAAGGATTCTAAAACTCTTTCTTTAGATGGCTTAAATAATACATAGAAGTTTTGCTATGCTTGTTTTAGGTAAAAATGTATTGATGCACACTCAATCAGTGGTTCCAACTGTTAAAAAACTCACTTTATCAAGCGTTGTTCAATTCATCTTTCTCAACAAACCTTCAAAGTATTTGATAGGCCAATTATCTTGAAATTATGTAACGATTGATCTAAACTGATTCCACTAATCCAATCAAACGTTACATAACTCAAGGTTCAATACCATATCAAAACCTTTTCCCGAGTTAGTGCACAAATTAAAAGACCTCAATCTATTAGTTTTTCTGTTGATCACTCTTGTCCCCTATGGGAGAAGAGTGATAAGAAAACTAAGAGATTGAGCTCGTTTGATTTGTGCACTAACTCGGGTAAAGGTTTTGACTGGTTAATAAGCCTGGAGTTACGTAACATTTGATAGTATTAGTAGAATCAAGATCAAACGTTATGTAATTCAATGCTAATTAATCTATCAAATCCATTGAAGGTTTGTTGAGCAATTTGCATTAAACAAAGCTCGATAAAAGTGAGTTGTGACATATTTTTACCTAAAACAACAAAGCGAACCCTCTATGTATAATTTAAGACAATTGAAGAAAGTGTTCTGGAAGCCTGCTGAAGGCCTTTTACAATGCCCTAACTTCGATGAAAGTCTTCCTTATTGACGAGCTCACAAAATACTAGGAACTCTATAATGACCTCAAAGACGACAACGACCAGCTTGAATACTGAATCAACAAGTTAGAGGCAAGCTTGAAAATTATTGGGATTCACATACAATAGCAAGCCTATGATCTTCTCCAAGATATGTTAAAAGAATGCTAAGGCAAGAAACCAGAATAAATTAATCCATATTTCTAAGAAAGTAATAATACTCAATCTGTCTTTCAATATTGTTTGTGGTTCCGACCACGTCAATAGCAGTGGACCAAATCGAAACCACAAATAAGAAGGCATAGGATGCAATTTAAAATTCAGAAATTGCCGCCATCACTTGAATTCCTTATTTTAATTGCAGCTATTATTGGTGAAAGTTTTGTTGACTTACTATACATCATTTCAATCCTCGATTCTCATAAAGTTGCTTTTTTTGTGTTTTGCTATTTTCTAAATATGTGATCATCCCAACCACGCTACCTAGTCGCAACTCCCTAGCAAAGTGTCCATCTACATTATTTTTCTTTTGAAGAAACAACGGATGAATTTTTATTACTGGATACATTTTCATATTTGCACTTGATTCAAATTTCTCGTCCTTTAATTGAGTTTTATCATCTAGATTTGCTACAAGTTACTTTCTATCCTATGTTTCCCTCTTTAATTAGGTCTTTAATGATATCGTCTTTCATCTCTCCTCTCCCTTCCAGGCATACTCCTTTGGCTCCTTCTGACATATAATCATCTTCTCGAACAAACCTTTCATATAAATTTAGGCCAGGGGAATTTCTATTGGTTTTTCATTCTTGTTTGATGCAGTACAAATCTTTGGAGGCCATCTTAGAGTCCAATCTCTATTGGATCTTTACAATGACACAAAATATTTATCCCTTCTCAAAACTTGACATGCATAAACATGAGCAACAACCGTCAATAATTTGTAACAGGGTATCATGTAACGCCCCAAAATTTAGGTCTCGGGACATCACACGGTGCTTAGGGGCGCAAGTAACCACAAGCTAACCCTCCTATTGGCATAACTCATAAACAATTGGATAAGATGCTTAAATATATATAAAGTTAGAGAAAATATAGAACTTCTCTGAACTTGAGAAATATAAACATGAACTTTACAAGAATACAACTCTACTTTTAGAAATGAAACTGAAACCGAATGCATCAACTTCTACTGACTGTCTATGAAGCCTCTACTGGTACTGACTTCAGATAGATGGGTCATGACTCCCAACTACCCAATCTCAATACAACTATAGTAAGAAAAATACAACTCTTCTTGAACTGTATAACTGGCTCATACCCTTAAATCAAAAGGACTTATCACCAGATGACTCGAAGCTGCGAACTGACTGAATGTGGTAGCTGTGCTATAACTTGTACCTACATTATAAGGCACTGTAGCATATAGAAATATATATAGTTCAGTACTTTAAGGAATGTACTAAGTATATAGGGGTGCAATCCAACGTTATAAATAATATCATAAATGATTTTGAAAATCATGCATGCTGACGATAACAAGTTTCTTCGCTTGAATTAACTGAAATATATTCCTTGTAAATCATCAATAATAGTACACACATTATAAATCTCATAAATCATTATACTCAACTCAAAATATTTAAATCATGACTTAGAGTGACTCGGTAACTCATGAAAACAGGGAATATTATGGACTAGGGAGTTTTTTATAACCGACATAACTACACCATGTGAGCCTTATGAAGTCCAACGTATTGCCCTTCTAAGGAGAGAACCCCACATTGGTGGGAGCGTCGTACTCTTGCCAGGGAGTACAACCTCAATTTCACAATCACAATCCCACATTCGGCCTTTGGCCCACAATTATCAACATCAATCCTACGGTGGCGTATAGTTTTGGAAAAATACCAAATGTCTCGCTCGGTGCTAAATACTCCTCCCAGACTCAGCTCAGAACACATTAGGAAATCCACCTTAATCAATATCAATTCATGGGTCTACCATGAAGACCAAAACAATAATATATCTCATCGGTAAATCATATACAACTGTGGATTCCTAACTCGACTCAAAATCAAACAATCTTTCTCAACATCAAGATGTATCAATTCATTTAGTCATGGCAACTTCAATAACTTTGAGGAAATATCAAGACTCATTATAATAACTCAATCTTATGAATCAATATACTCAATAATCCAATTTTTCATAAGGAAGCTTAAAGCTTGACTCATATCTTAAAAGCACTTGAAATACCAACTCATGGTAGAACATGAAATTCACAATATTAAATATCAAGTCATAATTTGGAAATTGTAAAATAATCATGTATCAAAAACTTCAAGAAAACATCATAGAACTCATTCTTGACTCTCAAGTTCAAATATTAATATTAATATATATATATATATATATATATATGTTCAAAAATCAAACTTCTCATAGAAAATCTTAAATCATGACTCGTATCTCAAATCATTCGGAAATCATCAACTCATAATAACAATATTCAACTCAAGGCATAAGTTCTCAATTTAAGAAATAAAATAATGAAATAGTCATGTGTATCAATCTTAAATAGCTCAACTATAAGAAATCATTAATAAAGTAATTTAGGTGTAAACCCACTTTGCAAAATCATGGATTTCAATAGTAGAAATTGAATCTTTGGTCACAAGAACGAAAGAAGTGTTCTTGTTCAAACCCCACATACCTTGGATTATGGATTTTGTGCTAAGTTTCTTGATGCCTTTGACTTGAAAAATTTTATTATTTGACAACTTGGTGAAATCTTTGAAAGATTCTTAAATTTCTTGGAGAATATTTGATTTAGGATTTTAGAAGAAAACCCTAGTTTCTTGATTTTTTCCTTGGAAGAGAATGAGAGATAATGAAGGTTTTCTGAGAATGAGAGATAATGAAGGTTTTATCCACTACTAGTACATATATAGAGGCTAAAAATGAGTGGAAATGACCAAAATACCCTTTTAAAAATGTCCTTGATTTGCTGTAAAAATATACTTGACGCTATCTGTGATAGGCCGTCAGGTCTGTGATAGGCCGTCACGAATGGTCATTACAAAAATGGGTCCAATTCTTGATTTTCTGCCCATTCATCAAAAATGTCGTCAGAATGTGATGACGTTGTCAAAAATGGCGTCAGAAACGTGACAGCCCGTCAGAACCATCGTCAATGTTTTTCAGCTTGACATGCTGGAGTAAAATGGCATAACTCTTTGCTCCGATATCGGATTTTGGCGAAATAGGTATTGTTCGAAAGATAGTTAAATTATATATCTGTTTATTGGTCAGTATCTCAAAAATTACAATTATAATGCGTGATATGATTATTTGAAGTTGACTATACCAATATCCTTCCCAAGAATTCAATCGGTAAGGAATGTTCTGATTCGCCCAATCATTAGGACATATTTAAGGTCTTAATACACACCATCCATTATTATAAAACAACCAAATCACTATAATTTATTTCTCAAGATCTAGATTCATGGTTGCGCTATTGGTTAAAGTCTCGGGGAATTACAAAATGGCTCTAACTTCCTCACCGGGTGTCCGATTCGGGTGAATCTTATGTCGATGGAAAGCTTATTCAATTCTCCACATGATAAAAAGTAGAATTTAGGGAAATAAAACATGAGATAAAAAACAATCAATTTAGAATTCATCCATATTCTCTTAAAAGATGTATTTAGGCTTAAGAAACAATCGGGGTATTACAATATCTCCCCCTTTGAAACATTCGTCCTCGAACGTTGCTTTTTGGCAAAGAATATAGAGAAAACTGAAGACACACAGCTGAAACAACTTACTAATCTGAATCTATATCTTTCTAAATTTTGAAGTACTTCGTTGAATGTATAAACTTATGATGATAGTAGCTATATAGCTGGATCCTAGACTGGAAAAGAATAGATAGAGGACAACTGTAATTCTCGACTGAATCTAAGTTGATTTGACTTCTTCCTATATTAAAGAGCGGGCTCATACTGAGATTTTAGAATTCACTTGATGTTACAAGGGTGCAATCGTACTCATAGACGGGGAAAAGATAATTTATGCAGGCATAGGTCATGAGAAACAAGGATAAGACTATAGAATGGGTATTACATTGTCTGGACTAGAAAACTTGTAAAACAAAGATGGTTAAATGAATGCTTACAGACTGAATCACAATTATATATTCGAATCTAAAACTAATGCCTGATACACATACTGAACTGAATTCATAGATTTTTGGGTACAAGCAACTACTTACCGGATTGCCCGTACTTATGAAACTTCTAGTAGTAAGACCAAACTAGTTCAAAAGAAAAAAAAATGAAAGGCTATAGAAACCTATCTGCCAAATCTTAAAAACTGGGTTACTAGCTATGCAAACTAAATCGTACTAGATACTCATACTTAAGTAGAGGATTTGTTCAACACCCTCCCAAGGAATTCTAATGGTCTGAAGGAGCAAAGAAATTTAGGAAAGATCTAAACAATACATCTGAAGATCATAAAATTACCGTAATCCCATAACATGAAACATAAACCTATGAATTATAAGTCAGGATAAAAGTACTAAGCTTCAAGCAAGGTAAATCCTTACTCTCAAACTCAACCACACTTATCAAACACTCTCTCAACTATACTATACCCTTATGATACTATACTTGATCGATTTTGTAACACCCCAATTCGCTGAACTGGAATGCTACACGGTGCTTATGACCCCGAGGGACCACAAGATAACCCATGACTGATATTTGTACCTATATACTGCAAATCATGATATAATAATGCGGAATACATAGAAATGTAAGGCCATAAGGTTCAACTGAATAAAATCATGTGGGTGAAAATACCCAAAACAACTTAATCCAAAAGCTAAGTCTGAACGTAAATGTGAAAGCCTCTAAACTATTTGAGTAAGTAGTTGAAGGAACATGTCTCCTACTAACTCTATCAAACTGAACTAAAGAAATAAATAAATGTATCAAATCATATTGTCCTCGAATCATTAAGGATTCATTGTGTCTCTGCGACTGGAATACTACCGCTACTGCTGGGCTAGAGCTCGTGTCTCGAAACCTATGGTGTAACATGAAAAGAAAGCACCATAGCGCAAATGCGTCAGTACAACTGGAGTACTGAGTATACGAGGATGGTAGGATGAACATAAAGGATTTCATGCATGAACAACACTGACTGACTAATATGAACGTGGGAGTACAAACATATATATAGAGAAAATGGGATCGTAAATACGTGATAGCATGACCTGTAAGCTAATACATGGTTTACTGATAACTGTCATGACTGATACTAAAACTATGGGAAGGAATGTTTAACCGGCATGCCCCATGTATGCCGTTATGGCTAAGATGGGGTCCAATCTCTGCCCTGACTGGAGGGGTGTCAATAATGTGCCATGGGTAAGAATAGCCTGTGAGTGACCCTTATCTGGCGGGTACTCAATGAGAATAGTGGGAACCCTAAAATGACAGGTTAAGCCACCTCATCAACCCTAATCTGAATGGTTAAGATGTCTCAACCTACGCTGGCTACGTAGTTCTGGAACACAAGAATGACTACAAAGAATCACACCCGGAACTGGCGAGTAAGTTCCCATCCTTGGGTTCACTCAGTGCTAACCTCTACTCCTATCTAGAGGGACTGGACATGAATAACTGACTATGCATGACTTAATATTATTGAATTTCATTAACTGGCGGAATGTTACTGATATCTGACAATTGACAAAGATCATGACGTTTTCCTGAGTCACATGACTGACTGAAGTATATGGAATCATAGCTTGAGTTCGGATATCGTGAAACATGATATGGCTCTAGGCAAAAAGCTATAGTTTTTGGGTACAATTACCCCCAATACTCGATAGGAGGAAACTGACACACATGACATGACTTGATCATAAGATTTGAGTCCACAACTCGTAATATCATAAGTAAGGATTTTATAATAAGAATGATTCTCAACAAACTATCACATGATCCGGAATGCACACAACACGTACATACTTGCATGGCTTCAATAACATGGTCATTCCATATCAAAACAATATCATAAGCATCTCATACAACTTCTTCAATTTAAGACAATAGCATGGGGATCACGTTGAACATAAACTTAGAACATGGAATAGTCATTTAGGACTTATTATGTCATAAAACATGATTTTTATTCCCTTACGTATTTTCACAAACACCTTACATGAACATCTTTGGAATAGGTGGATTCATCAAGATTACAAATATTCAACCACCGATTTCACATATTTATACGTTAAATACCATCATATCCTCACAATAAATAAACAAAGATCCCATCTTAGGTATCATCAAACTCCAACCACATGAACATCAACCACCAACAACAAAAAAATCATAATAAAAAATTTAGAAGATGGTTCTTGAGCTTCATGGATGAAAGGAGTCCATGAATTAACTCACGCATACCTTAGAAGAAAGATTCTTGATGATTGACGGAGGAATTTCCTTGAAATTGGATCTTCAAGCATAGTTATGCAACCCTAGTTGTTTTTCTCTTTTAGTGCTCTTGGATGATGATCTTTGAGATGATAATAGGGTTGTAATATGTTTAGAAGCTATATATTTCGTAGGGTTATGTTTAGGGACGTGTAAGGAGTCTTAAAGGACTTAATTACCCTTAAAATAACTCATAATAGAGTGTTTTTGGCACCTGGAACTGACTTCAGCTGCGCCCAAGTGATTGCCTAATCTAGGTTGGGCAGCGCCTAACCAATCGCCTATGTTTGGTTGGGCGGCGCCTAACTAATCGCCTATCCTTACTGTCTCTCACGAAAATGGGCATAAGTTTTTGCTCGGGTATTGGATTAAGGAGAAATTGGTATCGTTGGAAAGATAATTTGATTCTCTACAATTTGGTGTGTCTAAATCAGCCAAAATACCCACATTAATATCGAGTTATACTCGTTCAAATATTACTCTTACAAAATCGATCACTAAAACATGATGTATTCAAAAAGGCTTAGCTTGTATTACCTTAAGTGACTCATATGAACATGCTTAATGCATCATAAGCTATCCTATCATTAGGATATTCATTGTAAGTCATGCACTCAAGTATGAATAATAGGATAGGAGATTTCATATGTAGAAATACTTATTCACTTCCTAGCTTAGAAACATGTGGGGTATTACAATATCTCTCCCTTGGGAATATTCATCCTCGAATAAGAATTTACTGAGAAGGGATACAAGACAATAGAACCTGAACTAAACATGAAGAATTAAAACTTGATCTCATAACTGACATGCTAAACATACTGAACTCGTGCATATCTAATGCACGGACAACTGACGCATAAATGCATGACTGAGTATGAAACGGTTAATAGGTACCAAGTTTATACTGGAAACATAAACGTGAAACTGAATAAGATTAAGGAGAACTATTACCTTGAGCTTGATCTGAATTGGAAGGGAACAGGTGAGGATACTTGGTATGCATATCTGCTTCTGTTTCCCAAGTAGCTCCCTCTTGAGACTGATTTTGAGAAAGAACCTTGACTAGAGGGACTTATTTGTTCCTCAATCTACGAGTCTGATAATCTAAGATTTCAACTGGAATCTCTTCATAAGAGAGGCTGTTCTGAATCTCGATGCTCTGAATAGGGACAACAACTGCTGGGTCACCTATGCACTTCTTTAGCAATGAGACATGGAAGACTGGATGGAATGAGGCTAGATCTAAAGTCAACTCAAGCTCATAAGCTACCTTGCTGAAGCGACAAAGAATTCTGAAGGGACCGACATACCGGGGACTGAGTTTCCCTTTCTTGCTGAACCTCTTCACTCCCTTCATGGGAGAGATCTTAAGATAGACATAGTCTTTGACCTCAAATTCGAGATCCTTTTTACGAACATCTGCATAGGACTTTTGTCGGCTCTGAGTAGCTCAGAGTCTCTCTCTGATCAACTGAACTTTCTCTAAAGCGTCAAATACTAAGTCAGGACCTATGATTGAGGCCTCACTAACTTCAAACCAACCAATCAGAGATCTACATCTCCTACCATAGAGAGCTTTGAATAGAGCCATCTGAATACTAGAATGATAACTATTGTTGTATGCAAACTCAATCTAAGTCAAATGGTCATACCAACTTCCCTTGAAGTCAATTGCACATGCCCTTAGCATATCTTCAAGAGTCTGAATGTTCCTCTCTGCTTGACCATCTATCTGAGAATGAAATACTGTGCTGAGATAGACTTGGGTACCGAGACCTTTTTGGAATGCTTTCCAAAAGTGAGAAGTGAACTGGGTACCTCTGTCTGAGATGATAGATAGTGAAACACCATGTAACCTGACTAACTCCCAGATATATAGTTTGGCATAATCCTCAGCGGAATAAGAAGTATGAACGGGAAAGAAATGAGTTGAATTGGTCATTCTATCTATAATGACCCAGACTGAATCATGCTGATGATGAGTTCTAGGCAAACCCGTCATGAAGTCCATGTTAAATTCTTCCCACTTCCAAGTAGGAATGGTGAACTCGTGCATGGAACCAGTAGGTTTCTAATGCTCTATCTTAACATGCTGATATGTAGAGCACTTAGCCATAAACTCTGCAACATCTCTCTTTATCCTACTCCACCAATAGTTCTCCCGCATGTCGCAGTACATCTTAGTGGCCCCTACATGAATAGAGTATCACGCACCATGCGCTTCTGCGAGAATTCGCTGCCTCAATTCATCTACACCTGAACACATAGACGACCCTGACAACGAAGAATACTATCTCCCCCTTGGGATATAACCTTGACTTTTTGATTTTGAACTGACTCTTTAAGCTTGACAAGGCTAGGATCCCTGTCTTGTTTCTCTTTCACCTCAGAAACTAGAGATGACTCTGAACTACTATAAACACATACCCCACCCTCTGAGGAATCGACTAAGCGAACGCTTAGTTTGGCAAGCTGATGGATCTCCTGAGCCATTTTTTTCTTACTATCCTCAATGTAAGAAATACTACCCATAGAGAGTCGACTGAGAGCGTCGGCCACAACATTGGCCTTGCCCGAATGATCAAGAACAATTATGTTGTAATCCTTCAAGATCTCTAACCACCTTCTCTGGCGAGGATTGAGATATTTCTGGGAAAAGACATACTGGAGGCTTTTATTGTTTGTGAAGATATCTACATGAACTCTATAGAGATAATGCCTCCAAATCTTCAAGGAAAACACTACCGCTGCTAACTCAAGATCATGAGTAGGATAATTCTTCTCATGTGGATTTAACTGTATGGAGGCATAGGCTATGATGTATCTTCGGAATGTCACATTCTCTAACTCTGAGCTGATGATAGCCTGATTTGAGGTCTATCTTGGAGAAGTAACTGGCACCCTGAAGTTGGTCGAATCGATCATCAATCCTGGGAAAAGGATATCTATTCTTTACTGTGATCTTGTTTGATGGTAATAAATAGACATTCTGAGAGAACTGTCTTTCTTGCGCATGAATAATCCTAGTGCACCCCGTGGGGAAATGCTGGGTCTGATAAATCCCTTATCTAAGAGATCATTCAACTGATCTTTTAGTTTCTTGAGTTCTACTAGTGCCAGTCTGTATGGAAGAATATAAATAGGTTGAGTATCCGGAAGAATTTCAATGCCAAAGTCTATTTCCCTTTAGGGAGGAATGCCTGGAAGATCTTCGGGAAAGACATCTGAGTATTCATTAACAACAGAGACTATTTCGAGGCTGGGAGATTCAGAACTGGAATCTTTAACATGCATAAGATGATACACACACCCCTTAGAAATCATTTTCCTTGCCCGAAGGTAGGAAACAAGTCGACCCCTGAATGCTGAAATGCTACCCTTTCACTCGATAGGGCCTAAATCGTCTAACCTCTTAGACTTCCACTGTTTGTACAAATCATGAGAAACATCCTGTAACTGGTAGGCGGCTAACTCAGCACTCTCAATAGAAGTAACACCCATGATGTCAATGAACTTCTGTACTTGGTCAATGAACTCCTGAGGGTCCTCATCAGACTTAGACCCATGGAAAGATGGAGGGTTCATCCGGGTGATGTCCCGAACCCTAGCTGCTTTGGGATTGGCCACTGGATTGGCCGGAATGACTGGTGCCTATTCATTTTGTGCATCCATGGACTGATAAAGTGTGGTAAATACGGCTCTAAACTACGCATCGGAAACATGTTCGCCCAAAGGATCTTCGGGATGAGGAGCTGGCTGATTTCTTCTCTTTGGGGCCATGGTATGGAATAAGAGAAGAATGGATTAGACTGAGAGTTTAACTTGTGATTATGCTCACTAGAATGACATGAATAATAAAGAAAGGGGACTGTTCCTAAAACATCTTATAGCCTCCCGCACATAAATGTAGCACGCAATACACCCATTTACAAGACTCTACTAGATGAGGCTTTCAGACTTCTTAGGACTCTATTGAACCTTAGGGTCTGATACAAAGTTTTTAACACCCCAATTCACTGAACCGGAATTCTACACGGTACTTATGACCCCGAGGGACCACAAGCTAACCCATGACTGATATTTGTACCTGTAAACTGCAAATCATGATATAATAATGCAGAATACATAGAACTGTAAGGCCATAAGGTTCAACTGAAAAAAAATCATGTGGGTGAAAATACCCAAAACAACTCAATCTGAAAGCTAAGTCTGAACATAAATCTAAACGCAAATATGAAATCCTCTAAACTGTTTGAATAAGGAGTTAAAGGAAAATGTCTCCAACTAACTCCGTAAAACTAAACTAAAGAAATAAATAAATGTATCAAATCATATTGTCCTCAAATCAATGAGGACTCACTGTGCCTCTGCGACTGGAATGCTACCACTACTTTTGGGTTGGAGCTCGTGTCTCGGAACCTATGGTGTAACACGAAAATAAAGCACCATAGCACAAATACGTCAGTACAACTGAAGTACAGAGTATACAAGGATGGTAGGCTGAAAATAAAGGGTTTCATGCATGAACAACACTGACTGACTAATATGAACGTGGGAGTGCAAACACACAAATATAGAAACTGGGATCATAAATACATGATAGCATGACCTGTAAGCTAGTACATGGTTTACTGATAATTGTCATGACTGATACTGAAAATGTGGGAAGTAATGTTTAACCGACATGCCCCATGTATGCCGTTATGGATAAGCTGGGGTCCAATCTCTGCCCCGACTCGAGGGGTTTCAATACCATGCCATGGGTAAGGACAGCCTGTGAGTGACCCTTATCTGGCGGGCACTCAATGAGAATGGTGGGAACCCTAAACTGACAGGTTAAGCTACCTCATCAACCCTAATCTGACGGGTTAAGATATCTGAACCTACGCTGGCTACGTAGTTCTGGAACACAAGGATGACTACTAAGAATCACACCCTGAACTGGCGGGTGAGTTCCCATCCTTGGGTTCACTCAGTGCTAACCTTTACTCCTATCTGGAGGGACTAGACATGAATAACTTACTGTGCATGACTTAATCATAATGAATTTGGTTTACTGGCAGAATGTTACTGATATCTGACAACTGACTAAGATCATGAGGTTTTCCTAAATCACATGATTGACTAAAGTCTACGGAATCATAGCTTGAGTTCGGATATCGTGAAACATGACATAGATCTAGGCACTCAGCTATAGTTTTTGGGTACAAGTACCCCCAGGACTCGATAGAAGGAACCTGACACACATGACATGACTTGATCATAAGATTTGAGTCCACAACTCACAATATCATAAGTAAGGATTTCGTAATAAGAATGATTCTCAACAAACTATCACATGATCGGAAATGCACAAAACATATATATACTTGCATGGCTTCAATAACATTGTCATTCCATAGCAAAACAATATCACGAGCATCTCGTAAAACTTCTTCAATTCAAGACAATAGCATGGGGATCACGTGGAATATAAACTTAGAACATGGAATAATCATTTAGGACTTATTATGTCATAAAAGTATGATTTCTATTCCCTTAGGTATTTTCACAAACACCTTACATGCACATCTTAGGCATAGGTGGATTCATCAAGATTACAAATATTCAACCACCAATTTCACATATTTATACGTTAAGTACCACCATATCCTCACAATAAACATACAAAGATCCCATCTTAGGCATCATCAAACTCCAACCACATGAACATCAACCACCAACAACATAAACATCATAATACAAAATTTAGAAGATGTTTCTTGAGCTTCATGGATGAAAGGAGTCTATGAATCAACTCACACATACCTTAGAAGGAAGATTCTTGATGATTGACCGAGGAATTTCCTTAAAATCGGATCTTCAAGCTTAGTTACGCAACCCTAGTTGTTTTTCTTTTTTAGTGCTCTTGGATGATGAGCTTTGAGATGATAATAGGGTTGTAATATGTTTAGAAGCTATATATTTTGTAGGGTTAAGTTTAGGGACATGTAAGGAGTGTTAAAAGACTTAATTACCTTTATTATAACTCAAAACAGAGTGTTTTTAGCACCTGGAACTGACTTAGGCGGCGCCCAAGTGATTTCCTAAGCTAGGTTGGGCAGCGCCTAAGCTAGGTTGGGCGGCACCTAACCAATCGCCTATATTTGGTTGGGCGGCACCTAACCAATCGCCTATCCTTACTGTCTCTCATGAAAATGGGCATAACTTTTCGGTCGGGTATTGGATTAAGGCATAATTGGAATCATTGGAAAGCTAATTCGATTCTCTAAAATTTGGTGGGTCTAAATCAGCCAAAATACCACATTAACATTGAGTTATACTCGTTCAAAGATGACCCATGCAAAATTGAACACTAAATCTTGATGGATTCAAAAACTCTTAGCTTGTATTACCTTAAGTGACTTATATGAACATGCTTAATGCATCATAAGCTATCCTATCACTAGGATATTCATTGTAAGTCATGTACTCTAGTATGAATCACGGGATAGGAGATTTCATACGTAGGAATACTTATTCACTTCCTAGCTTAGAAACATGCGGGTTATTACAGATTCAACTTACAATCCTCACATGACACCGATACTTCCATCTACTTATATCCCCTCGAACCAAACCCTCTCATCATCTTCATACCTAATCTAGAACCACAAAATTCGCCACATAACCCCATTATAAATCATGAGCTCCCACAAATCTACATTCTTACAACCTCTCACTTCAAAAGTAATTATCATTACCACTTTGACAACTCCAATACACCTAGCACTAGCCATTTACTAATTACAAGGCACCCATCCGCATGCACACAAACATGACATTCAAGACTATCTTCATAATCACATGCGCATTCCTAATCCAACACTTATAAAGGCTCTTCTTCATACCCTACACACCTCTTATCAAGAAAATTTGCATGCACTCACCTCAAGCACACCTAACATACTCCTTGCTAATCGAGTCCTACACAAATTCTTCACTCCAATATTCCTTCCAACTCATGGAATTACAAAACATGGAATTACACAAAATGAACACACCACAATCTTCCCAATCATAACACATTAAACTTTAACTAACCATAACATGTATCAAAGACTTAGTCTCAATGTTACTTCACATTACCGCCAAGCCAAAGTAGGCATGGCACCCTCTGTCGTTGATAAGGAAATATCTCTTCTCTCCTGACTGAACAACTATTCACCACCACTATCTTGGGTAAGGAAAGATAACTAAAAGATTAGAGCATGAGGATCTGACACATGAATAGATACTATGAATAACTTTAAACTCAACTGAGGCTTGAGGAATAGAGGATTTAACATCATAAACTCATCAAAGAAATATGGCCAGGGGACATGCACGTTATGAATCTGAATTCCTTTCTTGCTGATCATTAAAAGTAGCACTTGAACATTAGAACTGAACATCTCACAATGCTTGAGTACATAAGTCATGCATTGCAAGACCTAAATTGGGAATTCATAACTATGAAATGTGATTCCAACCGGTGAAAGGTCTGAGACTCCGCATTTCGGTAACTAAGTGAGGACAGGATTCTTTGTGGCATGCCTGGACATGTATCATGATCATGGAATCAAAATGCAAAGCATGAATAAATACAGGAATGACTGAAAATACTGAAATAAGAATGGGTCGAGCAGTATCCCTTCTCACAGTTGTTCCACAACTTATTGGCATACCTACTAGAACCTGACAAACTAACCTGGTCACTTGTTCTACTATCTTCCCCTTAGACTAAAGCCATCACACTCCTTGACTCAATTATTAGGAACATCATTCATTACCTAACTAGTTTTCCTCCACCTAGCAACTCAACAACACTTACTAATTACACCACATAAATGACCCTAGAAAAAAAAAAGCAGCCCCATAACACCTTGGGAAAAATTTCTCACCAAGAACACATAATCAAACTTAATTAAAAGTCAACTAGACTCAAGCTCTTGCCTACATTATCCAAGCCTATTAGATCACTTCCCTATGACTAGCACCATTAACTAAGAAATCATCACATCCACCTTCATAGCCACCATTCATCCAATCTTAATTCCTAGTGCTCAACATAACTTACAACTCCACCTCACACACACCATTCTCAATTGGAAACTATAAAGCAAAATGTCAATAAACACTAGTCCACTTGAACCCCATAATAACAATAATTGTTCATAATCATATGGCCTCTCTCATTTATAAGCCATCAACACACCCTTCTTCTACCCATCATTACTATCTATCCTTCATACACAACTTAACTTAGTTCATAACTCTCTAAGCCTTAACTTAACTTTTCCTTGCAATCTCAAGAGCATCAAAGTTAAAAACACTTATTCACTAAGTATCATCATCCATAACTTATACTTATCTTCTGCAACACACCATCAACAACTCTTTTCATACCTTAAGCAAACTATTATTTACCTCCACTAATAACTCCTTCTCTTTTTCTTCCATGAGCTGACATACAAGAACAATATCACTTCATCACTAACTCAATCAAATGAAAAAAGCTTTGTTATACATACTTCCAATAAATCACACCTTTCACCTTTCTTGCCACTACACCTCTAAACTTAGTTCTATAATACCCCAAAAAATCCAAACCAATATTAGAGCCTGATAACACCCAAACTACAGCTCTCGTAAGAGTGTAAGCGGTCGCTGTCAAATATAGAACCCAACTGGGCTGGGTGTCGAATCCCACAGGGAATACTTGGTCACTAAGTGTTGCAACTATTAGTAGACTGTTGGTCAAAAATTCCACGGAAAGGGGGGATTTTATGATGGTGTGAGCTAATAATATTGAAGTAACAACGGAATGCTTTGTTTAGTAAGATTTAATCACGGAGAATAATAAGTTAGGGTTATGTCCACCTTATGAGTTCTACGTATCTATTAACTATGAGTAATGCGGAATTTAGACATGCATGCACTTATAGAGATTCGTATTCTAATGGTAAATCCTAGTGTTTCTCAACAATCCAGGATTATTTCACTTTAACTCTCTCGAGCCTAAAGTGTATAACTAATGGTACAAATTCTCCAAGAAATTAATCCGGTTAAGGCATTAACGTGTAAATAGGGGTTGGTAGCCCTATTTCCTTGTCATACCCTCTTTTCCAGACATGTAACTTTTCTCTCGAACAAGTTAATCCTATACTGGCATATTCTCTATATTTGCAACCATAAGAATTCAATTAATATGAAGAGAGTAATGATATAAGTAGCATACATATCAAGAATCCACAAACTCATAGTAATAGATAGTATATCACAAGGCTTCCATAACCCTAACAGAGAAGTTTAGCTACTCATGATTACAACGGAGATCACAATAGACATCATCATCATACCAAAGCTAGAATAATCTCACGTTGGGGATGAGAATGGCGTCAAAAAGGGATTGACAATTTTGCTCTCCTCGTTGCTCACGTGTTTGCCGTGTTTCCCTATCTTAAAACTTACAGATTCTGTAAACTCAATAATACTAAAAGTGTCGAATGAATAATGAAAATCAATGCTGAAAAATTCAGCAAATAAGGTTTTTATAACATCCTTGTCCTAGTCCTACTAAGTTACTGCTGCACCCCTAAGTATTTAAAAATACTGATTTTGCCCGGGACAAGTTCTCCATGCATCACATTCAGTCCACAAGCTTCCAAAAGCTGCCTTCACTCTTATGCGAAGTTTCCCTTTGCTACCCAAAGGTCCACAAAGTGCTGAAATCTTCATTATTAATACCTGAAGACATGATAATCACATAGGTTAGCTCACTTACAGGAAAATGGACTAAAAGTGCAGGAATTATATATTTTGTCCTCAAAACTTAGCTAAAATATGGGTAAATTATGATGCTTTAGGCGTGTAAATACACCCAACATCAGAGCCACGTACCAAGATCATGCATAGTGCATCATGGTTATTTTATAATTTTATGAGTAATTTAGATATATATAAAGGCTTCAAATAACTCCCAGCTATTAGACGAATCAAAACATTCCTTACCGGTTGAATTCTTGAGAAGGATATTGATATAGTCAACTTCAAAAGAGAATATCTCTCATTATACTTGGAATTGTTGAGCTCATGACCTATCAAAAGATAGATAATTGAATTATCTTTCCAAGGATACCAATTTATCCTACATCCAATATCAGAGTAAGGAGTTATGCCTATTTTACTCCAGCATGTCAAGCTGGAAATAGTGTGACGACATTCGTGATAGCTTATCACATTTTTTACACCCTATCATGAAGGTCGTTAGTCTTAGGAAGAAACCATCTCCTAAGTCACGACATTCGTGATAGATTATCACATTTGTGATGCCCTATCATAAAGGTCATCAGCCTTAGGCAAAAACCAGCCCCTAAGTGACGACATTCGTGATAGCTTATCACATTTGTGACGCCCTATCACGAAGGTCGTCAGCTATGATTTTCTACAACTGGAAAATTATTTCATAAGGGTATTTTGGTCTTTTCCTTCACCTTCCATGAATTACAACCCTAAAGAGGCATAATTTTTCCCATTTTTCTTCATTTAAGCATCTTAAAAACCCTCTCTTACACTCTCAACCACAAGATTAGGGTTTCCATCAAACTCATCTCTCAAAAGCAACATTCAAGCGTTTTTCCAAGATAATCAAGAATTAAGTTTCCCAATACAAGAAATCTTTAGCAAATCATCAAGGTTTTCTTTCTAAGGTATGTGTGTGTTCATTCATGGACTCTTTTCGTCCATGAAGTTGAAAAACCCTTTTGTAAAACTATATTATTGTTTTCATGTTATGAATGGATTGTTGATCATGTTTATGTGTTGAATGATGCCAAGATAGAATCTTTATGTGTTAATATGAGTCTATGACATCATATGAGTTGAAAACATGTAAGTTTGATTATTTATGATGAGTAATTGTATGATTTACACCTATGCCTAAGTTGTGCATGTAAGGTGTTTGATAAAATACCTAAGAGACTAGAAATCATGTATTATAGCTAAATTGTGAAGAAGTGAAGGATTCATGATAGGCCTATATGATTCAATGTCATCCATGTTGATAATGTGCCTTGTGAACACTGTTAGATTACTCATGAACTAGTTTTATGGAATTATGCTATGCTTACTTGCAAAACCTACTCATGTACAAGATGTAGAATACCCATGTACTTCATGAAATTCCCCAAGTTATGATATTATGGATTATGGTTGTAATATGTAATAAGCATGATATTGAAAGCTATGCAAGTGTATACATGTTGTATGAAATTCCCTTCCATGAAATAGATTGTTGAGAACCATGCTTAGTATGAAATACCTTATTTATGATATTGTGGATTATGGACTCTACTCTTATCATCAAGTCAGTCATGTGTGTCAGTTTTTTTCCATCGAGTCCTGGGGGTACTTGTACCTGAAAAATATAGTTGTGTGTCTAGAGCCATGTCATGTTATCACGATACTCAATTAAGTCATGATCTATAGAATTCAGTAAGTCATGTGACTCAGGAAAACTCAAAAATCTCAGTAGTATCAGTAGTTCAGTAATCTCAGTGATCTCAGTACTCAGTGTGTAACTTTAGTATGTAGAGTCAATCTCAGTAACTTTATTACTCTCAATCAGTCCTCAGAACTCAGTAAATTTTATTAGTTATTGGAATTCAGTAAACTCAGTTTAGCTTTGCTAAATAATACCACTAGTATCAGTTCAACTAATCAGTTCAGTTCAGTTATTCAGTTCATCTCTGTTATTCAATTTAGTGTATTTCAGATAGGAGTAGAATTCATCACCGAGTGAGCCTAGGGATGAGGACTTACCCACTAGAATAGGAATAAAATCCCTAGAAGCAATCCCTAAGTTCCAGAACTACATTTCTAGCGTAGATATGAGATGTCACCCGTTAGATAGGACTGACATACTCAGGGGTCACCCGTTAGCATATTTATATGTATAGGACTGAACCCAGGAGTCACCCACTAGATTAGGACTAACTCCACAACAGATATGTTTACTGGTGGCGTGGTACTGACACCCTTCTAATTAGGGTAGAGATTAGACCACAGTCATCTTAGTTTGGGGCATGTCGGTTAGATGAACACATCCCACAGTTTCAGTTATAGATTCAGGACTGTCAGATACAGTCAACTCAGTTAAGTAGTACAGATTCAGTACTCTTAGAGACAGTTAATCCTTATCATTATAAATAGACTTCAAGGTCACCCATTAGACAGGACTGATCTCAACTATAGTTAAGCAGTATCGGAATCATCACATTTAAAGATCACCCGCTAGATAGGACTAATCTCAAATTTAGTTACTCTATATAAAATAGAACTCAGATAGTTCAATCAGAACTTAGACTGTCAGATATAGTCGTTCAGTATTAGTTACATCAGTTAGGCTGATCATCATAGTTATATCAGTTATATCAGTTTTCTGAACTCATGTATCAATCATATCAGTTATCATAATTCATGCTATCAGTATTTGGCTTCAAGACTGTCAAACACAATCAACCAGACCAGTTCTTCATAATTTGAATTGTAAGAAATAGTTGTTAATCTATTCAGTAGCTTAGTATCAGTACACTCATGCTGTCAGTATTCAGACTCAGTAGTCAGTATCTTCACGAGTTCAGTTACAGTTATGTATGCATGTATGTATTCTCACATTCATATTAGTCAGCATTGTTCATGCATATAACCCTTTGTATTTAGGCTACCTCACTCGTATACTCAGTACATTCAGACATACTGACGCATTTGTGCTATGGTGCTTTCTCTTATGTTACACCATTGGTTCAGAGGCACGAACTATAGATTATTATTAGCATTCCAATCAGAGTTTGCAGTGAGTCCTTCTCATTTGAGGATGATATGATTATTGCTACATTTATTATTCATTTGCTAGATGGAGTTAGTTAGAGACATGCTCCTTCAGCTCCTTATTCAATTCAGTTAGAGGCTTTTAGACTAGATGTTAGATTAGATATTTAGATCTTATTATTTTCAGTATTTATGACTTATTTTGGTATTGTTATACCTTTTACAGATATTTTGTTGTCATACATTTATTCAGTTCGAACCTTATGGGAGTACGAGGGGTAGAATACACATCTTACTCTGTCTTAACTGAAAGAATCATAATAGGGAGAGCATAACATTGAACTTAGGAAACTTATAACACATTTGTAAGCTCTTCTCAGGCCGCTTTGTGAGACTTCTGAAATTTCTCTCTTGTAAGTCTAAAAGCATTATCAGAGAGAGAAAATTCGAACTCATTGATCATGTTACCTCAGGTATAGTACATAGATAAGTAAGTATAGATTATCAATATGAATTCTGAGAAGGAAATATGGAAGCGCAACTGACTTGGGCTTATTACACAATTTATAAGCAAAGCATGATAAAACACTAATAGGGTACTTTCTAGCTTATTTACAACTTCATAAATATCTATGTGGACTATTTAAGAAAGTACTATCTACAAAGAATTGAGTTTGACTGTCTCTAATACCTTGAAAATAAGGCGGGGATGCCCGAATAGGGTAAGATGAGAATCTGTATAAGTTTCTCAATGAACCTTTCTATAGCACGATCTAAGACTTGAAAGAATGGAGACGTTTCATAAATGTCTTGTATCCTCTCAAAGAAAAGTACAGACGTCTCCGTACCATTCTGCAAGACTCTACTAGACGTAGTTTCATAGACACCCTAGGACACTTGAACTCTGTGCTCTGATACCAACTTTGTAATGCCCCGAATTTGAGTCCCGAGATGTCACATAGTGATTAGGGGCTCAAGTGACCCCAAGCTAACCCTCCTACGGGCGCAACCCATAAAGAACTGAATAAAGTTCTTAAATCTATATAAAGTTAGCAAGAATATAGAATTTCTCTGAACTTGATCAACATAAACATGAAATTTATAAGATTACAACTCTACTTTTACAAATGAAACTGATACTGAATACATCAACTTCTACTGAATGTTTATAAAGCCTCTACTAGTACTGACTTAAGATAGATGGGTCATGACTCCCAACTACCCAATCTCAATACAACTAAAGTAAGAAAAATACAATACTTCTCGAACTGTTTAATTGACTTATGCCCTTGAATCAAAAGGACTCATCACCTGCTGACTGGAAGCTGTGAACTAACTGAATGCGGTATCTCCGCAATAACTTATACCTAAATTATAAGGCACTTCAGCATATATAAATATATGGGGGTCAATACTTTAAGGAATATACTGAGTATGTGGGGGTTCAATGCAACGTTATAAATAATATCAAAAATGATTATGAAAATCATGCATACTAACGATAACAACTTTATTTGCTTGAATTAACTGAAATATATTCCGTGTAAATCATCAATAATAGTACACACATTATAAATCTCATAAATCATTTTACTCAACTCAAACTCTTTAAATCATGACGTAGAGTGACTCGGTAACTCAGGAAAACTTGGACTATTATGGACTTGGGTGTTTCTTATAACCAACATAACTACACCATGTGAGCCACATGGAGTCCAACGTATTTCCCTCCTAAGGAGAGAACCTCACATTGGTGGGAGCATCGTACTCTTGCCAGGGAGTACAACCTCAATTTCATAATCACAATCCCACACTCAGCCTTTGGCCCACAGTTATAAATATCAATCCTACGGTGGTAGGTAGTTTTGGAGAAATACCAAATTTCCTGCTTGGTCCTAAATACTCCTCCCAGACTCAGCTCAGAATACATTAGGAAATCCACCTTAATAAATATCAATTCATTGGTCTATCATGAAGATCAAAACAATAATATATATCATCGGTAAATCATATACAACTGTGGATTCCTAACTCGACTCAAAATCAAACAATCTTTCTCAATATCAAGATGCATCAATTCATTTAGTCATGGCAACATCAATAAGTTTTGAGGAAATATCAAGACTCATTATAAAACTCAATCTTATGAATCAATATACTCAATAATTCAATTTGCCATAAGGAAGCTTAAAGCTTGCCACATGTCTTGAAAGCACTTGAAATGCCAACTTATGGTAGAACATGAAATTCACAATATTAAATATCAAGTCATAATTTGGAAATTGTAAAATAATCATGTATCAAAAACTTCAAGAAAACATCATAGAACTCATTCTTGACTCTCAAGCTCAAATATTAATATATATATATATATATATATATATATATATATATATATATATATATATATATATTCAATAATCAAACTTCTCATAGAAAATCTTAAATCGTGACTCTTATCTCAAATCATTCGGAAATCATCAACTCATTATAACAATATTCAACTCATGGCATAAGTTCTCAATTTAAGAAATAAAATGATGAAATAGTCATGTGTATCAATCTTGAATAGCTCAACTATCATAAATCATTAATAAAGTAATTTGGGTGTAAACCCACTTTTCAAAATCATGGATTTCAATAGTAAAAATTGAATCTTTGGACATAAGAATGAAAGAAGTATTCTTGTTCAAACCCCACATACCTTGGATTATGAATTTAAGATAAACAAGTTTGATTGAGAACTCTTCTTCACACTTTTGAAATAAGTTTCTTGATTCCTTTGACTTGAAAATTTTGATTCTTGGACAACTTGGTGAAATCTTTGGAAGATTCTTAAATTTCTTGGAGAAGATTTGATTTAGGATTTTAGAAGAAAACCCTAGTTTCTTGATCTTTTCCTTGGAATAGAATGAGAGATAATGAAGGTTTTCTCCACTAATAGTTTATATATAGAGGCTAAAAATAAGTGGAAAAGACCAAAATACCCTTTTAAAAATGTCCTTGAGTTGCTGGAAAAATATACTTGGCGCCATCCGTGACAGGCCATCAAGTCCGTGATCACGAATGGTCGTCACAAAAAGGGATCCAATTCTTGATTTTCAGCCCAGGGCTGACGACATCGTTAGAAATGTCATCAGGATGTGACGACGTCGTCAAAAACATGACAGCCCGTCAGAACCGTCGTCACCATTTTCCAGTTTGACATGCTCGAGTAAAATGGTCATAACTCTTTACTCGGATATAGGATTTTAGAAAAATTGGTATTGTTGGAAAGATAATTAAATTATCTATCTGTTTATAGGTATTGATATAAAAAATTCAAAGTATAATGAGAGATATTCTCATTTGAAGTTGACTATATCAATATCCTTCCCAAGAATTCAATCGGTAAGGTATGTTTTGATTCGCCCAATTGTTAGGACATCTTTAAGGCCTTAATAAACACCATAATTGATTATAAAACAACCAAAGTACTATAATTTATTTCTCAAGAGCTTGATTCGTGGTTTCACTATTGGTTAGAGTCTCGGGGAATTACAAAATGGCTCTAACTTCCTCACCGGGTGTCCGATTCGGGTGATTCTTATGTCGATGGAAAGCTTATCCAATTATCCAAATGATAGAAAGTAGAATTTAGGGAAATAAAACATGAGATAAACAACAATCAATTTGGAAGTCATCTATATTCACTCAAAATATGGATTTAGGCTTAAGAAATGATTGGGGTATTACATATCAACACCATCTTCATGGGCCCCTCGGCTTTATCAATTCGAACCTATCAAACTTCATTATATAATGCAGGATATTTTTTGAATGATTAGTATCTAATCAATTAAAAACCGCATTCAAAAAAATATTATTCTTTATGTGTGTTGTCCCAATGACCTTATCAGTAATACTTAACTCCTACACATAAAAGTGGATCCATCCATCTGCACACACCTTATTCTTACAAGACCATCTATGGCTTAAATTGAATAAACAGATGACTAACCTGTTGCAATAGATGCCACAACTATTTAAATTACCAAACAATTATAGACATTTGTTACGACAAATGATCAATCTATTGCAAGATATGACTTATCTATTGGAAAAATCAAATAGATATATTCATATATTGTAACAGATTGTCAAGATGTTTTAAATTATCTAATAAATAGAATATATTTTACAATAGATTACCTATCTGTTAGATTTATTTTAAAGCAATTTTCTTTCCTTTTCGTAATACAATAAAGATAAAATATTGTATTTAGATATGTTTTTTTTAATTTACATAAGCTTTAAAAGTCACCAGTTTTATTTAAAAAGGGGTGAACAGTCCTAGCTTTTTGACTAACCCATTCGAATTTAATCCTTTATAAATAGGTCCCTCCTTACTCGTTCATTCTACTCTAATTCTAGATATGGTTGATCCATATTTGTACAAGGTGATTCATATCGAGTCCTTGCAGGAACTTGAAAGGCAGATTCATGAACTATGGAGGGAATTAGGAGACTTCAGAGCAAGGCTGAGGAAGGCCTTGCTATTGCCAGATGACGATTGGACCTTTGACAATAATATTAATACTACTAATCATAATAATAGTAGTAGTAATAATAATTAGGTTAATATTTTTTTTCTTTTAGCATATGTATTTTTTATTTTTTTTATATTGTATCTACCCAAGGGTAAGTTTTTTTTATTGTATTATTTGTATATAATAGATTCAAAATCTATGTTTGGTCGACTTTGGATTCTTAATTCTTATTTAATATTTAATTAGCTTTCTGTCTATTGCTATTCTCAACATGTCGACAGTCGGGGGTAGGGATTGAGCGTTTGTGGAATCGATGAATCATATGTTGAATAGATGGTTAATCTAATGCGACAGATGGATCATATGTTGCAACAAATGGTTATTTATAAAACAGTGGTTATTGTTATTGAGAGGGTGAAAAGTCATGACTTTTTGATTATATAATATGATATACGATTCGTAAGTGAATAATAAGGATATAAATGATAAACATAATTTATAACCATAAAAGAACAGTTATTTAATTTTAATAACTGATCGTGACTTTTCACCTTTTTTGTTTTTAAATTTGTTTTGTATATTATTTATTTATTTATTACATAATAAAAATGTCACAACATTGGATTAATTAACATATATGATGATTGTTTTAAATAAAAGGTGTACAATCGTGACTTTTTGTCTCTAACACATTTAATGTTGCTGATGCATCAAATTTCCCATCTATTGCGACTGATGAATTAGCTATTACAAGAAACCAAAAAAAATTCCTAAAATAGATGGTCAATTTATTGCAATAAATGGTATAACTATTTCCAAAGATGGTATATCTGTTACAACAGATGGGTTATCTAATGCAACAGATATACAATATGCTGCCACAGCTCAATAAAAATAATTATTATTTTATTAAAGAAATGGTTATTGAAAAAGTGTCTTCGATTTATTAATTGAGAATAAAGTTATTTAAATTTAATAAGTTATTAATAATAATAAGCTAAAAAGTCATGACTTGTCATAATAATAAAAAACTCACCAGCTTGATTTAATCAAGTTATTTCATTTCACAGAAAATAATACGAAAATAAATGATAAACACAATTTATAATCGTAAAAATTAGTTATTTAATTTGAATAATTGGTGTTAATATTAAATAGGAGACAAGTAGTGTGATTTTTTTACATTTTTGTTTTTAAATCTATTTTTTAAATTTATATAATAAAAAGTCATCAAATTTTGATTAATGATATGATGATTATTAAAAAAAGAGATAGATTATATGTTGCAACAGGTAGATTATCTAATGCAACTGGTTGTCCATTTGTTGTAACAATTAATATATCCGTTGTCACAGATGTGTTATCTGATGCAGCAGATATAGAATTGGTTGTACCAACTCAATAAAAACGGTTACTGCAAAGAACTAGTTATTAATAATAAGCTGGAAAATCATGACTTTTCACAATATTCAAAAAGTCAGTCAGTCAGCAGCTTGATTTAATTAAGTTATAACTTATCACAATAATCAAAATATGTAATTAAAAAAAGAAAGTGAAAAGTTACTCCTTTTTGTCTAATTCATTCAAATTCAATCCTCTATAAATAGGTCCCTCCTTACTCACTCATTCATTCTACTACAATTTATTTATTTATTGCATCTTGTCTTTCTTATTACACCTTCAACCACAATCTCTTTCCTGACTCAGGTAAGTTTTTTTCTTGCTTTGTCTGTAAATATACCTAATTTGTTGTATAGGTTTATTAAATTCAGATTCTTTTGTTTAATTTTGTTTTTACATTTTTTTTCAATTAATGTGTATTCTAGATATGACAAATCTAGTGTGGGACGTTGCTTTTCTATAAGATGTCGTGAATGAACTTCGGAGGTAGGTTCATGACCTACAATGGGAATTGAAGCAGTGAGAGAAAGGAGGCTCTGGGAGATCTGCAGGTTGAGGAGCACCTTGATGCTGCTGGTTGAAGATTGGCCGACTGACAATAATAATAATAATAATAATAATATTCTTTTCTTTTATCCTATGTATTTTTATATATTTTTGTTTAATAAAAAATTTTATGTTTGATCGCCTTCGACATTTTAATTCTTATTTAATTTTAGTGAAGTTTTTCTTTCCTCTTCTCATCAAACATATCAATGATTAAGGAATAATTTAAATCTAGTATCAATAGATTATCTGCTATCTGTTACAACAGATAGATTATCAGTTACAATAGATAGATTATCTATTGCAACAGATAGATTATCTGTTGCAACAGATAGATTATTTATTACAATAAATAGACTATCTATTACATAGATAGTTTAATTGAGAAAAATGTTATTTAAATTAAAGAACTAATTAATAATAACAATTTGAACAGTTGTGACTTATCACAATAATAAAAAAGTCATCAGCAGCTTTGATTCAATTAAGTCATTAACTTTTCACAGTAATAGAAAAAGTCACCAGTTTGAATGTAATTAATAAATGAAGGTGAACAGTCGCGCTTTTATTCAAAATAGATTACTCATTTGTTGCAACAAATTATCCATCTATTTGATTCATGTTACGGGCACTATAGAACCATAAATACGAATCTAACATATGAGTCTTCCATTACAATAGACAACTCATCTGATGTAACAAATGAGTGATTTGTTTAAATTGTGGGCTTTTATATAGGATTCATGATGAGTTCTATCTATTATTGAAAAAACAGTAGAAGTTGTGTTCCCAGATGACAAATTTAAATAAAAATAAAAATTTTACTTTCCAAAGTCACTTATGAAGTAATTCCAAAGTGGAAATTGATGTACAAAATACAATTTCACCTAAAAAATTGGTCAAGTAGCAGCAGTAATGGTAAAAACAGCAACAATGGTCAACAAGAAAAAAACTGAAGATGATAATGAAGTAGAAGATGATGATAATGAAGCAGATGATGAATAAAGTAACAACAATAATGAACAACAAAAATCGTGAAGAGAGAGAAAACAACAACGAATGAAAAGAGAGAGAAACACACCTTTTTTCCCTCTATTTCCTGTTATTAACTAACATTTGAATCAAAGAGTAAATTCAAGAACTTGTGGGTTATTTTCAAACTTTTCCAACTTTCTTAATCCATAATAAAATAATTGTCACTTATACTCAATTATTAAGACTTGAGTCACCCACACCACATTTTCAAACTTTTTGTCACTTTTACCTCAAAGCCCCTAGTCGGTTTTCCTTTTTAAGAAGTTTGAATTCAGTTTTAACATATTTTATGCCATTAAGTGACTACATTAAGAGAAAACCTTGGCAATCAACTCAAAATATTGTCCTCTCTCTTTATCAACATTGTGGTACTAAAATTTCGGATTCGATCATCAAACAATATATCAGCTATAGTTATCTATGAGATATATATCGCTAACAACAATATGTTATTATTTTTTGGTGCTTTGTTCCTAATTATTTGGAGTGCAGTTCAGTTATCCCAAGTCTTAATTTATTTTGACTCTGTGGTTGACCCATATTCAGATATTTTGTTGCAGTTTTGCTACTAAGGATGTGAGTTATAACTTGTTCTACTAGTAATTCCTTTGTGTATATATTAGGCAATTGACGGTTAGAGGTTAAAATTTAGTTAATTTTTAGAAGATTTTACTCCATAGTCAACTTTAAGTTCAAAATTAAGAAGTTGATATTTTCACACAAGGGGCTTCTCCTCTTCGAAGGAAATTGATAGTTAGATTATCAACTTTATTTTGCTTTATTGAAATTTTAAATAGAGACAAAAAAGGAACAAATCCTGTACCCTAAATGGATGTGACATGATCTCTTATAGTGAATAAGGACCTCCTCAAGTTGTCTAATCTATCTGTCATTCGTCACTACATGATCATAAATGATACTCCCTCCATCTCATTTTATGTGTCATTACTTTTGCTTTGCTCCAAAAAGAATGTCATGTTACTTTATTTGGTAACTATTTAAACGCACTATTCAACTTTTATCCTTATTGTTCTTATTTATAAGGCCCCACATAATTAAAAGTAGTAGTAGTATATTTTTTGCCTATATTTTAGGATATTTTGGTAAACATTCTCAAGTCATTTCTTATTTCCTAATCTCTATGCCTGGTCAAACTATGACACCTAAAATAGTATGAAGGAAGTATTGAATATTCGGTGCCACCTAAAGGATATATCGATTCTTTCATTAGTATGTTGTGGCATTTATTTCTCTAAAATATTCTATGTTTTTTATGCATATCTTCCTACTTTCAAAGATTCTATTCTATAATTTATTTTAGATATTTAATACCGAGTTATTGTGTTGAAGCACCACAGGATTGGTGTTCTCAAGAATCTGATAAGGGCAACATGGTAATGTCTTTATCGGCTGGACGTGGAACTAAGTATTCTGAGGTTGTATTTGTTTTTTTTAAGATTCAGATGTCTAACTCTGAATGCACGTCTGAATGATTAAGATGTTGTCTCTGCATCTAAAAAATGAATGATTAAGACAATTTGTTTTTCAACATCTGAATCTACAAAAAAAAATTATTTGTATATATAATAAAATAAAAAACACAATTCAAATAAAAAACTAATTATATATCAAAAAAGTGTGTAATTTAATACAACAAATTATTATTTGATTGAAAAAAATATTTATGTTTGTTAGTGATAGTGGAGATGGTTTATAATGGTGGTTGCGGTGACTATGATTGATGTTAGCTATTAGTAATGTTAGTGGTGATAGTTATGATGGTTAGTATTGTAGTGACAATTATGATGGCGGTTGATAGTGGTGGTGGTGGTTGTGATGTGATGTGGTTTGATGTTAGTAGTTGGAGGTGTTGATTGTGATGACTGAAAAATGAATGAATGATGGTTGACGATATGTTGGTGCTAGTTGGAGATATTGCTAGTTGTGCTGGTGGAGATAGTTGTTATGAGAGATAAATTATAGCAATGATAGTGATTGAAGTGATCGTAGATAGTGATTGAAGTGATGGTAGAGATGGCGTTACTAGTGACAATGGTGGTGGCCGCTGAATAATGTGTGGAGGTTGTGATGTATTATGGTAGTTAGCAGTGGTGCTAGTTGTGATAGATGAATTGGTCGATAGTAGGGATTGGCTAGTAGTGGTTGATGATGGTGGTGCTGTTGACGTCGGTGGTGGCGTTAAATATAATTAGAATAATAGATGCAGTAGGTGTGATAACGGTTGACAGTAATAATTGGTAATGATATTTGTTGTCGATGGTGGTTGTGATGGTGGAGGTGGGTGGTGGTTGACAATGATGGTGGTGGCAGAGGTGGTGATTGATTATTATGAATAGAGTGGCGATGAATATTATCCAACACTAGAATACCTCTTCAGACCTATTAAGACTTGATTATAGATCTGAATGATTAAGACCTATTCAGACCTATTAAGAGCTAAAATTTTAATAAAAGACAAATGCACTTAATGATCTGAAGTCTGAACCATTCAGATTCAGACCTCTAGTAAGTGCAAACAAATGAGCCCTGAGGGATCTAAGCTAAATTCCTCTGAAAAGATTTGTTAGAGGACTTCCCAACTAAATAAACATAGTATGTTTTATGAGAAAATTGAAGGAAAGTTGTTTTTTAAGTCTTGAATGAAGGATTGGTGACATTGACCAACTTAAAGGGTCAAACATTATTAGATTAAGTTAATTGTGAATATGATTAATACTTTCAAAACTTTCTAATCTTTTTAAAAATACAAATCAACCCAACCCATACCCCTCTTAAATCCAAATCAACCACTCTCTCTCCTCTTTCTCTCGACAGCTTCTCTCAACTCTCTCCTAACCAATAGTTCTACAAATTTCTTCTTTCAATCCTCATGACTTCAACCTTCGATGAAAAATAGTTGGGCTTTGATTTTTTTTTTTACTTCAACCTTCAATCGACGTAACAGCCTTGCTCTCTGGCCACAACAGCTTTGACCATTCCCTTTCTTCTTTCACAGGTAAAAAATTATGGCCTTTTTATTTTGAAGACAATGAGGAACTTAAGCCAATTCTGTTTTAGTATTGGTCAAAAATTTCAATATTTGCCGCTTTAATTTGAAATGTAGTCTGAATAAAACCCTAATTTCTAGTATTTCTTCTCTTCTATTTTCGAAGGAAATTATGATTTTTTGTTGTTTGTTGTATTTTTTAAAATTTTGATTTTTTTTGTTTGTGTTTATACAAACAAAACAACGATATGGGTTTTAATACCTCAAAAAAAATTTTGTTGAAATTTTGTGTGTAAACGTGTTGGGTTCTATCTTCTAGAATAAATTATAAATTTTTCCGTGCTTAATGTCTTAGATTATGACCCACCATTGTGTGGAGTATCTAATAAGTATTCCAACGATATATGGATCATCCAAAACAGACACCCGAGCGACGAGTTATGAACATTCCGATCATACCGTGAATAGTACTAAACAGTAAAACGTGCAGGAAAAAGTACTGAGGCCTGGCGTATTTTGCTCCAACTTTAAATGATCATAACTCCTTGTACATAATAATCTGGGTGATCTACTATATATCAATGGAAATCTCTGCGAGTCCTCTTTCCAATGAAATTCGTTTCATCCAATTTGTCTATCGGAGAAAAAGGTTATGGTCGATCTACTTCAGCCTATCAAAAGTGAATTTTTGGGTCAACTTCAAATGATCATAACTCCTTGTACACAATAACCTGGGTGAGATACTATATATCAACGGCAAGATATAAGAGTTCTCTTTCTAATGAAATTGGTTTCACCCAATTTGGATGTCGAAGTAAAATGTTATGGTTGATCTACCTCAGACTATCAAAACAGTCCACCAAAGGACAGATTCGAGAATTATTTGATTTTTAGGGGAATTTTGTTCATTCCCCCTCACCTAAAATCCATTCAAACCCTATATTAAATCCTATTAGAAGCATTATATGTTATATTTCATCAAATTCCCTCAAAAATAAAACCCTAAGCTCCTATATCCAACTTCAAGAACCTCCAAAGTTCACTATTAATTCTGCAAATTTATTCAAAATTCCAAGTTCCTAGTTCAAGAACTCCAAGAACCATCATTCAAAGGTACGATTAACATCTCAAAAATGAGTTTCGATCTAAAGTTCATCATTCAAGGTATGTGGGGTTTTCAACAAGAACCCTCTTCCGTTCTTGTGCCCAAAAGTAATTTTCTTTACAAAGGCATGATTTTTATTTAATTTTTACAAATTTGAGACATGAACACATATCTTATGATGATTATTATGAAATCTTGATGTTTATGATGTTGAAAGATGAATTTACATATATAAAGCATGAATTTTGAACGATATTTATCATGATTTTGATATTTGGGTCGTGAATCCCCATTGGAAATTGTGTTTTTTTAGAAAGTGTGTGTTATAAGCATATTGATGTTGAATATTTGAGATACTTTGAATGATTTGACCTTTTGGTCTTAATGGAGTTTTTTTGAACTCGAGTGTGAAAGAAATCCACAATGTGGTTGATTTTGATAGATGGGAAGCATGATAGCTCCCGATGTATATTTATATATTACTGAAATTATTTTGTTGTGGATTTTCTTTGAAAGAATTTGAGCTAAGTTCGAGAGAAATCTTTAGCACCGAGTCGAAGGTATAAAGCGACCTCACTTCCCTAGAACTATGTGCCTCCATTTGAGTGATCCTGAGGCTGATTTATATAGTGATCAATAGTTTGTGTGGATTTGATATCGATTGTCCTACTTCGATGTTAAGGATAGGATGGCTCTCCCCAACGTGGGTTGTACGTTGCACTCCATGTAGCTCACATGGTTTATGTCAGTTATAGGATCTTCCAGCGTGTGTGTGTTTTCTTGTGTCTATGGTGAATGGTGATGTGATTTGAATGTGGAATTATGAAAGTTATTATTTTGAAAGATTTAAATGATATTTATATTATGATAATTGATATTCTTGATGAACTAAAAGTGATTGACAAATTATATGATAACTCATATGTGTTATTGTACTTATTTCATCCTCTCATGATTATGATGATTTTCTTCGGGCTATGTGAGTCTTTCATACATCCTACATATTTCTTATAAATATTTATGATGATGATATTTATACAACTGCATACACCCCCATATACTCGGTTCCTTTCCCTAGTACTGACCCCTTATCTTTGGTTGCACTTTCTCAGAATGTAGGTTCAGGTGCTCAGTTCCAGGTTCAACAGTGATTCTTTGGGCACGCTATTCTACATCCTCTGTTGTGGTGAGTCCCCATGTTCCGAGGACGTGATGTCTGATTTTAGTTTCACGGAATTGTTTACATTTGATAATTGAGTCTGAGTCAATTGGGGCATGTCTCAATGGCTCGCTGGTTTTATTGATTTTCTTAGAGACTTGTCAGACAAATATAGATGTTGGGAGCTGACTAATAAGTCATATTTTGTTATCTTTCTGAATTTCTTTTATTATGGGATGATGATTACTCTATTGATATTTGAGGGTTATTTATGGAAACCCCATTGATTTGTGTTGAACTGAATAAAAATGGCTCAAAGGGTTAGCTTGGGGCTACTCGTAGCCTCAAGCACCGTGTGACGCTTCGGGACCCATTTTCTGGGGTGTTACATGGGTTAATTTATTTTTTTCTTGTTCTTTGTAAAAATGACGATATAGATATTTTTTTGTTGAACAAAATCATTCTACTGTTACTTTTCTCAAATAGATTATCCTTCTGGTGCAACATATTAATCATTTGATGAAATAGATTTATCATATGATGCAATAGATCAACCATCTGATGCATTAGAGGAACCATCAGATTAAAATTATGATGCAACATATTAATCATCTGATGAAACAGAGGAACTATCAGATGAAAAATCTGATGCAACACATTTATCATATGATGCAATAATTTAACTATCTGATGCTACAAATTAACTATATATTGCAACAGATTAACCATCTGATGCAACAAATTTACTATCAAATGCAACAGAGAAATCATCAGATAAAAAATTCAATGCAACATATTAACCATCTGATACAATGGAGGAACCATCAGCATAAAGATCTGATGCAACAGATGAACCTCCTATTGGAGAAAATCCTATCAACTCTTCCAACAGGATATTTCCAACACTTGATTTTTCAACTGATCATTCATCTTCCACGATAGAGAACCCTTCTATTGGAATAAATCTAAGAAATATAGACCGTTGATAACTGTTCCAACAGATCACTCACATGTTGCAACAGATGTCCGACCAGTCGTACAAACCATTCATTTTACAAAATAGATGAGTGATATGTTTTGTATTGTCACAATGGATTACTTAGCCGTTGCTGCAGGTTAGTTAATTGTTCTAACAGATCACTCATATGTTACAACAGATGTGTGATCTATTGCACAGGCCATTCATCTTTCTCATCGATGAGTAATATATTTTGTATTGTCACAACAGATTACTCTATCATTGCTATAGATTATTTAACTATTCCAATAGATCACTCATATATTGCAACAAATGATGTAGCAATAGACGTGTGATAGATTGCAAATACCATTTATTTTTCTCAATAATGAGTGATATGTTTTGTATTATTACAGCAGATTACTCATCCGTTGCAACATGTTATTTAACTATTCCAACAGATCACTCATATGTTGCAATAATGTGTGATCTCTTGAACAAGCCATTCATCTGACTTAAAAGATGATTGATACATTTGTATTATTGCAATAGATTACTCATCGGCTGGAACAGGTTGGTTATATGCTGCAACAGATATACTACCTGGTACAACAGATCAGAGAACTGTTGGAACTGTATTTTACTATTTTTCTTGTTAGATTTACTGTCATACCTTTTTAACTATGCATTAATCAACTATAATATATTTGTTTATGTTCCCATTAATTTTAGATAATATGGCACTCAAAAGAACAGAAACTATATCAAGTCCAAGTAAACGAACAAGTGAAGCAGCTAGGCTGCATCCACCACTCTATAAGCTTGCTTTACAGGCGTTATCTCAATTAGGAGAAAAATATTATGAACACAGGGTGGAGGAATTTTTCAAAAGAGATGATCCGAATGCCAATAGCCCTTCCATCGAAGAGTTGGTCAAAAGATTCAGCATTGACCATTATCATGTAAGAATGCAGTGCGATGGTGTTATAAATTTAATCGGTGATTTTATGGTTAAGTCAGCCATGGGAAAATCTATTGATTCATTTAAAAAAAATACTTTGAGAACAAAAACAATATGCTTATTTTAGGGACAGCTGCTTTGGGAAGTATCTTGATTTGCCGGAGGACTACAATGATCATTTGCCAAAAAAATGGTATATGAACTTCTCAAGCATAGGTTTATGTATGAAAGTAAAGATAAGATGGATGAGGTATGGATAAATTATTGTGGAATTCCTTTTTGTTTTGGTTGGAAGGAGTTTGTCATAGTTACTGGATTAAAATGTTATCCTCCTTCTCAAGTTATCCCTATTCTTACCCCACAAAAATACCCCGCATACCCAAAAAAGGGAAAGGCAAGTCGTGTGACCGTGATAACTTGGTATCCATTCTTGGTCAAAGATTTAAAAATAAAAATTTGATAGAAGCGTTGAAAAGTAAAGGACTTTCAAAGAAGCACATGTAGTCATTGTGCTTGGATTGGTTTGTACATAATATTCTTTGTGCGAGAAATGTTAACAACAACATAAGCGTCGGTTTAATAAATCTCTCCTAAGATCTTGAGGTATTTAACTGCATCCTTAGGGTTATGAAAGCTTCAAAATGACTGGCAAATATTTGTTGACTCCATTAGCGCCAAAGATAGTCAACTTATATGGCTTTCCATGGGCTTTCATGGTAAATGTTTCTTTTTTTATTATGATATCATTCATTTTTTTACTCAATTATGATTTTGATTTATTGTTGTTATTTTATAGGCTTTGGAGTTTGTAGCCATTCCTTATTTGAGACAGCAAGTGAACTACCAGGAAGAAGTTTCCTGTCCAAGAATCTTGAGATGGTTATCATCCAAAACTGATAAAATGCAACATTTCTTGATCTATTCAACCCCCTTAAGGATGCAGTAAGTATAAATATAATTAAGTTTTTATTTTAATTAATAATTTTTTTGAATGATCTAATAATCATTCTAATATATGTAATGATTTGTGTTAGATTGTGCATCCGTCGCTAGTTTCGACCAACTGAGAGTTGAAGGTGTCATTTTTTCTTACTTTACGATCTGTGCAAACTTTATCGGACCCTAAGACCATTGACAAAATAAAAATGGAATTTTTTGGAGCAAAAACCATTACAAGAAAAAATAATTTTGGAGGGTGGGATTATTATTATTGATGGTCTTAGTGGTGATGGAGTTGTTAGTGGTGGTAGTGGTGCGGCTATTGGTGCCAATGATGCTCCTCTTACAGTATTTAAAACAAACCATTATGAGTATAATCATATTGGAAATACAGATTTTGCCTCTCTCAACGAATGTTCTTCATGCAAATATCAAGACTGCAAGGTGAAACATGATGTAGTGATTAATGCTATTAATGCATTAACTGCTTCTGTAAAGGAATTGACGTCTAAGAGAGGTGTCATTCCATAAAATAGGATTTCATATCCATTCACTCCATTAGAGATTAAGGCCATGAGGAGAATGAAAGTGATTTCCAAGGCATTATCAAACATCCAAAAAAGAGAAATTGCAACTCCCTTGTCTATGTATTATACTGAGCAATGTACATTGTCCAAAGGAGAGCAGCACAAGTAGAACAAGGTGAATATATATGTCTATTCTAAATAACAAACAAATATTTGACATATGCTATGAATTATATGCAAATATATATGACACATTTGCAAAAAATTATATCTGTTGTAACAGTTGACTAACTTGTTGCATCAGATAAAGTATCTGATGCGACATATGTCTCCTCTATTTTAGCAAATCAAACAACTCTTCTCACCACTTTTATTTGTACCCAACAGATGACCTATTTGCGGCAACAAATGATTCATATATTTCAACAGATGGTTCATCCATTGGAGATTATCATACAGGTTTTCCTCATGTAGAAATTTGTTCCAATAGTTGATTCATTATTGAAACAGAAATATAATCTGTTTGGGACAATTTAAAATAGGAGGAAGATCTGTTTGATTTGCTAGAACAGATGAGTTATTCTTTTACATTTTGTTGTATCTCCGTGATTAGCATTGACCAATTTTGGCTTTTCAGGTGGATATAGAAGCTACTGCTGAACAACATTGACAATATGCTACTCTTTTTATGAAATACAGAAAACATAAAGTGTAGAAACCATATGTAAGCAAAAATAAAGATCCACTATGACCAAATCCGAATTCCATAGCACCGGATGAAGAACAACATATCCATATTGAGTGGATCTTTATAGCTTGAGTCTGTCAAAGTAATAACCCGACCCCTCCTTAGGAATCCTTGGCATAAATGCTTAAATTATTGATGTATTTGTTGAGATCTATATCCATAAGAACTTTTTTACATTTTATTTATTCTTTGATTTGTTTTAGCTAATTTCTGAATTCATCGATTTATTTTATTTTTTAATGAATTTTATCTTTTTCTTAGATTTGAATTTATTAATTGAAATGGAATACTAGATTCAAATAATGCAACAGATAATGTATTTGTTGCAACAGATGACTCATCTGTTGTAACATATCAAACAGATTTAGACATATGTTACATAATTTGTTGGAATTTGTCAAACAGGTCTTCCCACTGTAGCAATAGATAGACTTAGATAAAAACATAGACATAATGCAACAAATTACCAACCTATTGAAATAGATAAATTATATGTCAGAATAGATAGAATATCTATTATAATAGATAGAGAATATATTGCATTATAAAAATTCAACTTTTATTGGACATAAATGATTACCACTACATGTAAAAAAGTGAAAGCGAATCGAAATAAAAAAAGCGGAACCCATCGATAGTGTTCAGTTTAAAACACCTAAAATAAAATAGGTATCAAGTAGACAGTGTTCATTTTAATCACGTAAAATAAAATAGGAATCAAATGTGTCGGTTTGACACTTTTTGCCCTGTTGGCTGCTTGCGTGTAATTCACGTAGCCCATGCTCATTGAACCCTCATTTTTGCTGATATTGTGTCTGATTTGGACCCCAATGATCATTTTTCCCCCATTGTCTTATATATTAATCTCCTTTAAAAAATTTAACTCTAAATTCCCAAATTTTCTTCTACATCGTCATCTTTTTTTATATCTATCCAAATTCATCAAATTATTTGCATTTGGTCATTCTATTTTTTAATTTTTTTTTCATTTTTTTCAAACGAGCTTGACAATGTCGCACACATTGTCCACTCTTTTTGTGATAAAGATTTTTAATACTATAAGTGCGGTTGATGTTGGGTGTATTTATGCATTCCAGTATCCCTATTCTAGACTTTTTAAACTTATTTTGAGGATGAATCTATGCTATATGGGTTGATAATGATTGAAATGTACATAAAAGTGTTAAAATGTTCTTATGATGTGTATAGTGTTTTTAAAGGAAGTTGGTACTTCAAAGAATCAATCAGAGTTCAATAAGAGAAAACTAGTCTTTCTAGCTTGAGCTAGTTGCTTGTCCAGTCTAACTTGATAGATTCTATTGTGTTCAATGTGTTCCTTATAGTTTTAAATGTGTTATTATATGTGGAACAAGTTTTTAGTAGTGTACAAAGTTTAAATGAGTCAAGGAAAGAGTGGAAACTTGAAGTGAAAGATCAGGGAAATCAACATAGTCTAAGATCTTGTTTTTGATTCATCATGATGGATATTATGTGTTTGTACCTCTAATTCGTGAGGTGTTTTGATATAGTATTGATGATAGGCGAATTTACACGCCTAAAGTACTATATTTTACCCATATTTTAGCTAAGTTTTGAGGACAAAATATATAATTCATGCACTTTTAGTCCTTTTTCCTGTAAGTGAGCTAACAAACGTGATTAGCAAGTTTTCAGGTATAAATGATGCAGATTTCAGCATTTTGGGATAACTTGACGCCAAAGGAAGCTTCACGAAAGAAGGGAGGGAAAGCTTGGACGCCAAGGACCAAAAGTGACGCATCGAAAATCTATCCCGGGCAAAAACAGCAATTCTAAAGACTTTGGGGACTAGCAGTAACATATTAGGATTAGGATAATGATGCAGTAACCTAGTAGTATTGGGTTAAGTAATGCATTAGCTTAGTAGGAATAGGATATGGGTGTTAGAAATACCCTATTTTGCTAGAGATTTTTAATAATTCACTACTACTTCTAATTCTTCCATTAATTCTACTTTTTATTCTTCTATTGATCTATTCAATTCTTAAATTCCACAACAAGAGAAACGCTACTTTGAAATGGAGTTCACGCCTAAAGCCATACCACACCATACTACACGTGATATCTTTATTGTGGTATAATAATAATGTCTATTGTGAGTTCCATCGCACTCATGAGTAGTTAAACTTCTCTGTTGGGGTTATGGAAGCCATATGAGATACTATCTATTGCTATGAGTTTGTGAATTCGCGACACGTACGCTGCTTATATCATTAATCTCTTTATCTTAATGCAAATTCTTGTGGTTGCAAACGCACAGAATACGCCAGTATAGCATTAACTTGTTTGAAAGAAAAGTTATATGTCTGGAAAAGAGATAATGTCAAGGTAATAGGGCACCAAACCCTATTAAAAAGTTAGTGCCGTAACTGGATTAACCTCTTGGAGAATTTGTACCGTTAGATAAGCTTTAAGCTCGAAAGAGTTAAAGTGAAATAGTCCTTGTTAGGTTGAAAGACACTTGGATTTACCATAGAATACAATTCTCTATAAGCGCATGCATGTCTGAATTCCGAATAACTCATAGCCAATAGAGACGTATAACTCATAAGGTGGACATAACCCCAACTCTCAATTCTCATTGGTTAACATCGTACCAAACATTCTTTCTTCTTACTTTGCTAATTTCCGTTTTTACTCTATTATTTTGGTTACACGTTACAATCCCCCCTTTTTATGAGACTTTCACCAAAAGTCTAATAATCTTTGCTTACTTATTGACCGGCTATTACCTGTGGGATCGATACCTAACCCAGTTGGGTTATATATTTGACAATGACCGCTTTACACTCTTACAAGAGCTGTAGATTGAGCGTTATCAAAAATTGGCGCTGTTGCCGGGGAATACAGTTGTCAACTAAGTTTGTGATAATTACTAGACCCGTTGGTCAAAGATTCTTGTACTTTTACTTTTAGTTTTTGTTTTTGTTTTCTGCAGGTTTTTATTTAGTGCATGCCCCATACTCGAAGTTCTGGTCAACCGTTATTACCTATCAATCCTGAACCACAACATGTTGGCAGAATGAAGGCACAACACGAAATTGAAAGGATGGCTGCTTAACAGGAACAGGCGAGACTAGCTGCTCTAGCAGCCACTCAAGTGCATCAACAGAATATTGATAACCCTGGGCGAGCGACAAATCCTGACGATGAGGACCTAGGTGATAACGAGTTACTAAACCCAAGGCGTGATGCTGAGATAGCAACACCTGCTAACAGAAGAGATCGTCATGCTAGGTTTAGGCATGAACACCTACCTGTACAACCAGCTTTCGACGATGATGATGATGATCTTAATGGAGCCGGAGCCACAGAAGCCATTATTCCTCCACCATTGGCACCCGGAGCCAAGTTCAACATCACAAGCACCATGATTCAGTTATTGCAAATCAAGGGATTATTCGGTGGACTAGAAGGTGATGATCCGAATATGCATCTGATCAACTTATTTCTACATGCAAGTCATTCGACATTCCTGGCATTGGAAAGAATGCAATTCGGTTGCGCTTATTTCCATTATCTCTATCTGGGGAGGCAACTCTATGGTTGAATGGGCTGACTCCTAATTCTATCACTAATTGGAGGCAATTGAAAGACGCTTTCCTAGAAAGATTCTTTCCGCCATCCAAAAGAGCACAATTGAGAGATAAAATCAGCAACTTTTGGTAGCTTCCAACCAAAGCTCTTCATGAAACATGGGAGAGGTTCAAGACGAAGCTAATGCGTTGCCCAAACCACCATATGATTAATGTTCACCTAATGGAGATACTATACAGATCCTTGAATTCAATAACTAAACCAGTGGTGGATAATGCGGCTGGAGGATCTTTTATGGACCTCGCCTTTGGTCAGGCAAGCAATATGCTAGACCGGATGACAAAGCAAAGTAGAGCTTGGTATACCAGGGAATCTGAGGTAGCAAGCCCCACTTTATCTATTGGCATGACTGCAGACCAAAGGAGAAGAGAAGAAGAACGCGATCAAGATATGGCACACATAAAAACACAAGTGGATCTTCTTACAAAGCATCTCCTATCAGGGAAGACCAAAAAAGTCAAAGTTGTTGCATCAAAAGGAAGAGACGAATCTGATTCGGAAGAAGAGGCCAACTACTTAAACAATCAGGGGGGTTTCCGAGGCAATACCCAAGAAAACCAAGGTCGGAACTATTATGATAAATCTGGAAACAAGGACCAAGGTAGTTGGAAGAACAATAATGACAAGAGTGGTTTGTATGTTCCCCCAGGGAGACGTGATGCCACTGCATCTAGTTCTGGAAATATGGAAGACATGATGGCTAAACTGTTAAAAGGAGTAGAGGCAACCAGTGCGGGAGTAACTGAGGTAATAAATGATTTATCCTCGATGAAGCAATTGGTTGACTGACATTCCACTTCAATAAAACAAATAGAGCAGCAGTTGAGCCAACTTTCGGCAGTACTCAATCAAAGAAAGGCTGGCACCTTACCTAGCGACACCGTGCAAAATTCAAGGAATGATGGATCATGCATGGCTATTACTACTCGAAGTGGTAAGGTGCTGGAAACGTCATCCAAAGGCAAGCAAGTGGTCGATGATGTAGCGGACAACGATGATAAGGCTAATGAAGAAAACGCAGTAGAAGCCGACCACGATGTCCATGACATCACACCAAGTATATTGCAGCCTGAAAAGACTGAAATACGGAAGCAAGAGGAGAAGAAAGATGTTGAGAAAACAATCCTACTTCCACCACCACCTTTCCCTCAATGATTAAAGAAGATTGCGGATGATACAAGGTTCAGCAATTCATGACGATGTTAAAGCAGTTGACCATAAATGTTCCATTGGTGGAGGCACTAGAACAAATGCCTGGGTATGCGAAATTTATGAAAGATCTTTTGACAAAGAAGCGGGCAGCAAGCTATGAGTTGAAAGATACTGTGCATCATTGTAGTGCAATTGCTACCCGATCACTAGTTCAGAAGAAGGCCGACCCCGGTGCTTTCACTATTCCATGCACAGTTGGTTCTTTAAATTTTTCCAAGGCATTATGCGATTTAGGAGCCAGCATTAATTTGATGACATTATCTATTTACAAAAAATTGGGGTTGGGTGATCCTACTCCAACCAATATGAGGCTCGTAATGGTGGATAGGTCGGTAAAACGACCTGTTGGTATTCTATGTGATGTATTGGTAAAGGTTTCTTCATTCATCTTTCCGGCAGACTTCGTTATTTTGGATAAATGACGAAGTAGATAAATGACGAAGTAGTTCACTTTGATGTGTGTAAATCAATGAAGTAACCCAAAGAGCTGAGCGTATTCTTGGTGGCTGATGTTTACTTTGATGATGAGAAAGAATTACTTGAAGAGGAGAAAATTATTGATGACCCATTGGCGGTTGTGCTCATGAATGTTGAGCATCAGGATGCTGAAAATTATGAAGAGACTATTGATGCTCTTATAGGATTTGGATCATATCCTCATGCTCCCAAAAATCTGGACCTTGATCTCAAAAATCGACCAACACCACTAGCTAAACCATCTATTGAAGAGCCACCTATGTTAGAATTGAAAGATCTGCCTAGCCATTTAAAGTATGCATTCTTAGGAAGCGGAAACACACTTCCAGTCATTGTGGCGGCAGATTTGGGTGAGCAGCAAGTTGCAGCTCTCATTGCTATTCTACGGAAGTATATAAGAGCCATTGGTTGGACCATCGCTGATATTATTGGTATTCCACCTGGGAGTTGTACACACAAGATTCAGCTTGAAGAAAACTGCACACCCACTATTGAGCATCAAAGGCGTCTAAATCCACCAATGCAAGAAGTGGTGAAGAAAGAAATTATTAAGTGGTTAGATACGGGAGTAGTGTATCCAATCACTGAAAGTACATGGGTAAGACCGGTACAATGTGTTCCCAAGAAAGGAGGCATGATGGTAGTAGCGAATGAGAAGAATGATCTTATTCCACTCAGACCCATCACCGGATGGAGAGTATGCATGGACTACTGAAAGCTGAATTCATGGACGCACAAAGATCACTTTCCAATGCCATTCATGGACCAAATGCTTGATCGATTAGCGGGAAAAGGCTGGTTTTGTTTCTTAGACAGTTATTCTGGCTATAATCAGATTTGTATTGCCCCCGAAGACCAAGAAAAGACAACGTTCACATGCCCATATGGTACGTTTGCCTTTAAACGTATGCCATTCGGGCTATGTAACGCGCCAGCCACCTTTCAGCGTTGTATGATATCCATCTTTTCTGATATGGTTGAAGATACTTTGGAGATATTCATGGACGATTTTTCAGTTGTGGGCGAGTCGTTTGAATCGTGTTTGGTAAACCTGAGTATCGCGTTGCAAAGATGTGTAGAATTCAACCTAGTGCTGAATTGGGAGAAATGCCACTTTATGGTTAAGGAAGGCATCGTTCTTGGGCACAAAACCTCCGTAAAAGGAATTGAGGTTGATCGAGCTAAAATTGAAGTTATCGAGAAGCTACCACCTCCAATTTTCGTAAAGAGAGTTCGTAGTTTCCTCGGGAACGCAGGTTTCTATCGGCGGTTCATCAAAGACTTCTCCAAAGTGGCTAGTCCATTATGCAAACTTCTGGAGAAAGATGCAAAGTTTGACTTCAACGAAGATTGTTTGAAGGCATTTGAATGCCTTAAAGGGAATCTAATTGAAGCTCCTATCATGGTTGCTCCGGATTGGTCCCTATCGTTTGAAGTCATGTGTGATGCCAGTGGGGTAGCTTTGGGCGCTGTACTTGGCTAGAGAAGGGAAAAGTTATTCTATCCTATCTATTATGCGAGCAAGGTCCTGAACGAAGCCCAAAAGAACTATACTGTCACAGAACAAGAGCTCCTAGCAGTTGTGTATGCTTTTGAGAAGTTTCGTGCTTACTTGTTGGGAACCAAAGTGATCGTTCATACAGACCATGCATCTCTGAGATACCTAATGATGAAGAAGGACGCAAAGTCGAGGCTAATTCGATGGGTATTTTTGCTGCAAGAATTTGATTTCGAGGTAAAATATAGAAGGGGTTGCGAGAACCAAGTGGCTGAACATCTATCTAGACTTGAGAACGAGCATATGGCGCAACCTAAAATCAAGATTGATGATGCATTCCCTGATGAGGAGATCTTAGCCACGATAATGGAAAAGTTACCATGGTATGCCGACTTTGCGAATTTTGTGGTAAGTAATGTCATACCTGCAAATTTATCTTTCCATCAAAAGAGGAAGTTTATGCATGATGTAAAACACTTCTTTTGGCATGAGCCATATTTGTTTCGACGATGCACGGATGGTGTTATCCGGCGATGCATATCCCATGTAGAAGTGCCTAATATATTAGAAGCATGTCACACTTCCCAAGTTGGAGGACATCAGGCAGGTAGAGGTTTCCAATCGAGAGATCAAGCAAATCCTTGCAAAGACGGTAAATGCTAATAGGAAAGATTGGTCTCGGAAGCTAGACGATGCACTATGGGCTTATAGGACTGCATTCAAAATGCCAATTGGCATGTCCCCGTACCAACTAGTTTATGGGAAGGCTTGTCACTTACCCATTGAGCTCGAGCATAAAGCATTATGGGCGTTGAAGCAATTGAATTTGAATTGAGATGATACAATGAATCTGAGATTGGAGCAGCTGAACGAGATGGATGAATTCTGTCTACATGCTTATGAAAGATCAGACCTATACAAGGAGTGGATGAAAAAGTACCATGATCAGCGGATTGTTCAACGAAACTTTCAGAAGGATGATATGGTACTCCTCTTCAATTCCAGATTGAAGCTATTCCCAGGTAAGTTGAAGTCCAAGTGGCCTGGTTCGTACAAAGTTAACCAAGTCTACTCGTCTTGAGTAGTTGAGTTGAAAGACAATAATGGTGTTGTCTTCAAGGTGAATGGCCAACGAGTAAAACCTTATATCGGTCCTCTCGACTCAATAAATTATATGGCCATCACTTATCTCGACGAAGTCTAAGTACTCGAGGTAACTATGTCGTGCCGCGATAATAAATTAAGCGCTTGATGGGAGGCAACCCATCAATTTTAATTGTTTTTGTTGTTTTTGTTTTCCTAGGATTTTGGCGAGCCACGACCAAAACTAAGGCGCTTGATGGGAGGCAACCCATTGTTCTAATCGTTTTTGTTGTTTTTGAGTAAATGTAGGTGCAAGAGGTGTAAAGGAGGAGATTGGTTTCAAATTTTGATTTGGAAGTATTGCATGTTGAAGGTGGTAAGTTAGTAATAAAGAAGCAACGAGTAAAACCTTATATCGGTCCTCTCGACTCAATAAATTATATGGCTATCACTTATCTCGACGAAGTCTAAGTACTCGAGGTAACTATGTCGTGCCGCGACAATAAATCAAGCGCTTGATGGGAGGCAACCCATCATTTTTAATTGTTTTTGTTGTTTTTTTTTTCCTAGGATTTTGTCGAGCCACGACCAAAACTAAGGCGCTTGATGGGAGGCAACCCATCGTTCAAATCGTTTTTGTTGTTTTTGAGTAAATGTAGGTGCAAGAGGTGTAAAGGAGGAGATTGGTTTCAAATTTTGATTTGGAAGTATTGCATGTTGAAGGTGGTAAGTTAGTAATGAAGAAGCAAAAGGCTATGGATTAGGCATTGCTTATGAAAATATAGGCAACAAACAAGGCTAGGCGTATGTAAAACTAGGCCACGAACAAGGCAAGGCCTATGCTATGGCCTAAGCTCTCGGAATCTAGTGTGCCATAGCATAGGCGCCGCCCATGCCCAAGTATGCCATAGCATAACCGCCGCCTATGCCAATGCCATTTGTCTCTGAATCTCATATGCTATGCAAATGGCGCCGCCTATGCCTAACAATGCCATGGCATAGGCGCCGCCTATGCTCAACAATGCTTTGCAAAAGGCGCCGCCTATGCCAAGCATAGGCAAAGCTTTAGGCGCCGCCTATGGTCACTTCTTGTCTCCAAATCCGATTTTAAATGGGTCAAAACCCAACCCAAGCCTCTCCTATAAATAAGAGACTTAGTCTTTGACCAAAAACACATTGCGAACCTAGCATAAGCGCCGCCTATAGTCTCCAAATCCTCTCAAAATTTTCCTTTTGCTCTTTCAACTTTGCAAGAACATCATCTAAAGGAATCAACCAAGTAAGTACTTCTTTGTTCTTCATTTATATTCCGTAAGTACTACACTACTACGCATATTATGAATCGCTAAATCTTGAAGTGGTATTGGTGATTTGAATGTGGTTGATGTGTTGTGATACAACTAAGTGAGTGAAAGAATACGTAAGAATGATCTTACCATGTTTCCAACTTGAATTTGATTTTGATGCACTGTCATACTTTTACGGAATTAACATGGTCAAGAAAATTGCATAATCTTGTCAATAGAAATCTTACATGTTGGAATGACTTGTTCATCGAGACAAGAATTATGGTTGACTACCAACATATGAGGTTGTGATTATTTCTAGATGCTATACCTTGATTCAATCACTATGTAGTAAGTCTTGATATATCAAACATGAAAGTATTGCCAAGGTCACACGAAGTATGACTGCACTGATTTTATTGTTGGAATATAGCGCTTAAAACGTATATAGATAAAGTCTGAGTAATTGCCAACTTTCACTTCACTAGTCTGTACCAACAAACTAAGTGTGGGGTGGTGCCACTACTGCTTGTTTGTTGATTGTATCCACCGAGATGATGCTAACATGACTATTGTTTTAATCTCAGGTACAATGGCACCCAAAGCAAGACAAGGCAAAGATAAAGCAACCACTTCATAAAACGGCAAGAAAAGAGGACGAAAAGAGCAAGGAGAATCCTCCTCGCAGCAAATACCTCATCGTATGTTCGGAATAAAATGGGTCCTCAAGGAGGAAGGAAAGGAATGGTATAGGAACAATAAAGAGAAAAAATATGTTCATGTGGAGTTGATAAACAAGGAGAACCTAGCAAAGAAAGAACCTCGTATGTTGGCCAAGATAATGGCGTTACATCTTCATTTCATCTTCCGAGATATGGGAGAGTGAAATATCAATTTAACACAAGAATTCTACGCCAACTGGTCACCGAAAACTACAGGGAATGAAGTAAAGATTCGGGGCCAAGTTCTGCAACTAAATGCGGAGTTCTTCAACTCCTTTCTAGGTTTGCCATCTGTTGACCCATCACTATTCAAGGAGCTGTATAACAAACCTCCGTACAGGGCTATTATACACACATTATGTGGACCACAATCCATGGCACGATAGAGTAGACACAAAGACACCGGTCGGCACAACACCTTCCCATATGCTCCTTTGAATAGGGAAGCTAGGATATGGCTGCGAATAGTCAACTCTTGCTTGATTCCAGGGACCCAGTACACAAAGATAACACGAGATAGAGTGTTCTTGGTGTACGCATTGATGACGAATGTCCCTATCAACATTGGAGAAATTATTCGATCTACAATGCGTAAAGCTAGGCTATACAAGAGGTCCCACTTCAGCTTTGGCAATCTGTTGACTGCAATATTGAGGAAGGAGAACATCGAAGAGGAACCTGCTGATCATAAAATCCCTCACAACCCAAAGAAGGTTGACCTCACAAAGGTTAAAGATGTTGAAACCACGCATGGCGTCAACCTTACCACTGCAGAAAGGCATGCTCGGGATGAGAGTTTCTTTCGCCATCTTTATGGCATGACTCGGTTTACAATGATGAGCGGAGGTTGTGTTCCAACTGCTGCAGAGCTCCAACTGCTGGATTGTGACTACCCAATGAATGAGCATGCAAGGGCGATGTGTGGAGTAGGTGTGTACTTTGAGGAACCTCTTGAGGACGATGTGCCAACCGATGATGATCGCAGAATGCCAGACTCCAACATGGAGGAGAATTCTGATGACTACGACTCCAATGATGATTCCGACGAAGGGGGTATGACCCCAGACATAGAGGAGGAGTCCGACTAACCAGGTTCTTCTTATTTATTTTCCACTGAGGGCAGTGTGTCCTGTCTAAGTGTGGGGTGCTGGTATTTGTATGCTATACTTCTTTATCTGCATTTGCTTATTTATGTGTGTTTTCCTTATTTATGTTTGTTTGTTTTAATTTTTTTTTAGGAAATTTTTTTTTGTTACAAACTTTGCATAAAATTGTTCTGATAGGCAGCATGGTATTATGACAAGAGTCTGTGATAAAATCATTACTATTGAGACATTTAGGTTCTAAGTGTGACTCACCGTGTGATAATTGTGTGGTTTAATTCCTTCATACGTTGGGTCAAGAGTCTATACTGCTGCCAATAAAGTCAACCATGTGCCTTGTGTGTGTGAGATGATAGTATATTCTATGTTTGTGGCTAATGCTAGAACTTGCCTGGTATGTATGTAAAGAGAAATAAAGAGTTTGAGTTAGGAGATGATTTAGGCATTTCTTTGGCAACCTGTGATTGTTTACCTTCGTTTTATCTACCCATGGACATCATCCTAGATAACCCCCTTTGAGCTGTTAGCCTATTTTCTTTGACAACCTTATATGTAAGCCTAATCCATTTTTTTTCAAGACCATAATTTGATCCAAATTCCTAAGTGCTTTAAATTGTAAAGTAATGTGACAAAATAAGAGGAAATTGGGTGATAATAGTGCCTTAGAATGTATTGGTGCTTGAATTTGTTATGAAAAATAATTGCTATCATAAGAGGTGTGTTATGAAAAGAAAAAGGAAAAGAAAAATAAAAAGTTAATTCTGTTCAAAATTGAAAAACAAAAGAGGTGAGAAAGGGTGGTAGATTAAAAGAAAGTAGAAAGGTTGTTTGAAAGAAAGTGTTAATGGCATAATGTGATGTATTAAAGCACTTAGGAACATAGTCACTATTTCTGGCCAAAATAGTCCTACCTGTCCCTTAGCCTACATTGCAACCTGTAAAAGACCTATTTGATCCTAAGCTTAGCATTCTGATATTTAGTGGAACATTACACTAAGGGCAAGCCTATGGTCATCAGTTGCAGCATATGAATTCCTTGTGAGAGCGAGAGCAAGGATACTCGTAAACCCATGTTTCAATAAATATACTATACTTGTGAGTGATTATGGGTAATATATTGTGAGACACACATGGTTGGTGAGTTTTGGGTAGTTGTGTATGATTCTTTGTACCTTAACCTTTGAATACGAACTAACCATCATCACGAGTCTATATTAGAGGTTAAAATTGTTTCTAGTAATGATCAGAAAACTACTCTTTGTTAATAATTGCTATGCCTGTCTTGATGACTATTTTGTGTTGTTACTGTGAAACCCTAAGTAAATGTTTAGAAGGACCTGATATTTTGTTCGAGGAGGAACAAAGCTTTAAGTGTGGGGTGTTGATGATAGGCGAATTTACACGCCTAAAGTACTATATTTTACCCATATTTTAGCTAAGTTTTGAGGACAAAATTTATAATTCATGCATTTTTAGTCCTTTTTCCTGTAAGTGACCTAACAAACGTGATTAGCAAGTTTTCAGGTATAAATGATGCAGATTTCAGCATTTTAGGGATAACTTGACGCCAAAGGAAGCTTCACGAAAGAAGGAAGGGAAAGCTGGGACGCCAAGGACCAAAAGCGACGCATGGAAAATCTGTCCCGGGCAAAAACAGCAATTCTAAAGACTTTGGGGACTAGCAGTAACTTATTAGGATTAGGATAATGATGCAGTAACCTAGTAGGATTGGGTTAAGTAATGCATTAGCTTAGTAGGAATAGGATATGGGTGTTATAAATACCCTATTTTGCTAGAGATTTTTAATAATTCACTACTACTTCTAATTCTTCCATTAATTCTACTTTTTATTCTTCTATTCATCTATTCAATTCTTAAATTCCACAACAAGAGAAACGCTACTTTGAAAGGGAGTTCACGCCTAAAGCCATACCACACCATACTACACGTGACATCTTTATTGTGGTATAATAATAATGTCTATTGTGAGTTCCATCGCACTCATGAGTAGCTAAACTTCTCTGTTGGGGTTATGGAATTCGTATGAGATACTATCTATTGCTATGAGTTTTTGAATTTGCGACACGTATGCTGCTTATATCATTATTCTCTTCATCTTAATGCAAATTCTTGTGGTTGCAAACGCATAGAATACGCCAGTATAGCATTAACTTGTTCGAAAGAAAAGTTATATGTCTGGAAAGGAGATAATGTCAAGGTAATAGGGAACCAACCACTGTTAAAAAGTTAGTGTCGTAACTGGATTAACCTCTTGGAGAATTTGTACTATTAGATACGCTTTAAGCTCGAAAGAGTTAAAGTGAAATAGTCCTTGTTAGGTCGAAAGACGCTTGGATTTACCATAGAATACAATTCTCTATAAGCGCATGCATGTCTGAATTCTGCATAACTCATAGCCAATAGAGACGTATAACTCATAAGGTGGACATAACCCCAACTCTCAATTCTCATTGGTTAACATCGTACCAAACATTCTTTCTTCTTACTTTGCTAATTTCCATTTTTACTCTATTATTTTGGTTACACGTTACAATCCCCCCTTTTTACGAGACTTTCACCAAAAGTCTAATAATCTTTTCTTGCTTATTGACCGACTATTCCCTGTGGGATCGATACCCAACCCAGTTGGGTTATATATTTGACAACGACCGCTTTACACTCTTACAAGAGTTGTAGATTGAGCGTTATCAAGTATCCTTTGTGAGCTTAATATTATGATATATAGATGATATAGAGGCTGGAAAATCATTGGAAAGATACCACAAGGCAAGGGATGGAAAGAGGAAGGACCAACACTTAACAAAAATTCGGGAGGAAAATTCCAGAGAAGGCGTGCGTTTAGCATACAATGCATGCTCTATTTCTACGGAATAGAGGGTGCGATGCATGCTCCTCTCCACACCTAGACGTTTCATGCTAAATCGACTCCAACATGGACTTGGCCTACCCTTATGCTATAAATACATGTTGTATGACGTTTTTACATACTTTTGGACGTCTTGGAGGACTAAAGAGGCTATCACAACTTCTTTTTAGGATTTTACTATCTTAAATTTAGTTTCTTTTATGGTTTGTATCATCAATCCAAGGGACTGGATGATGAATATTTCCATTAAAATCTAAAACTCCTATCCAGGTTTTGGGCCAAGATCATGACAACTTTCTCTTTGAATTAAGTTTGTTAATTTGCTTATCACCATTGGTTGCTAGTTTATTCCTTTTTTAACTATTTTAAGGATTAGCTACCCTTAAAATACATTAACTTTCAACCTTGCAAACTCAGGAGAGTGAATAGGGAGATAGAACACGGGAATAACCAAAGTACGATTTGTGTTTCTGAATTCAAAGTAGTATATAGGACAGGGATTTACTTGGATGCCTTACTTGATTCATATATAGGATTATATTTGTAAAGAACTTAAGTGAACTATTACATCCCCGCTCAATGATGTAGTTGTAAGGTTCAACTTATGTAAAGGATTAGAGGATGGGAAACCAAAATCATACAATTAATCTTACGAATAACAACCAAGTTAAGCGATTTAACGAAAGAAGTTCAATAATGTAGTATGATTGTTCTTAAGCCATAACGTTGGGCTTCTATCCTTTGATTGTCCAAAGTCATTACTTTTCCACAATAGCTTAGTTTTTTTTTTAATTTACAATTCTAAAACATTTTTGTTTACTTTTTCTCAATTGCTGAACTAGAATTGGATAGTCGGAGAATTCAAGTCCCTGAGAGATCGATACTTGGGCTTACATGAAGACACTTTACTACCTGATCAGACCACATACAATTGCGTGTGCGCTGTCAAGTTTTTGGTTCCATTGTCGGGGACTTGTAATTAGGCAATTATCTTTTTTTTAGTTTAGCTATATTGAGTTGTATATATTTTATTAGGTTTTTTCCTCTTACTTTCTATTATCACACTACTTGACATGGCAGGTTGGGATAGATGGTGCTCGAGTGATGACGATTCTTCTTATTTTTGTAGGCGACCACATCAAGAGGCTTTTTTTCTAGATTTTGATGGAAGTGCATGGACAGGACCTTTACAATACGATGCGGATACTATTTAATCTGTGGAGCAGACTGCAAGTTGGTGTTTGGTTTGTGGCAATAGTAGTCATATTGCAACTATGTGTGTTGTAAATCCCGATTTTGAATTGTTTGTGGGTTACACTAAAAAGGAAAATTATATAAAAAAATTACAATCATATGGTGCAGAATCAGCCAAAATAACAATTATGGAATAACAACAAAACCAGTCAACTAGCAATTTGGAAGGGATAATGAAACAACTTCTAGGTAATCAAGCAAAATTGCTAGCTGATATAAAGAGTAAGAGGGCCATTCTAGAGAGTCAGCAGATTTCCATAAAGAACATGGAGATGTGGATAGGGCAACTGCAACAGGTGTATAATACCAAACCTCAAGGTAATTTGTCAAGTGACAGTGAACAAGTAATTGAAATCACTTTGAGGAGTGGTATAGAGCTCAATGAAGAACCTCTAAAGACAGTAAGGAGGTAGATGCAGAGTTGACTTCCCAAACTATTTAACATAAAATTGTTGACAATTCAAAGAAGTCTAAGTACATAAAAATTGAATTTTATAAAATTGTTAAGGAGATGCCACCACCACTATATGAATCCCAGCCACTCAGTTGTCATCTTTCTCTTGAGGCTAAAATTGGGAAGGTGAATAAGAGTGAGGGTGTTGAGGATAGTGTAAATTTAGAAGAATGATTTGTTGGTGTAACGCCCCGAAATTGGGTCCCGAGATGCCACACGGTGCTTAGGATCGGAAGTGACCCCAAGCTAACCCTTCTACTGACATAACTCATAAGCAATTGAACAAAAAGTCTAAATCTATACAAATCTACGGAAAATAACTTTTTTCTGAATATGATAGATACAAAACTAAATTTTCAAGATTACAACTATGCTTTTACAACCAAAACTGAAATGGAATACATCAACTTCTACTGACTATCTACGAAACCTCTACTAGTACTGACTATCGGTAGTTGGGTCATGACTCCCGACTATCCCAACTCAATACGACTGGATAAAGAAAATACAACACTTCTCGAACTGTATAACTAAATCAAGCCCTTGAATTAAAAGGATTCATCACCTACTGACTGGATGCCACGAACTGACTGGATCTGAAGATGTACACTATACCTTGTACCTACATTCCGAGAAAATGTATCCCACATACAAATATGTGGGTCAGTACCATGGAAATGCACCGAGCATATGGGGGTGCAATGCATATATAAAATAATATCTTAATATCATCACAGTTTATAAAATTATGCATGATGATATAAATGACTCACTTAGCTCGAATTAAATCATCGAAATCATGGATTAATAATACATGTAAATTAAAACAAATGAGTCATTACAATAAGTTCTCAATTCACTTTTTCCTTGGTTTCAAACATATAGAGTAATCAAATTTCAAAACAATTCTCTTTAGAACATAATATCTCAATCTTTTGGAAATAATAACTTTCTCAAAACCAATCCTTCAAAATATATACATTCATCTTAGATAGTAAGGTACAGACACGCACACGTTGGGAGTTTCTCATAACCGACATAAACAATGTGAGCTACATGGAGTCCAACGTCTTACCCATATTGGGGATATTTGTCCTATCCTTGCCATCGGAATAGGACCTTAATCATCAATTCAAAAACTAGTTATCACTATATAAATCAGCCTTAGGCTCACATCCTACGGGGGCACGTAGTTCTAGGGAAGTACCAAAACAGCTATACCTCCCGCTCTGTGCTAAAGACAAATCCCGAACTTTGCTCAGATATTTTCAAAAGAAAATCCACTAATAAATAGTTCGACAATTCACAACGGGAGCCATCTTGCTATCCTTTTCATAATAATCAATAAAAGTGGATTTCTTTTCTCATCTCGGGTTCAAAAACACCCCTTTTTACGACCAAAAGGTCAAAGCTTCTTCATCATCTCAAATCATTCAAACTCAAGGTGTTTATAACACATGATTTCTCAAAAACAACAATCTCAAATAGAGTTCAAAACTCATGTCTCAATATCACATTAAAACTTATCAAGATTCAAGCTTTACATCATAAACATATATAAATCCCTTCAAAATCTGGAAAATTCAGTTATAAGGCACAAAATATCATCATTCTCATATAACTCCGCTTCTAAAATATCAAAAATATCATAATATCATGATAATCAATATAGGATATAAGTTCATGCTTCAAAATCATAGTAAGACATATGAAATCCATAACTTCATAAAAGAAAGTATTTTTGTGCATAAGAACGAAAGAGTGTTCTTGTTGAAAAATCTCACATACCTTAAACTTGAAGCTTTGAATGACTTTTCAAATGATGTAATGCTATTCAAGAAATTTTGGGTGTCCCTCGTAGCCTTCGTAACGGGGAATCCAAATTTGTAAAAATTATAGAATTCTCACGGTTGAATCTAGCTATTGGGGTTTTTATGTTGAAACTCTAAAGGTTGTTCTTGGTTATTTTGAGAGAAAGTAAACTTATTTTGATGTTGTGGGATTTTAATCCGATGTTATAGACATATATAAGGAATTTTTAGGCACTTGAAAGTGAGGTATACGGCGCACAACCCATGGCAGAACTTAAGGTGTGCGTGGCACACCTTATGGCAAACATGTAAGTGTGCCTCGTACTCCGAATCGCACACATTTGAATGGGTGGTGCATTGCCCATCGCACACCCTTATTGCCTCTCACAAAAATGGGCATAACTCTTCGCTCGGGTATCAAATTTTTGCTAAATTTGTATCATTGGAAAAATTCCATGTATATTAAGATATATTCACGTTTGAAGTTGACCCTTGTAGAATCAAATGTCAAACTTTGGATGAATCAATTGGTCTTAGCTCAATTTTGTTCTAGGTCATTGCTATGAATATTTTTCAGCTCTAAATTACTCCATAGACTAGTATAATGATCATGAAACTTGTATTCACATTCAACTCATTTGGAATAGAGCTTAGACGCGTAAGATCGACGGTTAGAATTTTAGCACAAAAATACGGGTTATCATAATTGGGCCTCATTCATAGTATTTTTCTACATTATGTTTAGATGATGTCTTGTTTGTGGAATCATTTAAAATAGTGAAAGAGTTTGAAGATGAGCAACAAGAATCCTATATTCTTGATTTTACACTGTATAAGCAACATAAAAACACACCTCACTGTAAGACAGAGTGGTTTACCATGCATATCTCATTACTCGATTCCTTAATCTTTGTACCACCTCACTATGATCGAGGAAATAAGATGGATGCAGTGTTGGGGGTGACACTAAATTCTTGATATGGTTCGTGTCGCGACACTAAATTAGGTGCTTCTTGGGAGGCAACCTAAATTAAGGTATGTTTTATTTTCAGGTTATTTTGTTTTTTTACTTCATGTAGTTTTTATTTTTGAAGGAGTCATGGGTTGATGGGAAGTCTGAGTACCAAAAACCTAAGCTTGAAGTGTGGCGAAGACTGAGTGTGAGGTCCTTAAACCTTCTTGATATCTAAAAGATGCTACAAGCTAGGCCTAGAGGCCTCAGGGAGTATTTCTATCTCTTACCTTTTAATTTACTTTTGGGGACAAAGTAGATTTTTAAGTGTGGGGTAGGAAAAATTCCCAAATTTTGGCTCAAATTAAAAAAATTTAGGTTAGGAATAAGTGAGATATTCTTGTTGGTGTTATTTTTTATTACATGATGCAAGTGGGTTTGTTTGTAAAAGCATGTTTATTGGTGTGAATTTTTATTTTTAGAACTCCTAGGATATTGATTATGACTCTTGTACTTGTTGGCTTAATTTTGAATTTGTGCTATTGTTTGGTTGGGAGTCAATGATGATCCCATTTAGTTAAGAATGTTCCATGTGAGTGTGAGATTTTTGTGTATTCCTTGTTGCATGTGATATCTAGAACTTTTTCGGTATGTGTGTGAAGCGAAACAAAGAATATGGGTTTAGGAGATGATATAGGCATTTCTTTGGTAGCCTTGTTTTTACCTTCTATTTTGCCTACCCTTGTGCATTATCCTAGTTAACCCGCATTGAGCCTTTAGATTTTCCTTTGGCAACCTTATAAGTAGCCTAATCCTTTCTTTGATAAACCATAATTTGACCCAAAAAACTCGTAAGTGCTTTAATGAAAAAATGATTTAGTAAAGGAGTTTGAGAAATTAAAGAAGAAAAAGGTGAAGTTGATACCCCAAGGTAAGAGTTATTGGTGTTTATAATTAATGTGTGATGGATTGATATGATATAGTTTCTGCTACAAATATTGCCATGATTTTGAAAAGTAAAAAAATTGATTTATGTGGTAGTAAACTATGCATCCACCAAGTGTGTGTGAAAATGCTTAAAAGAGATGGGGCAAAAACAAAAGATATGGGTAGATGAAAAAGGGTAATTTGGTCATTGGAGATTGGTTCTATGTGTATTATGTTGTGTATTAAAGAGCTTAGAGAGGTTACTCACTATTCATGGCCAAAATAGTTCCTACCAGTCCCTTAGCCTACATTATAACCCAAAAAAGTCCTAATTGATCCTAAGATTTACATTCCAATTTTAGTAGATCATTACACTAAGGGAAATCCTATGGTTCATTGTGTGTAACTTGAGAATTCTTTGTGAGAATGAGCGTAATTTAATTCTTGTACCCATCATGTTATAAATTGTATTATTGTGAGTAATTTTGGTTAGCTCTCTTATTGTGAGGGAACATGTTTGATGAACGTGGGTGACTTGTATGATGTCCTTTATTGAGAAATATGCATGAGTTTTCCACTAGGTGAGTCGATTCTTGAGGATAGGATGTTTTGGAGTAGTGTTCATGAGCTTTCAATTGTGTGAATAACATGCTTAGTGTAGAAACGTGCGTTCTATGTAGTCATTATAGTACTAGTTTGAGTGCCTGCATTTAGTATAAGTGTATAGTCTCCTAAGTTGATGATGATTATAGTAAGAGTTGTTCGTGGATGACCAAGACTTTAAGTGTGTAGTGGTGATGATGGGTGTATTTATGCATTCTAGTGTCCCTATTCTAGCCTTTTTAGCCTTGTTTTGAGTATGATTCTATGCTATATTGGTTCATAATGATATAAATGCATATAAAAGTGTTAAAAAATGTGTTTATAAGGTTTATAGTGTTTTTAAAGCAAGTTGGTACTTCAAAGAGTCAATTAGAGTTCATTAAGAGAAAACTAGTCTTTCTTGTTTGAGCTAGTTGTTTGTCTAGTCTATCTTGATGGATTATATTGTGTTCTATGTGTTCCTTATCATTTTAAATGTTTTATTATATGTACAACAAGTTTTTATTAGTGTACAAAGTTCAAACGAGTCAAGGAAAGGGCTGAAACTTGAAGTGAAAGATCATGGAAATCAACCTAGTCTAGGCTCTTATTTTTTATTTGTCATGATGGATATTGTGTGTTTGTACCTCTAATTCATGCGGTGTTTTGTTATAATATACTTTGTGAGACTAATATAATGATATATGGATGATATAGAGGCTGGAAAATCATTGGAAAGACACCATAAGACAAGGGATGGAAGGAGGAAGGACAAACACTTAACCAAAAGTAGGGAGGAAAATTCAAGAGAAGGCATACGATTAGCATGTGTTGCATGATCTACTCCTATGGAATAGCGGGTGTGAAACACGCTTCACTCCACACCTGGGAGTTTCATGCTAAATCGAATCCAACACGGACGTCGCATACCATTATGCTATAAATACATGTTGTATCACATTTTTACATACATTTAGATGTCTTGCACGATTAAGAAGGCTAGAGAAACTTCTTTTTAGGGTTTTATTATCTTAAATTTTGTTTATTTCATGGTTTGCATCATCAATCTAAGGGATTGGATGATGAATATTTCCATTAAAGGCTAAAACTTCTATCCGGGGTTAAGGCCAAGATCATGACTACTTTCGCTTTGAATTAAGTTTCTTAATTTGCTTATCATCATTGGTTGTTTGTTTATTCTTGTTTTAACTTTTTTAAGGATTATCTACCCTTAGAATACATCAATTTTAATCCTTGTGAACTCATAATAGGGAATAGGGCGATAGAACACGGGAATAAGCAAAGTATGGTTTGTGTTTCTTTATGAAGTAAGGAATTCAAATTAGTATCTAGGACAAGGATGTACTTAGATGTCTTACTTGATTCATATGTAGGATGATATTTGTAAAGAACTTAAGTGAACTATTACTTGCCCTGTCAACGATGTTGTTTTAAGGTTCAACTTAGGTAAAGGATTAGAGGTTGGGAAACCATAATCACGCAATTAACCCTATGAATCATCAACCAAGATAAGCGATTTAACGAAAGAAGTTCAATAACGTAGTATGATTGTTCGTAAGATTTAAAACTGGGTTTTTATCCTTGGATTGTCTAAACTCATTAGTTTTCTGCATTAGTTTAGTTTCTTTTTAGTTTACATTTCTAAAACCTTTTTGTTTACTTTTTCTCAATTTTTGAACAAGAATTGGATAGTCGGCAAACACAAGTCCCTGAGAGATCGATACTTGGGCTTTTTTGAACCCACTTTACTACTTGATAAGACCATGTACACTTGTGTGTGTTCTTGTGCACTGTCAGCGGTCACGAAGATCTTTTGAAGACTTCTTGGACTCAACAAAATCCAGGTCATAGGTTTTTTACTTGTAAGATTTCAAAGGTATATTTTCTTATTTAATTAGTTGATTAATTATTGACTTGTAATTGTTTGGTAATTATCTTCTTATTTTTTTAGAAATTTGGTGGACTCATTACTTTGATTGGTATCAAGAACGACACCCTTCACAAGCAAATTTTGTAATCTAGGATTTGTTGAACAAAGTCAAGGCTTTTGAAGAGAAAGAAAATCGAGCAAGAAGATGCTACATTGTTACATTTATTGCTACTAGTTTGGTGTTGTTGGGCACATGGATAGTCAACCCTAAATGATGAAATTTTCATGGTTTTGTATTTGCTAATCATTTGGTTTTGTCGAGCTCAAGGATATTCAAGCATAATTATTGGAAAATATAAAAAAAAAATAGGCGTATGTTGTAAAATTTAGGTCATTTGTTGGAAATTATCAAATAGGTCTTCCCACTATTGGAATTGATAAGACTTAGATTAGATAGAAATAACATCGGCATAATGCAATAGATGACCAACCTATTGCAACAGATAAACTATCTGCCAGAACAGATAGAATATATTTTACAACTGATTGACTATCTATTGCATTATAAAAACATAACTTTCATCAGAAAAAAATTATTACCACTGCATGTACATGTAATTTAAAGTAAAGTGAAGTGTGATTTGAACTAAAAAATTATTATTTCACAGGCTCTTCTATATACATAAGCTCTAAGTGTCCAGAAAGTTCCCCATAAGCCCATACCTTTTGCTGGTTTGCCATAGTGTTATCGCATTGAATGGTTGTTGGCTCAGTCATTTCTATATCGGTCAACAAATATTCAATGGATGAAAGAGTGTGTGAGCCACATAAAGTAGTGTATGGGTACAGAGTAGTTCAAAATAATCTTTGGTTTCCGAGGTGAAGATAAAGTAGGATAGGGATCCCAGTTAGTTAAGTTGAAAGAATTAGTCAGAGATTAGATGATACAGGTTTTCTCCCAAGGGGGATATCATGTATTGCGCTGTTAGGGTCATCTATGTGTGCAAGGTATAGATGACCTAAGATAATGGATTCTTGCAAAAGCGTCTGTACACATTACTCTATTCATCCAGGGGTCACTAAGATGTAACATGATTTGTGAGAGATCAATTAAAGGAGTGGGATGAAGAGAGACATTGCAGAGTTTGTAGCTAAGTTCTCAACATTTCAGCAAGTTAATATCGAGCATCAAAAACCTAGTGGGTATATGCAAGAGTTCAGTATTCTCACTTAGAAGTGAGAAGAGGTGAACATGGATTTTGTGATAGGTTTGCCTTGTACTCGTTGTTAGCACAATTCAGTTTGGGTCACTGTAGATAGGATGACCAAATCATCTCCTTTCCTACTAGTCCATACCTCTTATTCAGTCGAGGACTATGGCAAGCTCTATGTCAGTGAGTTGGTCAAATTGTATAGAGTTCCGTTATCCATCATTTCATATAAAGGTACCCAGTTAACCTCTTATATATGGAAAGTATTTTAGAAGGGTCTTGGTACCCAAGTTCACCTTAGTACAACCTTTAATCCTAAGACAGATGTTCAAGCAAAACAGACCATTCTGACTTGAGAGGATATGCGGTGAGCATGTACGATTGACTTTAAAGGTAGTTGGGATGACCACTTGTATTTGATGGAGTTTTCTTATAACAACAGTTACCATTCCAGCATTCAAATGGCTCCGTTTGATACACTTTATAGGAGGAGATATAGGTCTCCCATTGGTTAGTTTAAAGTAGGTAAGGCAGCAGTGGTAGGACCTGACTTGGTACTTGACACCTTAGAAAAAGTTCAGTTGAGCAGGGAAAGGCTTAAGACAGCTCAGAGCCGATAGAAATCATATACAGATGTGCGAAGAAAGGATCTTGAGTTTAAGATTGGTGATTATATATATTTGAAGATCTCTTCTATGAAGCAGTAAAGAGGTTTGGCAAGAAGGAGAAGCTTAGTCCCTGATATATTGATCATTACTGAATTCTCAGCCATTTCATAAAGGTAGCTTACGAGCTCAAGTTACCTTCATACTTAGCTTCAGTACATCCAGTCTTTTATGTCTCCTTGATTAAGAAGTGTATAGGTAACCTAGTAATTGTAGTCCCTATAGAGGGCCTAAATATTCAAAATAGTCTCTCTTACAAAAAAGTTCTAGTTGAAATCCTTGATTATCAGGTTCGTAGACAAAGGAACAAAGAAGTCACTCCAGTCAAAGTTCTTTGGCAGAGCCATTCCGTTGAGGGAGCTACATAGGAAGAAGAAGAAAATATGCAAACCATGTATCCTCACCTCTTCTCTGCAAACTCAAACTCAGCCCAAGGTAATAGTCTTTCCTTAAACTTACTCAGTTCTATGCTCAGATCTCCGTTTATAGACTTGGTATCAGTTACCATTGCATAATCAGTTATATGTTTGTGTATCAGCTATGCATGTTCAGCATGAGAAACTCAACTTATCAGCAATCCTAGTCATGATTCATAAATCATGTTCAGCTACGTACTCATGCATAAAAAATGCATGTTCAGTAGGAAGTTTTAGCACATCAATAGTTTCATTCATGAAATCATGTTACAGTCATACATGACTAGTAAGCAAGTTCAGTCTGGCAGTATTCCCAGCCTTATTAGTTTCATTTAAGAACGAATGTTTCCAAGGGAGAGATATTGTAAGACACTGCAAAATTCTAAGTTTAACTCAGTCCCTTAAAGCTTAATAAGGGGTCTTAAACATAGAAAATTTTAGCTAAGTATTCAGACTTAGTGTGATTTTAGCCTTCGTAAGTTGGAGACTCTATTTTATGACCCTTATGACCTTAAAGTATCAATCATTAAGTTGATTCATGATCGGGAATGTCAGTAGGTATTCTTGGACAAGTTTTAGATTTTTCATACTTTGTTTAAAGCATGTTTAGTAGCCTAAACAAGTGGATCAACGCGATCTTGACATGCCGTGTTGCCTATCGCATTGATAAATATTTTTCCATCTCTCAGTGTTAATTTCCAGTGAGCTAACACATACTCGACGTGACGTGTTGGCCATAGCATAGACCCATCGATGCAATGCATCAGTATGCACATCGCTGGGCACGTTTTTTAGTAATTAAAACAACATCTAGAGAGGTATTTAGAACATTTTCCTCATTTCAAACCTTTGCCAAAAACACGAAATTTAGTCCTCTCAAATGAAATACACTCTTTTCTCCCAAAATTACTCAAGAACCAGCCCTAGGGCTTCTAATTCAAGATTCAAATCCTAAGGATTTCTCCAAAGATCTTCAAGAATTCAAGCATTAAGGTATGTTAAGTGATCATCCAAGGGTTTCCTTCCACCCTAGGAATTCAAGAAATCTTTTGAACTACAAGATAATAGATTTTATGAATTTTATGATTTAATTTGATTGTGTTCATGGCTATGATGTTAGTTGAGTTTAGAATCTATGATCAATTACAAGTTCATGAAAAATAAATGGCATGTGTGGGTCGTTGTATGGTTTTATGTTAAAATCCCCTTTTGATTTGAGAGTTGGGATTATATTTATGATACTTGCATGTTGTATTACAATCAGGTGCATAAATTAGACTCTCCAAGTGTTTAATGAATTGTTCATATGGGTTGAGTATAAAAATCATATCATGTTAGTGTGTATAAAATTTCATTCCATACAAGTATTTGTCAAAATGTCGTAATAAATAATTGATGACCATGAAATTAGTTATCATGTTTTCAAGATTTTGCTATGTCTTATAATTTATATTATCGAGTCCTGAGGGTATGTAATACCAAACAATCTAGATGTTTACTTAGAGATTTAGTAGTTACTTAATAGACTCAGTAGTATCATGATCATTAGTTAAGAACTCAGTCAGTAATCAGTCCAGAACTCAGTCAGTAATCAATTCCAAACTCAATCAGTAATCTGTTCAGAACTAAGTAATCAGTGCAAAACTAAGACAGTAATCAGTTCAGAACCCACTGAACTCAGTCCAATTCAATAATTTAACACGATCAGTAATAGTTTAGTCCAATCTAATACAGTTTAGAAATCAGTTTAGTGTCTATTCAGTTAGGAGTAGGATTCAACACCGAGTGAACCCAAGGATCGGGATTCATCTGCCAGTAGAGAGTGTGATCCTTAGAATTAGTCCTTGTGTTCCAGAGCTACATAGTTAGCATAGGTTGATACCTGCCAGTTGAGGGTTGATAAGGTGTTTTAACCTGCCAGTTGAGGGTACCAACTTTCTCATTCAGAGCACCTTCCAGATGAGGGTGACTCAACACTTGTCTTTTCCCGTCAAACGGTACTGATACCTTTCCAACTGAGGTTACAGTTTGTACCCTAAATCAGTTCAAAGAAGGGGCATGTCGGTGAGATAATTACCTCCCACGGTCCCAATTTAAGTTCTAGTCTCAGTATAGAACTCAGTTAATTTCTACAGAAATCAAGACTCTCGAACACAGTCACTCAACTAAATATGAAACTCAAAACATTTCCACAGAATCAGGACTGTCAGAAATAGTCACTCATCTAACAACATTTCAGTTATCAATGAACTCAGATATCAGTTAATCAATACTCAGAACTCAGTATTCAGTTTTACATTGATCTCCGTTACAGTTTATGTATTCATGTTTATACTCTCATTAAGTTATGTTCATGTTGCTCATCCAGTTATTATTCATAGATATGAACCCATGCATATCAGCCTACCTCGCTTAGCATACCAGTACATCAAAGTACTGACTTATACTTTTCTTTTGTGCTATGATGTCTTAAATCATAGGTTCGTACATATAGGCTCCTAACTGCTCTTAGCAGCCCAGCCTATCAGTAGAGGACTTAGTGGTGAGTCCTCATAGTTTGAGGACGAAGTTGTTATTTCAGTATTTCATTTTACATTTTAGTAGCCAAAGTTAGTTGGGGACTTGTCCTATCAAATCCATAATTCAGAAAGTTAGAGGCTTTCATACTAGAGTATTTCAGGCCGATATTTTAGTATTGAGTATGTGTTTTCAGTAATGAACCCTATGGCGATTTCAGCATACTTACCTCATTTATTTCAGTAATATCATTATTGCAGTGTTATTATTATTCAATGCTCATAGTATGTACTAGTCATGGGTTTGCTAGTGGTCCTTCAAGGTTGCTAGCACCTTGGGGTATAGACTCGGGGCATTACAAATATTGTTACAACAGATGTATTTTCTATTTGATTTAATCAAACAGATTAAGTCACCTATTGCAACATAGTATGCATCTGTTGTAAATTATCTAATAGGTGTTTCCATCTATTGCAACAGTTGACCGAGCTTCGGAAATTTTCAGACAGAAATTATCATCTGTTGCACTTAGATATATTAAAATCCATTTTTAAAGCAATTTAGGTATTTCCTGTCCGAGATAAAAAAGTTAAAATACTAAGGTAGTAAAAAATAATACTTGGATAACCCAAAAATCTCCGGAGTGAGTATTCTTATCTGGTCTTTTCAGTGTCACCATCACCCTGTGCCCGTTAAAACTCAATTCTCTTTCTTTCTTTTTTCCTTTCTTTTCTTTCTTCTTTCGGATGAGGATCCTTTTGGATCTCAACTGATCAATATTTTTGTACAAATGGAGAAACTGTTTGAAAAAATCAAACTAGTAGTAAGGATGGTTTGATTTATTCAATCAGATAAACCATCTGTTGTAACATGTCATCCAACTATTGCAACAAATACCTCATTGGTTAAACAAAAGGGTTACCTATTGCATCATATTGATCATCTATTAACCCACTAAATTTTGTGTTACCCTTTTGTAATGTTCTTTTTGTTCTTATCTTGTTTGACATCAAATGTATTTCTCTTGTTTGTAGATAAAAAGAAGTGAAACTAGATCCACTTTTGTCCGACCATCAATAAAGGCTAGAGTAAAGATGCGTTTGGAGGAATAAACTGCTTACAGATGGAACCACTTCATATGTGGGAGGTATGTATTACTGATAAACCTACCGTGAAAACACACATCCAGTATAATGATTTTATGAATATTTGTTCCTTACCTATTAGGCGTTAATCCTTCAAACAAGATGTGGCATTTTACAATTAAGATTGTTAGGTTCAAACTGGTAAGCCTGAGGGACCAAGCAGGTGGTGTCGATACCCTGTTATAATTTAATGACCATTTATGTTCATATTTTTGTGTCAAGTTTTGGGAAGGGTTCAAGTTTTTGCCGGCAAGGTAAATATCAATAGTGATTGGAACAATTTTAATGGGTCAATAGACTTCTTGAAAGGCCTCTAAACCCTGGCACTATAGAAAACAATGATAGAACCAATAGAAATTACCCTTGTTCAAATTTATATGGATGGGTTACTGGAGGAGAATATTATATAGCAAAAGGTGTTTGGGAGAATACCTATGCGGGAAGAGGGAGGTTGAGAAGGCCATATATCATTCCAGGCCTTGTTTAAGATGAAACACAGGGTAGGAAGGAAAGTGTAGTGAAATTGGCTGATAAAATTGACATGAAAAATGAAAAAACTAGATGAGTTGTGAATGTGAATGTGCATCCAAAAATGAAAATCCATTAGTCGTTGAAGAAAAATTCGAATGGTCAAGAGGACTGGAGCTGGTCAGTTTTCTAGAGACTGCAAGTAGTGAGTGTGGCCTAAATATAGACCCACAAAATGTAGGACCAGATCTCTAAGGAAGCAATTTTGAGAGAACTGAAGGTGGTAATATTGTCGGTCAAAATTGAAAGTTGAACCAACTACTCCAGAATTAAAAATACGAGATCAAGCCAAGGTTGCAATTTCTCAAGTTGAAATTGATCCCACGCCTTTTGTTTATGGCTTTGGTCAGGTCAAAGGCAGTGAAAACAACAAGGCATGGGATTTTGGCCCAACTTCAGTCCTTTTTGTTTCTACTACCATTGACCTGATCATAGCCACAAATAGAAGGAATGGCATACAAGTTAGACTTCAAAAATTGATGCCTTGGCTTCCCTTATTTTTAATTCAGGAGTTGTTGGTTTAGGTTTCAATTCTAACCGACAATCGTACCAATTTCCTATGCTCGCAAAGCTTTTTTCTTAGAGTTCTGGTCCTGCACTTTGTGAGAGTCTTCATTGAGGCCACGCTCATTAGTTACATTCTCGAGCAAAGTGTTCAGCTCCAGTCCTATTCATCATTCTTCTATTTTTTCAACAACTGACAGATTTTTATATTTGGATACACTTCCATATTTGAAGCTAATCTAGTTTTTTCATTTATCATGTCAATTTGATTGGCCAGATTTGCTAGAAGTTCCTTACTTGTTTCCCTATGTTTCCTCTTAAACTAAGTCTAATATGATATATGCCCTTTTCCACCAGCCCTCCTTCCCGCACAGGTATTCTCCCAAGCACCTTCTACTGTTAAAAGTCTTCCCTAGCAATCCATCCATATAAATTTAGACCATGGGAATTTCTATTGGTTCTATAATTGTTTGCTGCAGTGCGATGCTTTGAAGGACTTTCAAGAAGTCCATTGCACTATTAAAATTTTCTCAATCACAATTGGATAATTACACTACCACTAAAAAATTGAAAACCTTCCCAAACTTGACACAAAAATATGAGCATAAACATTCATTAAATTGTAATAGGGTATCAACACCACCATCTTGGAATCTTTTAGACTTATCAGTTTGTACCTATCAAACTAAATTGTACAATACAGGATCTTGTTTGAAGGATAAGTGTCTAATCAGTAAAAAACTGCATTCACAAAATCATTGCATTTTATGTATGTCTTTCACGGTAGCCTGATCAATAATACATAACTCTTACACATGAAAGTGGATCCATTGCAAGCACTCTATTCTTCCTACCCTATCAAGAAATAAATATAGTGTTGTTTATTCATTTGCATGCATGTGATGACTATTAAAAAAGAGGTATGAAGAGTTGTGACTTTTTATGTTAACACATTCAAAACAGTTGATGAACTAAATTATCCATGTATTGCAATTGACGAATCAACTGTTAGAACAAATCAACACATCCTTTCCAACATATGGTCCATCTGTCAGAATAGATAATCCATATGTTGCAACAGATGGTAAGTCTGTTGCGACAAGCCAGACAGTGTTTATTCATCTGCATGCATGTGATGACTACTCCCTCCATTTCGTATTAGTTAGCCTTCTTGCTAAAAATGTTTGTTTTAAATTAGTTGTCCTATTTATAAAATCAAGAGAATTTTATTATATTCTTCCAAGATTATCCCTATTATTAAATGACTACATAAAGTATATAATTCACATTTATACTTTCAAAGTATAATTAATAAGGACAATTTTCTAAAATAAGCACCTAATTAATATTTTTCTTAATTGATGTACCAATTCCATAAGGGCCAACTAATACGAAATGGAGTGACTATTATAAAAGAGGTGAAGAGTCGTGACTTTTTAACTAACACATTCAAAACATCTGAAGAACCTAATTCTCCATCTATTGAAACTGATGAATCAGCTATGAGAAGAAATCAAAACATCTCCTCTAACAGATGGTCCATCTGTCGCGACAGATAACATATATATATATATATATATATATATATTACATTAGATGTCTCATCTATTGCACATACAAACCATCTGTTGCAATAGATGGTAAATCTATTTTGACAGACTATCTGTTGCACATTCATACCATCTATTGCAACAGATACTAAATTTGTTACGACAGATGGATGATCTATTATAATATCTCAATTATAACGTTTGTTATCGAGTCTTAAACTATTTTGAAATGGTGGTAAGTATTAATGTAAAAGAAAAAGTTGTGACTTTTCATAGAATAGAAAATGCAACCAGTTTAAATATAATTAATACAATGGAGCTGAACAGTTGTGCCTTTTGGCCTGACACATCCATATTCAATCCTTTATAAATAGGTCCCTCCTTAATCTTCATTTTACTCAACTTTATTTATTTCTTGCATGTTTTTTCTTTTGTGTAACATCTTCAACCACTTCTCTTCAAAGAGCATATTTCTTTCTCATTGAGGTTAGTTCTTTTTCAGTGTAAATTTACCAGTTGGTCTTATAATTTGTATTACATTTTGGACTCATTTATTTACATTTGTCAATTCATACATGTTTTAGATATGGTTGATCCTATTTGGAACATTAATATTCTACCTGACACAATGTGGGAACTTTAAAGGCAGGTTAATGACCTACAGAAGAAGTTGGTCGTCGTGAGAGCAATGATTTTCAGAGACATGCAGAGGCTGATGAGGGCCTTGCTGCTACGAGTTGATCAACCGGCTATTATTAATGATGTTGATTATGATGATAATAATTAGAATGTATTTTTTATTTTAGCGTATGCATTTTACTTTTTCTATATCGGATCTATACCTAATGTATTTTATTTTTTGTTTAATGAAAAAAATATTTTTAGTCGACTTTGACTTTTTAATTCTTATTCAATTTTTATTCTGTTTATTTATTCTTCTATACATACATGTTAACATGTTGATGGCATGAGGTAAGTAGCAATTTTGAATCTAGTAGGATAATTTTTGTTGTTGAGTTATTTCAACAGATGAACCATGTATTGGAATAGATTGGTCATCAGTTGGATTTCTATCAATAGATTATCCCTCTGTTGCGACAGATTTGTCATCTGTTGGAGGAAACATTATAATTTGATGGAACTATGTTGTGTTCTTCTATCTAGTGTTCATCTTTTTCCACAAATGGGTAATCTGTTGAAAAAAATTAAGGTCTATTGTATTATTTAGTTCATGTTTTGCCTCTTTTTATTGATGCATAAGTTATTAAAAAGATATTTTATTTATAATAAATGATAAAATTGCATTCCAAACAATGAGTTAAATATATAAAAGTCCACATCAAACACCAACACAATTTTCTGCAATTACAACAATCATGGTGTATTATGATCCGGGCATGTAGTTCATTTGTGGCTAGTGCGCTTACATACGGAGCACTTGTTTCTTCTTGATAAAAATGATTCTCCAGCTCCACACCTCCTCTTATATGGCTTTATTCTCAGTTTGATAGTGCTTGGGTCAATATATGGAGGAGGTATTAATCTACTAAAAAGCTCTGCACGAACAACCCAAGATTCTTCGGGAGTCACCGGAGTAATATGCCCATTATATGACATTTGATATTTTTCCACCGAATAATCTTGAGAGGAGTGCTTGTAAAATTTATTCCCATATTTTAGGCCGCATTGAGCTCAAAGAACTACCATGGCATGTGGATAGGATATTTTGTACAAGTCAAAAACTCTGCACGTATAAGATCTTGTTTCAAGATTGACCGTGGCAACATCACCATGACCGGTGATACTGAATTTTTAATCTGCTATTTTATGAGATATAACATATTCTCCAAACTGATATTCATTGATATGATTCTCCACATCCTACGCCATCACGTCTAGCATAACTCCATTATACCTGCTCCTCAAGAAGGTACCATCGACGGCTATCCTTTTTCTCAAATGTCAAAATCCTTGAATCCAAGCACCATAGGATACAAAAAATTATTTAAACCATCTATTTTCATCAAGATGCAATGCCTTCTTACTTCCACAATTTGTGGACTCAATTATGTAACGGTAGGCATACAGGACTGCATACCTATGCTTTTATGTCCCACTAACCAAGTCCTTGGAATTCTCCATGGCCGTATATATCTCCCAATAACTGACCAGGATACCTAATTCTGTAAGGAGTTGGTTGTCCATAACCCTTGTTGAAGGGACTTTGCTATCGGGGAAACTACTCCTGAAATAATCATCGAGGACCTTTGCCATGGAATGAGAATTTTGTCCTGAGATGTGCTCTAAAACACATGTGTGATGCTTTTAATGTTTATGAATGATGAATCTATCAGAACTTGCATACTTCACCGGTCTCAACCACCACTTTCAGTTCGAATTAGTATATTTGAAGCTAAAGACACTTCTTGATTTAACCACCTTCTTTATTCTGAAATCTTTTTTCAACAAGAAATAAAAAAATTGTTAGATAGTTCATTCTTTTCCTTGAATGACATTCCAATAAAAATGTCAATCCCATAGTCTTGAAGATTTCCAGACTGTGTCGATTGAGAATACTTACCCATCATATTAGTCACATCAACGGGCGTTGTTATTTGATTATTATCTGGAATATTCATGTCTAGATCATCCAACCTATCATCAAAGATGCCTTGTTGATGTTCTTCTTCTACGTTCTGTTTCTCATTCTCTCACATCTTTTCAATCTCGTAAACCCTTAACACCAACCTGGATTAATCACTAAAATAAGCACACAACCGAACTTGATCGATTATCTTGAAAGGCAGTACCCTCTGATTTTTAAAGGAGCTGTGCATGTAGCTGATGATGAGTTCTTCAGGTTGATAATTCAATCCACATTAGCTGATGAATAATTTCACAAAATCATAATACAAAATATCACTTTGGATTATCATAGCTATCGTCTCTAGCATTTCACCCTCTTTCCAACACCATACATATCGATTGCTCTTCTCTATCCATTGACCATGACAATCCACCCCTATTGTTATTGATCCCTCAATTAGTGGTACCTAAATAATGTCATTTCTCAAAAAAAGTTGATACTGATTTCATAGTGTCATAAATGAATCCCAACAGATGTGTAATATGTTGTAACAGGTAAGTGATCAGTCACAATAGATTACTTACCTATTGGGATTCATGTTATGCTCCTAAAGATGATTTTAACAAATGAGTCATCTGTTGTAACAGGTGAATCATATGTTGCAACAAACTATATATCCATTGTAATAGATGAACCTCCTATTTGGATAGATTTTACAGTATTGAATCACCTTTGAAGCTGATTCCAATAGATGAGTGACATGTTGCAATAGATAATTAACTTGTTGCGATAGATGACTTACCTATTGCAACAGGCGATGATTTGTTGGTATCGAGGTCAGGTTCTATTACAACAGGTTACTAATATGTTACAACAAATATTTATCATCTATTGGAATCGAGTTCAGGTTTTGTTGCAATACGTTAAAAATTTATTTCAACAGATATTGACCCTGTTGCAACAAACAACACGTCTATTGGAATTGAGGTTAGGTTCTTCTATAGCAGGTTAATAATTTGTTGCAACAGATATTTAACCTATTGCTATAGACAACGTGTCTATTGGTATTGAGTTCAAGTTCTGTTACAATAGGTTACTAATTTGTTGCAATTAATATTTATCATGTTGCACCAGATAACTAATTTGTTGCAACAGATGACCCATCTATTCGACTCATGTTACGACCTATAGAACCATAAACATAAATCTAACATATCAGTCTTCTGTTGAAACAGATGTCTAATCTATCGCAACACATGATTTATCTGTTTAATTATGTTAGATTCATAATTGAGTTCTATCCATTGTTGGAAAAATGGAACAATAGCAGCTACCCAGATGACAAATTAAACTCTAAATCATAATTTAACTTATCAAAGTCTCCTATGAAGTAATGCTAAAGTGGAAAGTGATGTTCAAAACAAAATTTTACCTAAGAAATTGGTCAAATAGCAATAGTAGGGGTAACAACAACAACAACAAGTGGTCAACAAGAAAAAGATGAAGATGGTAATGAAGTACAAGATGATGATAATGAAGCAGAAGATGATGCATAAAGTAGCAGCAATAATGAACAATAAAAATCGCTAAGAGAGAGAAAACAATAATGGATGAAAAGAGAGAGAAATTCACCTTTTTCCTCTGTTTCCCGTTATATTAGGTAAACATTTGGATCAAAGTATAAATTTTAAAACTTCTGGGGTATTCTCAATCTTACCCAACTTTATTAATCCATAATAAAGTAATTGTCACCTCCACTCAATTATTAAGACTTATGTCACCTACACCTAATTTTAAAACTCTTTTGTCACCTACAGCCCAAACCCCCATATTTTATGGTGCACATTGTAATCTGGGAGAAGATGTTACTTACTGGGAAAACAAGATATCTATTTATTAAACATACACTTAGTCTATCATAACACTTCAAGAAATATGGTTGCAATGGATTTTTGTTGACATAAATCTTGAGAAGCTAGTATTTTTTAGCAAACATCCATATCTCTTGATGCCTTATGTTAGACCAATTGCTTCAACTATAGGTAGTTTCTAGATATCTTGTTTTACCGGTTTGTAGCTGCATTTCCCAATTTATAAAATGCACACGAGAAAACTTTCAATATTTCTTTGGTCTAATGATACTCTGAAAAATGTTCGCTGGGGCACGTCACTTTGATCCCTCTGAAATTTCATTTTCTAGTTCACGTGATTACGACATGATTTTCTATATCACATGCTGAAGGCATTATCCCCTTGCCTTGTCACATTCTTCGCAGCACCAATCCATTGGTGCATCTTCACAATAACCCAGTACTCTATATCTGAAAGAAAAAAAGCAGGTTTTTTGCAAACGGGAAAAGTAATACATGTTGGGGTAATATACCATAATTACAATAAATTACTACAGTAGAAAATAAAATAAACAAAAATGAAGAAATTACAATAATCTTCTTTTTGGCTGAGGCGCGGATATCTCGCTGTCTTTAAGGAGATTCAAGCCCATAATTTACATCGATCCAGAAATATATCTCTTGACTTGTCCACTCCAGGATACAATATCCCATCAATGATGTACTACTCAAGCAACTTCGGATTTGTTGAAGAGTCCAGATCAGCACCATAAAAATACTTTTCTTCAACATATTAAAACTCTCTATATCATAGTGAATATAGTTGTAGACTTAGAATATTTTCTTTGTCTCAACTCTCTCTTTCACTAATATAGTTACTCTCTTTTTTATACTAAATATAGTTGGAGACTTAGAATATTTTTCCTTGTCTCAACTCTCTTGTTCACTTATATAGTTACTCTCTTTTGTATAGTAAATATAGTTAAAGACTTAGAATATTTTATATATCTCAACTCTCTCTTTCACTAACATAATTTTCACAGTTATTATATTTTTTTTGTCACACAACAAAGGATAAAACACCTCGATTTATAGGTTAAGAATTCTTTCATGCAATGAATGGGATGAATGAGAGGTAGTAATGTGAGTAGAAAAATAGTCTAGTTGTTACATATATTACATGAAACTAATAACCATGGAATTACAAGAAACTAATGGCCATATGAGTTGCAAGACATAATGTTGTAGATTATGGATAAATAAAGTGAAAGAAGTTATAAGAGTTATCAAATATAATGACACCACTATCTCCACTTTCTGTTCATAAATTATCATTTAAAGATTTTAATTTTAATAGTAAAATGCATAAAAACACCAACATTCCCCTACTGATTTTAATATTTAAATAAGAGAGTTCACCAATTTAGTTGAAGGGAGACTATTGTACATAATTAAGGTATGTCGTGCATTGAATCTCCACTTAGTGAAACAATAAACTTTACTCCAAAGTTATTAGTGGTCTCAGACTTAAACTATGACTGATTAAAGAAATAAAGTGTAACTACTTACATACAACAAACAAGGTTTTGACATAAGCTTTAATAGACAGAACATTATGGCCTTGTGCTATTCTGATTTTTCATGAGAATTTTTTAAAATAAGCCTCATTCTCATAGGAACCAGCCTACTTTCACACTCGCATAGGTGAAATCTATCAAGGGTGGTCCTATAATTTTGAGACCCCACTCATTCGAGTTGTATAATTTCATTAAGAGTTCTTTGACTCAACCTTCACAAATCATTACAGGAACATTTGCACTCACATTATAGGAAGGATTAAACAATAGTACATCTCACACCAAGTCATCATATGATTCGTTCTTCTCATTGAACCTAGTTATAGAATCTGTAGTCCCAAATTAGGTTTCCTCATCTATTACTATGTATTTTTATAGGCTTCCTCCCCCCTCCCCCCCCTCCTCCCCGCGGTGTGATTCAAATCCTTTATCTTGCTAAGGCCTTGCTTAATTCATCTACAAGATAATTACATAATTGGACACACTCTATATAGTGGTACCACTTGTCAAATATATATGATATAATTATTTTATTCTCACGGGTCTGTATTTAATATTGTAAAAACAGCTTCAAACTTTGTGAATAATATTGGTGCTATCACAATAACTCAAAACTAGAGAAATTAATTTCTCAAAATAAAGTGATTAATGAATTCATTTTTTCAAGAGTTGAACCTAAAATAATAGTTCAACCTCCATTGATAGAGTTAGCAAATAATAATTTATTTTTCATTTCAACAAATAAAACCAAGTTGTTGTTTTTCATTTCGCATCAAAAATACTTTTAAGTACAACATAATTTATTTTAATAAAATAAGCCACAACTTTTTTTTTCAAGTAAATATATCCAATTTTCTTGTATATCATACTTAAGTACTTTTACACAATTTAAGGACAAGTGCAATTTACCACAATCTCATATTTAATTAGGCTAGTAATCTCCCTTTTTTCACACCCTTATCTCATTTTTGAATCAAAAAGAAGCTGCATGATTCATCCAATCATCAAAACGTTTTTCAAAATTTTTCTTTTTTAGCATAATGTGACATGTCAAGGAAACGTTTATCACATGATTTAAGTATTTTTCATTTCTAGAATAAAATTTCTCACCCAAATATTCAATATCAAATGTCTACTCAATATTTTTTATCTTTTTATTGATAACATGTTAGAGCCAAATATCAAGAGTCATATGCAAATTAATAATGACATGTGATTTACCCAAACGATAATTATGCACTTATAACACTTTTTTTAATTCATTCTCAAAAGTGTAAATGTCTTATTTTTATGGTGTTTTTTCTCATTTCATTAGCCCCCACTATTTCAAGAATTTGAATACCACTTTACGTTAATGCAAAGTAGTACACTTTATTTATTAAAAATATTAGATAGAAGGTTTTTTATCTTTCTACCATAAGAAGTACAAAAATTCTTTTACCTTTCTTCACTTGAGTTGAGAAAGTAGAAAAATTACTATACTCTTTATCTCTCCGTACCTTTCTTCACTTGAGTTGAGAAAGTAAAAAAATTACTATACTCTTTATCTCTCCGTTCCATCTCTTGAAGAGACTAGTGACATTAAGATGTTGAGATCTCTCATCTTGGTATTAATAATTTTTTAAACTGTTACAAGATAATGAATCTCCTTAAAAAGAGCAAAGTATTTGCGCCTCAACCAAGAAGAACATTATCTTATTTTTTTCATTTTTGTTCATTTTATTTTCATATATAATAATATATTGTAATTGTGGTATATTACACCAACACTAGATATGCAGAGAAGATACAAAAAGTATTTATGAGAATTAAATTACACAAACTGCTCACGAAAGAATCAATGTAAACTTTAGGTGGAACCCAATACCAAAACAATTTAGGATTCGTCAGTCAAGTATGCCAGAAAGTTCTCTTCCTCAGCAGAAGCATATCCACTAGTGCATTCCATGTATTATACCCAAATAAGACTTTCCTAGCGTATTCTTGGTTATATCTCATCCAGATAGAAAGACCTAAAGGAGATAGAAAAACCTAAAGTACAAAACTCCTTAATGAATCACTTTAAAGAGGTAATGGACATCAAAAGCCAATGGTACAATATCAGTTTTCTTCCTACCATTGTAAATAAATGACAAAAAATTCGAACTGCTTCTCTTTTGACTAATCAGAAGACATTTTATATGTATACTTATTCTACTCAAGTTTTTTGGTTTATTTTTTTGGTAAAGTAATTAAATGACATTGGATAAGCAGCAAGAAGATGCAAAGTTACAGTAATCAGACAAGACTATGCAGGAAATTCCAGTATGTTTGTTCCATGATAAAAAAAATATATGCACACATACACTATCTTCGATATAAGGAAAAGATCTAAAAGAAGATATTCTATGAACCTTTACAAATTTCCTAGTCTATGTAAATAATTCTAAATATAGTCTGTAGTCATTCTTTAACACTCCTCCGTATGTTGGATCATAAATATTGATCATGCCCAACTTATTACGAAAATAATCAACTCGAGCTCCATTAAACACCTTTGTGAATATATCAGCTAATTCCTCTCTAGTATTAACATAGCCAGTAGAAATCACATTCTAATGCATCTTCTCACGAATGAAAATGACACCATTTCATTATTTGTAGTTCTTTCATCAATCACCGGGTTCGAGGCAATATATATTAGGTATTTTGTCCTGATTTTCTTATCAAAGTTAAGTTTCATTCTTTTTGGAAGGAAAATAAAAGTAAATACCATAATTACTTTTAATTTTCTGAAATAAAAATATAAAACTTTTTTCCATATTGAGCAAATCTTTTTCTTGGAGGAATGATTTTAGACATCTATAAATAGAATACCCCTCTTCTCATGTCATAAAACAATAGTATCCACAATTTAGTCATTAAAGTGTCATGTTTAGGGAAAGATTTTCTCCCAATAGTTTTTATATTTTATTTATACTAGTTTCATCTGTAGGCTAATAGCCAAATCATATAATAGTATTATGTTTTTAGTATTTTATATTGTGTCATTTGAATTATCACCGCTTTGATTTGCAACTTTAAGCTTCCCCATGACGTCCTCTCAATTTTGAACTTAAAAAGTGATATCAGAGCCTATGGTTTAAATATCTAGTGGTTTGGTAAAACGAGATTGAAGACAAGTTTAAGGCGGTTCTAATAAATTTACAATCAATTTGATGATAATGAAAATTTTTGTTCAACTACATGTGGAGAACAAGTTTCGATCATATTTCCAACATTCCTGTTGTTGTATCTTTAAAAATGAAAATAAAATATTAAATTTTCAATCATGATATTTTAAACTTAATTTTCAACCATGGAAAGCAGCAGTTATGAAGATTATATCAAGAACGAATTTCATGCATGTGGTGTAAATAAAGCGGATCAAGTGAAGAAAATCAAGCCAAAAGGGAAAGATTTGTTAGGGTTTTTGCCCTAGTTTTCTTACCAAATTTAAGTTTTATTTTTCTTAGAAGGAAAATAAAAGTAATACGATAATTACTTTTAATTTCTTGAAAGGAAAATATAAAACTTTCCATATTTGACAATCCTATTTCTTGGAGAAATGATTTTGGACATCTATAAATAGAACACCCCTCTTCTCATGCGATAACACAATAGTATCCACAATGTAGTCGTTAAAGAGTCTTGTTTAGGTGGAGATTTTCTCCCACTAATTTTTATATTTCTTTATATTAATTTCATATGTAGGCCAATGTCCAAATCATACAATAATATTATGTTTTTTAGTATTTTCTATTGTGTCATCTGAATTATCACCGCTTTGATTTGCAACTTTAATCTTTCACTTGATGCCCTCTCAATTTCGAACCCAACAATATTAACAACAACTTAATTATCACACCATTGATTGGCTAGTATTGGATGCTCCAACCCATTTTATGTTAAAAGATGATGTACCCATATATTCTCACATGCAGAGTGCGACATAGCTTGGTACTAGGATTCTGCACTAGATAGAGATACAATATTTTGCTTCTTACTCCTCCACGATATCAAGTTCCCTCAAACAAAGACATAATACCCTGTAGTAGATCATTTATTAATTTTGGACCCAACCCAATTTGTATCTACAAAACACTCAATACGAGTATTACTGTAATTACTACCCAATATGCCAAGCCCAGGAGCTCCTTTCAAGTAACATAAAATTTCTTCCTACTGTGTAACATTTCACTGTAGGAGAAGGCATGAACTGGCTAGCAAAACTTAACGAAAAAGCAATCTCCGGATGAGTCACAGAAAGGTATTTAAACTTTTAAACCAATATCAGGCACCTCTTTTGGATCATCAAAAGGATCACCATCATCTTTCGTAAGATGCACATTAGGAACCATTGTAGTACTGCAGGTTTGATTGCCAACTGTACAGTTTCTGCAAGTAGATCAAGGATATAATTTCTCTGAGACAAACAAATGCCTTTTTTCCTTCTATTTACTTCTATTCCTAAAATAAATTTCACCTTACACAAGTCCTTTGTACAAAAGCTAGTATGCAGGAAATATTTGAGGGAGAAGATACCGACATAATCACTTCCTGTGATGAAAATGTCATCAATATATATAACAAGGAGAATAATGCGACCTGATGATTTGCGGTAAAATAATGATTGCATATTTGCTCATCTCTTCAAACAAAACTGTTGAAACAATCTCTCTATACTTTCTAAACTATGCTCGGGGACTTTGATTTAAGCCATATAAGGACTTCTTCAAGTGAAAAACTTGTCCATATTCCCCCTGAGCAACAAATTTGGGTGGTTTCTCCATATACACTTCCTCTTGAAGATCCTTATGATAAAGGCATTCTTGATATCATACTGACGTAAAGGTAAATTCCTTGAAGCGACAATAGAAATAAACAAGCACACAGAAGTAAGTTTGGCAACTGGTGAGAAGATAGCTGCATAATCTACCCTACAAGTCTTAGCATACCCTATAGCCCCAAGTCTGGCCTTAAGTCTTGCTGCAGAAATATTTGGATTAAATTTAACTGTGAAAACCCCACTTAAATCCCACTGTATTCTTTTCCTTAAGTAAAAATCCACCAAATTCCAAGTGTGCTATTACTTCAAGGAATCTCCTCAAGCAATGACTCCAATCATCCGGGATGATACAAAGCATCCTTTACTATTTTGGGTAGAGAGATGGACTCTAGGAGAAATAATCAAAGAACTAACATAGGAGACAAAAGGTCACAGGAAACAAAGTAAGCAATGGAATATGTAGACTTGCAAGTGAGTTTACCTTTTCGAAGAGAAAAAGGGAGGTCAAGATTTTCCAGAGGATTAGCTAGAGGAGGTTTTGATGATGAAGGAACTGGTGTAAGACATATATCATTCATATCTTGTTTTCTAGTGAAAAACTGAACAATCGGTGATCTTACAGGAGCAAATGGATCAATAACTGAAGGCACAACATTTGAGTGGTGCTTAATAGTACAACTGAGAGATGGAGGAACAACATCTTATTCTTCTATCAAAGACTAATTTACCTGATAGACTAACCACTCATCATCATCATCTTGATATGAAGAAATGGGCGTAGCATAGTAGAATTATTTTGTAACGCCTCAAATCTGGTACCCGAAATGCCACACGGTGCTCATGACCCTGAAGGACCACAAGCTAACCCATGACTAATATCTATAATTGAGCACTGCATAACATACTGTATAAATATGGGGAAAAAAGGCTGAAAGCCCATAAGGTTCAAAAATCTGTTAAAACATAACATCTGAAAATATGTTATATCAATACCAAAGCAACTGAAATAACTGTCTAAATATGCTAGTCTGAAAGCCTCTAAACTGTCCGAATAAGGAGTTAATGGGACATGTCCCTAACTAACTCCAACTGTTGAAATAAACTAAGTACTAAAAGAATGAAATAGTCAAATAATAATATCCTCGAATGATGAGGACTCACTGCTAGTCTGTCTACTGAGTGACTGATCTTCTAAGGATGCTCTAGAGCTCGTGCTTCTGAAGTTATGGTATAAAACACCATAGTGCAAAAGAAAAGTATGTGTCAGCACATGAGAATATAATGGTACGCAAGTGAGGTAAGCTGAATGCAAAGGTTCATATGTATGAACTATAACTGACTGACATGAACATGAACATGACTACGTGAGAATACATGCATGAATATGTGAACTATAACTGAACTCATAATAATATTGAATTTGAATACTGATAACATGAGTTTCGTATTAACTGAGTGACTGTGTCTGATAGTCCTGCTTCTAATACAACTTGCTGAGTTCCATACTGAACTGTGTGACTGTATCTGACAATCCTGAATCTAAAGAACTATCTGAGTTCTTTTACTGAGACTGTGGGAGATAGTCATCTAACCAACATGCCCCTAATAAGCTATTATAGCTGAGTTGGGGTCCATTCTATAACTCTAATTGGAAGGGTATCAATATCGCGCCATTGGTAAGGACAAACTGTGAGTGACCCTCATCTGGAAGTGTCCCAAAAGAAGAATGGTGGGAACCTCATCTGGCAGTATTGATCCACCTCATCAACCCTCAACTTATAGTGTTGATGTCTCAACCTATACTGGATAAATAGTTCTGGAACGCAAGGATTGCTTCTAAGGGTCACACCCTCTACTGTCAGTATGTTCCCTCGTCCATGGATTCGCTCGGTGCTGAATCATACTCCCATCTGAGTAGACACTGAATTGATTATACTGAGATAAACTGGAATGAGTTTATTGAGTTTCATGGACTGACAAAATATTACTGAATCCTGTTACCTGACTGAGTTCATGAAATTTCTTAATTTTCTTGAGTCATGTAACTGACTGAATTCTACTGATCATGGTGTGATTGAGATTATTATGAAACTGACACTGGCTCTAGTCACACAGCTAAATTTTTGGGTATAAATACCTAGGACTCGATAGCATAAAAGTAATTCATTGCACAAGTTTAAAAGCACAATAATGGCTACCCATATATCCATAATTCATTAACTAAGACATTTCATCAAACACTTGATATGCATTAACTTGTACAGGAATGGGGATTTCATACTATCATACTATAATGGCACCTTTTCATTCACATAGGCATTTAATCAAACATATGTGGAGCATAAATTCGTTATACCATCATCAATGAATCTAATAATCATGGTTGCATAAATAAATTTGCAATTTGAAGGGTTTATCATGTATATTATGCAAATCATCACATACTAGGATCAATCATTGGAACATGTAATTTAAAACATAAGTCAAAACCCAACAACATGGACATGAATTTCAATTCAAGTAAATCACGAACATTCATAAATACATAATCTTTGGAATTTGAAAAGAGATTCTTGAGTTTCATGGGTGAAAGGGACCCAAGAATCAACACTTGACATACCTTGATTGTGAGTTTCTTGAAGTTCTTGGACTTGAAAAACTTAAATCTCTTAGTTTCTTGTAGAATGGTTGGGATCTTGTTCTTGGGGATTGATCTTTGACAGAAACCCTAATTTGATATTGAAGATGAATAATAAAGTTATGAGCCCTGTTATGGTATAATTAGGTGTTAGAAAGGGTGGAAAAGACCAAAACACCCTTATAAAAATGGCTTTAAATTGATGAACAGGATCTGCGATGGCTTGGATAATGGTCCATCGATGGCTCGATGGCCCGTCGACCTTCCCGTCATACTAGGTTAGAATGTGATCTTTCTGCCTTGGTTGCAACGGTTTGGTCGACGGTCCGTCGCTAGCTCGATGGTCTATCGGCCATTCCATTGCGCTTGGCCAGAAGGTCGACTCACTGCCTCCGCTGTGATGGTTTGGGCGATGTCCCATCGCCATATCGATGGTCTGTCGTCCTTTTCTATCATACCTGGGCAGTTCAAACTACTTTTTGTATTTCGGCCATAACTTTCTACCCTGATACCGGATTTAGACGAATTTGGTATCGATGGAAAACTTATTCAATTTTCCACATAACAAAAAGTCAAAATCTTCAAAATTCCACATGTATAAAAGTGGATTCATCATTTAATGCAAATCTTTAACATTTTTGGGATGATTTTTAAGTTAGGTAGAAGTACGGGGTATTACATGTTTAGTCTCTGAAAACACTACATCAGTTGAAACTATAAGTTTTTAATGTGATAACACTCAACTTACACGTCAATTTTGATTTAAAGGAGATCGTTGTCAATATATTTACCCCACTAAGAGTCGGGGTCAAATTCGCGAGGAACAATGTGATTGGCAATTGAGTAAGTTCAAAATAAAAGTTGCTTGCTAGGGTAAAACCTATGATACAAAATGGTTTGGGGGTTTTCAATCTTGTTGAATGTAAAATAAAGTCTTATGCTTCAACGGTACTAATTCGAGAATAAGAATAACTAGAGTGTAATCAATTAGAATGGATCTTGGGGACTATGCTTTCCAAGGGGCAAGTTATGCATGGGAACATGATAGCGCAATGCAAATTCTAATCTTTGATGGTGTGGTAGTCTAGGTCGAAAGTACTTGAGGCTAGTTTTTCAACATAACCTTAAAGATGTCACTCATTGACTCTTTCAAGTACCTAATGAGTGTTTCAATTACAGCCTCCCTATACCTCAATTAGGAACCCCTATTTCTAGGATGGTACCCAAGGGATAGTCAACCTCATATTTACCCTTATGTCTAAGATGGTGAAAATTAGCAAAATAATCCCAATATTGTCTACTATTACCTTGGTTAACACATATCCCTTTCAAGGATGATAAGGGTTCCTAAAGTTTACCGAAACCCCTCTTTCAAGGATGGTTTAAACTTTCAAGAGCTTGGGATTTTCATCCATCAAACCCATTTGGATATTTAGGGCTTTAACCAACAAATCCCAACCAATTTACACAAGCAATAGTAGAACCCAAATCAAAACTAGTAAATGCACCAATAAATCAAATCCCACACATATTTACACCCTAATCTAGCATAATCCCATGAGGTAGATTTAGCACATCATAGGAATAATTAAAAAAATACACCAAGATGTCCATCAATGTTATTCATAAAAAATAAAGAGAGGACAAACCAAACTTTAGACTCAAATGAATCTTCAATAGACAAAGCAAAATCTACACTTTAGAGTTCCTCTACTTAAATCTTTCTTCAAATTAGTGTAAATTCAATCTCTAATCTCCAAGAAATTACAAAAACCCTAAACTAAGGGTGAGAGGTTGGTTTTTTTTAGAATGACGAAGTCTTCCCCTTGAATAAGGGTTTTTGAGATTTGAATGGGAATTTGGGGTCGGCTATTTATTTTTACAACTATGCATCTAGCTGACAATCCCGTTATCAAGCGATCTCATGTGGATCGTCCGTGATCTCGTCTCTACGATTGCTTGACCTGTTGACTTCTTGACTTATCATGATCATGGAGGTCACTCCGCGATCACGGTACCTGAGGCTCAGTGTGCACTGGTTTTCCTACTTTTGCACTTCTCTTCCAACTTTGATCCTTTTTAAGCTTATTTCTCTTCTTTTTGTCTCAGCAACTATATACCTGCAGAATATGGGAATTAGTGCATTTATGTCATAAATTAGTCTCATTTATATCTTTAGAGCATAATAGTGTGCACTAATTTGGACGCCAATAAGTGGTAAATTCACCATTCATCAACACACCCAACTCAAATCTTTGCTTGTCCTTAAGTAACATCACTTCATACAATATGAGACTATGCACTTATGAGCCCATTTGTGTCACCGAATGATCACAGTGACTTTGAACTTGGATTTTACTAACAATATGCACCTATGCATGAGTAAAGCAATTTTCTACTACTCCCCTCAACATTAAGCACCCATGACATGCAAACTTCTCAAGGGGGTTCGATTTCACATCCTACTAAAGAAAAAGAGATTATTGACTAACTTTCCAAAGATAATGACCTTGGATTCACAAGGAGAGGTAAAACATTGTCACAAAATTGCTCAAGTCTATTCCCTTGATTTAAAAAAAATTGATGGAGGGGGGTGTTTGCACTATGCATAATTGACTAATCATGGCAACCACCTAAACCTTTTTTTCACATTTAGGCTTTATATAGGAAAGCCAACCATATGGCTACTTAGACTTGGCCAACGATATGAGTGCGATCCCAAAATCAAAATGCCACCGATACTTAAATTTTCCTTGAATTTGTAGTTCTGATGCTGCAGGTTTCTCAGACTTCCCCTGCATCCATGAATTAAAACCCAGTCACAATGCTTTTCCCTTAAGAAATATCATCATTAAATATATCATAGGGAAAGGCTTGTCCTACCTTATTTTTAAAAGAAATAATAAATCTAAAAATGAAAACAATTGACTTCACAAAATTTCCATGCTTCGCATTAACTAAGTTCAAGTATTGCAAGACAATGTGCACTCAAACAAGGGTAGGGCCACACATCCCTAACTTAAAAATATTTGTAGTGACCTCACTACATAACATAAATGAAAAATAAGGGTCTAAAGGACTCCATGAAACTGCATTGCTAATTAAGTTGAAAGCTGGATACTGAGGTGCGATCGCTGCCTTATTGGTGCAATATCGTTAATGCGATCGCGATCCTAAATCCGCGATCGTGGTAACTACGGTAGTCTTCTCCTCTATTTACCTTGTTTTCCTGCATGGCTGCTACTCTTCCAAACTTAGTTTTTCCTAATTTTTGGCTTCCAACCTGCCTCAAGCACCTGCAAAGCTTTAAAAATTTTGTGACTTATTTAAAAAGAAATAACATAAACATGGAAATGATGGGTTGTCTCCCATCAAGTGCTTGGTTTAATATCGTGACATAACGCCTCTTTAATCCTAATTTGTGTCTCCACTTAGAGGATTTAAAATTTATAACCCTATGTTGGTCATTCAATCATTGAGGATCTTGGGGCAAAAGTACTGGAACGGTGATGTAGACTCGATCGCGCCACTTTGAACCATTTTCCCAATTTTGCCTAAAACTTCCACATGGGCTTGTTGGGCATTGGTCAGAACATTTCACTTCTCTTCGTCTTAGCAACTATGTACCTGTATAGTATGGGAATTAGTGCATTTACATCATAAAATGGTCTCATTCATACCTTTAGAGCATAGTAGTATGCGCTAATTTGGACGTCAGTGAGGGGTAAATTTCTTCAAAAGGTGAGAATATCCCAAGAAAACAGGCTTCAGTGCCTTAGGATCAAACTTGGTAATAGAGGGTCGAACATTAAAAATATAGTCTGTTTTTCTAAATACCATATATTCCAGTGAAAATAGCATCTTGTTAGGAAAAAGAATACTATGACGAATATAACCAATATGCGTAGCTGATGACATACTGTTTATCAAAAAATAAGTTATGGTGACCATATTTTCCTAAAATTATTTTGGTACCATAATTTGGAATAGAAGTGCTCGAATTATCAGGTAGAAGGCTATTCACCTCTTAGCTACTCTATTTTGAGAGGGGGTATCAATATACTATGATAGATGAAGAATATAATGTTGTATAATTTAGTAATGAAATAATTCTTACATGTATTTCTTTTTCATTACCACTTTTTAGAATATGCACGGAAACATTGAATTGAGTTTGACTTTGTATCATCCTGCATTTTTGGGCTAGAATTCAAACTGTTGTTTCTACGTGTGATTGAATCCAATTATTTTTTACATAAATATAAGTTTCATGATAATTATCCTAGTGTGTAAATTTTCTTTGAGGGAAAGAATGTTCATAGTAAACACTTCAAGGGAAGTGGAGTAAAGAACTTTCATTATCGACTAAATTTTGGAATTTGATTCTACAAGGGTTACTTTGAAAGTGTATAACTTCTGTAATATATGGAATTTAGGGCTAAAGACCCACCAAATTATAGATAAATATGCCCTATTTCTAACACATCTGATTTTGCCTTAATACGATACCCGAGCAAAGAGTTTTGACAATTTCTGTGATGAGGCAGTAAAGGTCCAGCATAGCGGTACAACACAGAGATCATCATAGAGACTACCCTACACAATGCGTCGATGCTTTAAAGTCATCAATTTTTGATTTTGTTGACTTGGGAGGAGGGGTATTGAAGTTCTTTCACTTATAAATGACCCCTAAACACTATATTAGGCGTATGAGGATCTGAGGGACAAGAGGTCCCGTACTTCAGGTTGATTCAGTGGTACCTCATCGGGAGGTAGGGGTTCTTTCAGAAGAGATTTTCACCCTGAGTGTGGTAGACCAGTTCAGGCATTAATGCAGACAGAAGAGGGTAGATATTCAGGTCAAAGTTTTAATGTTTAGGGACAGGCTTTACAAGGTTTATCTCAGCGATTTTCAGGCTGTGGTGGCCATACTAGATATTCAGATCCTTCTTGACAGTTGAAGGCTCCTAAGTCTTATTATGAATAAGGTAGTCTGGATCACCTTTAAAAAGTGTCTTTCATACAGGTAGAGGTGTCCATAGCAGAGTTCTCAGGCTCCTATTAGAGTAAAAGTGCCCCCAGTTAGGGGTAGAGGCAGATCTCAAGGGGTAGAAGGGCACCACCAGCCAGTTGGGGAGGTCGTAGAGGAGTGACTCAGCCGATAGATGATAGATCTCAGTGTTATACTTTATAGGAAACCCCGAGGTAGAGTGTTCTAATGTTTTCATTACAGGTATTGTCTCTATTTATTATCGATCTTCTTTGGTATTATTTTATTTTGGTTCTATTTTCTCCTCTATATCTACATACTTTGCTTCCATCTTTGATATGAGTTGTGAGTCTATGGATGTACCTATTCATGTTTCTACTCCAGTAGATGATTCCTTAGTGGTGGATCGGGTAATTTATCCTGCATTGTTTTTATTTTGGGGCGTGATACCTTGGTAGATTTGATTATCTTGGATATGGTTGACTATGATGTAATTTTAGGCATGGATTGGCTTTCTCCTTATCATGCTATATTGGACTATCATGACAAGACAGTTACTTTAGCCATTCCTGATCTCCCTAGATTAGAGTAGAGCGGTGTTCAGAGTTTGTATCTTATGAAGGTGATTTTATTCATTTAGGCTCAACAGTTAATTGAGAAGGGATGTCTATCATATTTGACTTATTTTCATGATATTGGTACCGAGGCACCTTCTTTAGAGTCAGTAGAGGTGGTTAGAGAGTTCATAGATGTATTTCCTACTAATCTTCCAGGTGTTTCTCCTGATAGAGATATTGATTTCGGTATTGATCTGGAGCTAGGCACTAATCCCATTTATATTCCTCCTTATAGGATGGCGCCAGCTAAGCTGAAAAAATTAAAAGATCAGCTTCAACACTTGTTAAGCAAGGCATTTATACGACGAAGTGTATCACCTTTAGGTACTCCGATGTTATTTGTGAAGAAGAAAGATGGGTCTATGAGAATGTGCATTGATTATTGACAGTTGAACAAAGTGACAATCGAACAAAGTGACAATCAAGAATAAGTATCCACTACCACGTATTGATGACTTATTTGATCAGCTTCAGGGTGCTTCTGTATTTTTAAAGATTGAATTGAGATTGGGGTATGATCAAATTAAAGATTCGAACTTCGGACATTCCTAAGACTGCTTTTCGGACTAGATATGGCCACTATGAGTTCTTAGTTATATCCTTGGGCTTAACTAATACCCCAACAACATTTATGGAGTTGATGAAAAGGGTATTTCGGCCTTATCTTGATTCTTTTGTGATTGTGTTCATCGATTACATTTTGTTGTATTCTAAGAGCGAGGCAGATCATGCAAAACATTTGAGGATCATACACCAGAGGTTGAGGGATGAGAATTTATATGCTAAGTTTTCAAAGTGTGAATTTTGGCATAGTTCTATGGCATTCTTGGGCGACGTGGTGTCCAAGAATGGTATTATGGTCGATCCAGTGAAGGTTGAGATATTTAGGAATTGGTCACGACCTACTACACCTTCAGATATTTGGAGTTTTATTAGGTTGGTGGGTTATTACAGGCAATTTTTCCAGTGTTTCTCTTCTATTACATCTCCTATGACTCAATTGACTTAGAAGAATATGGCTTTTTAGTAGTCAGATAAGTGCGAGGAGAGCTTTAAAAGATCAAGATTTTATTGACTTCGACGCCTATCTTGACCTTACCTATTGAAGGTGAGGACTTCACTATGTTTTTTTATACTTCCGGTTTGGGTGGTGTGTTGATTCAGAAAAATAAGGTAATAGCGTATGCTTCGAGACAGTTGAAGCTATGTAAGAGGAATTATCATATTCATGATTTTGACTTACTAGAGGTTGTGTTTGCATTGAAGTTGTGGCGGCACTATTTGTATGGAGTTCATTGTGAGGTGTACACTGATTATCGTAGCCTTCAGTATATCTTCAACCAGAAGGAGTTGAATTTGAGGCAGCGTAGATGGATGGAGTTGTTGAAAGATTATGATATGACTATCCTGTATCATTCGGGCAAGACCAATGTAGTGGAGAATGCGTTAAGTAGGAAGGCAGTTAGTATGTGTAGTGTTGCATTATTAAGTGTAGAGGAGCGCCCATTAACCAGGGAGGTTCAACGGTTAGCTTAAATTTTTATACGTCTTGATATTTTTCAGTCTGGTAGAGTTTTGGCATATGTGGAGGTGAGGTCTTTGTTAATAAATTTGATTCAAGACCGTCAGTTTGAGGATGAAAAATTATGTATTATCAGGGATAAGGTGATATGAAGTAAGGCTAAGGAGGTGATTTCAGACCAGGAGGGTGTTTTAAGGATTAAGGAGCAGATTTGTGTTCCTAGAGCAACATTACTGATTGTGTGGTGTGAAGAGAGATATTGTAGAGTTTGTGGCTAAGTGTCTGAATTGTCAGCAGGTGAAATATGAGCACAGGAGGCCAGGTGGTTTGATTCAGAAGATGTCATTCCCCAGTGGAAGTGGGAGCGTATCACTATGGATTTTATAGTTGGGTTTCCTCAAACTTTGGGTATGTTTGATTCTATTTTGGTGATTGCGGATAGTTTGACCAAATCAACCCATTTTGTACCTGTGAAAATGAGTTATAATGCAGAGAAATTGGCTAAGATTTACATTTGTGAGATAGTTCGATTGCATAGCATGCCTATTTCCATTATTTCAGATAGAGGTACTCAGTTCATTTCAAATTATTGGCGTACTTTGCAGCGGAAGTTGGGTACTCAGTTGGACATGAGTACAGTATTTCATCCCCAGATGGATGGTCAGTCAGAGAGGACTATTCATATATTGGTGTACATGTTGCGGGCTTGTGTGATGGATTTTGGGGGTCATTGGGATCATTTTTTGCCCTTAGTGTAGTTTTCTTATAATAATAGCTACCACTCTAGTATTCAGATAGCTCCATTCGAGGCTTTGTATGGTAGGAAGTGTAGGTCCCCAGTTGGATGGTTTGATTCTTTTGAGGTTAGACCTTGGGGTACTGATTTGTTAAGAGATTCAATGGACCGAGTGAGATTTATTCAGGATCGGCTCTTGGCGGCTCAGAGTAGATAGAAGAGTTATGCTGACAGGATGGTCTGTGACTTAGAGTTCATGCAGGGTAAGCGAGTTTTGTTGAAGATATCACCCATGAAGGGTGTGATGAGGTTTGAGAAGAAAGAAAAGCTCAGTCCAAGGTTTATTGGCCCTTTTGAGATTCTTCAACGTGTTGGTCCAGTAGCTTATGAGTTGGCTTTGCCTTCGGATCTTTCAGTCGTACATCTAGTTTTTCATGTTTCTATGTTGAAGAGGTACCATCTAGATGATTCGCATGTGATTCAATAGGACTCAGTGAATCTGGATCAAAATTTGACATTTGAGGAGGAGCCTATAGCTATCTTGGATAGGCAGGTTAGAAAGTTGAGATCTAAGGAGGTAGCTTCGGTGAAGATAAAGTGGAAGCATCGTCCTGTTTCTGAATCCACTTGGGAGGTTGAGTCCGACATATGGAGTAGATATCCACATAAATTTATTTAAATTTATCTTGTTTTAACCCACCTCGTAAGTTTTAGTCATTATTTTATAGTTATGGATCAAATTGATATTTCTTTAATTCTTGGAACCTTAGTATAAAAAAATAAATTTTAGTAGGAAGGATTTACCATATTTAGTAATACCATTATTAAATTAGTAGGAAGAAAGGCACAAAGTTACGGTTTCTGTTTTTCAAAATCTCATTGTAATTTCAAGCAAAAATTTCACTGACTTTCAGGTTAGCATTCTTTGTTCCTGAAATTGATGATGTGAAATATGAATCGAAGTATGTGAATAATTACTACATAGTGCATTAATAACAGCGGTGGTTTGTCTTAACTAAGAAGGACGGATTTGTCTTGTTTCTACTGATGCAGCGAAAAAGTGATAGATTGTAATATCATCAGAAATTTTATTTATCCTATATTTTAAACTGTGTGTTGTTAGGAAACAATATTTTGTGAGTGATTGGGAACTAAAGTTAGGTTTAAGGTAAATGTGGCGGTGCTAGTTTAATTAGAGGAATCATCTACTGGCATATTAGTAGACGACGTGCTATTGGTGGATAACTTTTGGTCACGTAAATGTGAAGTGTTAGCAGTAAGGAATTGAAGCAATGGAAAGACAATATTTTTGTCTTTTAGTAATGATGCCATGGCTACTTTTCATTAAAATAGTAAGAAATTAAAGTGATAGCTTTTAGCATGGTACTGTAATATTAGTATTGAATGCAGTGCAGTTGTGTTCTTTGACTGCAATGACAAATTTATCATATGGAATTATTAACTGTAGTTTGCAATAAAAAAATAAAGAGAAAAGGAATAATTTTTAAATCTAGAGTTTTTAGAGTAAGAATTTAATAGTTTTAAAATTAAATAATAATTTTTTAGTTAGAATTTGATGAATTAGTATATAATTTTTATGGGGATTATATGTTTTGAACAAATTCTTATCATTCGAAAGTTTTACGAAAGGGCAAGTTTGAAAATTGATACTTCGATGTTAATTCGATGCTAGTTGAGATTTTTCCTTGACTTTTTTTCAAAATGTTTATTTGAATATTTGTTAGTTATGTGTAATGGGAGTAATGGAAATTGGGGGTCGCGTATAGGTGATTGTGACGAGCATCTATGTGGGTACTGGTGTTGTTTGAGGCGATAAGAAAAATAAGTTAACTGCATGTTTGAACTGTTTTGAGAATACTCTTACTTGTTGATTTGATTTTGAAATTGATGTCTGATCTGACTTGAGACACGAAGTGCTTTGCTTGACTTTATGGTTGATTTAGTATCTGAGTTGCATTGCATTTCACATGGGATCGGAGTGCACGTCTGCACAGTATTATATATATTTATTGAGATCAGAGTGCAGGCCTACAAAGTATTATATATATTTATTGAGAGCGGAGTGCACACCTGCATAGTATTATATATATTTATTGGGATCGGATTGCACACCTGTACAGTATTATATATATATGTATTGGGATCGGAGTGCACGCCTGCACAATATTATATATATACATATTTGGATCAGAGTGCACGACTGCACAGTATTATATATACTTATTGGGATTGGAATACACGCCTCCACAGTATATAGATTGGGATCGGAATGCACGCTTACATAGTATATTTATTCAGATCAAAGTGCAGGCCTTCACAATATATGCATTAGTGTTGCATTACATCGCATTGCATGGATTCATTTGGTACAGATTGGTTAAAGTATATTTGTTGACCTTGTACTTATCGTGTATGTGTTATTTATTTCACTGAATTGAGAAAATTTTTTATTGTGGTATGATATCCTTATGACTGTTAAACTTGTCTATTCAGTTAGATTAAGGTAGTCTTCCTGAGCGCAGGTTGTGTGTTTGTGTTTAGTTTATTTATGTGGTGCCAATCGTCACCACTTTGAATTAGGGTCGTCGACGATGCTTGCTGAGTACACATGGTTCCGTACTCACTCTTGCTTTTTTTGCACCCTATGTGCGGATACAGATCCGACGACCTCTAGCTATTAACCCCTGTGGTTCCTTCTTTGCTAGCATTATCAGAGATTCAAGGTAGCTGCTATAGGCTTTAGAGACTACTAAAATCTCCTTCGCCTTATTCTTATGCATTTTTTCACATTTTGAAAGACTTGAACTTTCGTTTGGTTCTATATTTTAGTGGCTTATATTAGTGACTTCCAGAACTGGGATCATCTCCGATTTGATTTTACTAGTCCATTTATCTACTTATGAGATTATTCAGGATTGGTTATATTCTTACTTTCTTCCGCTTCTATGAGTTTGAGACGTTGTTCTTATATATTTAGATTTATTTGATTAATTTATTAATTATGATAAAATTAGATTTAGATATCCACCAAAATATTATAAATATTGCTTAGATGAATAACGTACAAAAATTACAAAAATATAAAGAATTAAAACAAATAATATCTGAAAAAAGTGAAGAATTAAAAATAAGGATAGAAAGACTACAGTTTAACATAGTTGTCGGAGTTAGTAAAAAACCCAATAAATGCACAAAAAGAAGTAATATCAAATTTAGAATCAACAATAAATAGTCTAAAATATATATATCAACATAACCTATATACATTTAAATAAAATGAATAATGAAGAATTTATAATAGACGAAAAAACATATGAAAATCACGAAGGATCAAAAATAAAAATAGTATTCTCTAATTTAGGAAGAAGATAAAAGAAAATAGGTGAACATTTATATTTAATGTTAGGAAAAGAAGAATTAAAATTAGAAGATAAGTTGGCAGCCATGGTAAGAATAGAAAGAGGAAACGAAGAGATAGATAGAAAAAAGGAAATAGATAAAATAAAACAACAAAGCACAGAAGAAATACGAAAAATAGAAGAAACTAAAAATAGTAGGATTGCGGAATTAGAAAAAGAACTACAAATACTATAAGATTTATATGAAAAGAGACAAAAAGAAAAAGAATAAAAAGATAGAGAACAAAAATTATTAAACAAGATAAATCAATTTAAAGAAAAATTAGAAATAAAAAATAAAGAACCAGAAACCAGAAAATTAGAAATAAATAAAATAGATTCTGAAAAATAGATAATTATGATTCGGAAGATAGTGAAACATATACAAAACTTCTAGAAAACATAGGAAAATTAGAAATTAATGAAGAACAAAAGTAATTAATAAAGAAAATCTAGAACTAATAAATACAGATGTAAATATTCTAGATAAAAATATAATACCTAGTACATCAGAAATAAGAACACCAACATATAATTACAAAAGTAAGTTTAAAAGATATAATCCAAAGGATGAATATAATAAATGGACACAAAAACAAATACTTAATTGCAACTTTTTAAATTTAGACTGTGTAATAGACACAAATAAAATAATACAACTATGGGTAGGATACTTGTCAAAATAATTATTAGATAATAAAATAGAAACAACAAACACACCAGAATATATAGAAAAGACATTAATAGGAACAGTAAAATTATGATTTTTAAACCTAGCCGAAGCAAGTAAAAAAGTATTAAGATCTGATAATAAAATAGAAGGAACATCAACAACTACTAAAATACTACCAACAGAAATATTGAAAAAATATGAAATAACTATAAGAGATGAATTTAGCAGTGTAACAATAGAAGAAGAAGAGCGAAATAAAGAAAAAGATATAAATAGATATTTAATGTTAAAACTAGCAATATGTAATATGTGTTATATAGATGAGTAGACGTGCGCATTTTAAGAATATTATTAAAAAGAAACATTTAATATAAAAGAAAGAAAAGAAATAAGAAGATTATATTTTAGTAAATTACCCGAACCATTTAGTTCAAAAATAATATTGAGTTGGAATGAAGAAAAAATAGTAGATACCCTAGGAGCAAGAATAAAATTTTTACAACAATGTTATAGAAATCTATGTGAAAAATATAGAGAAGAAATAAAAATGGAAAAAAAATTAATAAGAAATTTAGCATGTTGCAAAGATAAAATAGCAACTCAATTTGAATGTGAAGAAAGATATTATAAGAAAAGAAAAAGACAAAAGAAATATAAGAAATACAAGAAATCAAAATATAAGTATAAGAAACCAAGAAAAAGATATTATGTAAAAAATTATAAACATAAAAGACCATATAGGAAAAAGAAATCTATAAAAGAATGTATTAGTTATAATTGTGGAAAATTAGGACATTTAGCTTGAGATTGTAAAATGCCTAAGAATCCAAAAAAGAAACAAATATCAGAAATAAATATAGAAAATGCAGAATATATGCAAATAGATTATATGGATTATGAATTTGAAAGTAAAGACAGTGTATAGGAAATTTCGAAGAATGAAACAGATAATGAAATAGATAGTGAATTAGATGTATCAAATGACTGAAGAAGATATAAAAATGAACCAAATAACTAAAGAAGATATTAAAATAATAACAAAGGAAAAATATTTAAATAAAGAAGGAATAGATCAAAAAATAATATTTAACAGTAATATATTTGACGAATAAAATGAAAAGAGTTAGACCTAAGTGTAGAAAAATATTTAAAATACCAACAATAAAAAATATATTTAGTAGAAAAAAGGATGAATACTACGTAGTAAGCCAAAAAGAACATGAAATAGACTGTACTACTAGCAACAAAAAGACTAATTAATAAAGAAATAAATGACATAATAAGCAAAGACCTAATAAAATATGTACATCTTGGAGGAACAAAGATATTAATAAAAGCATGTTTTAGAGAAGGAATAGATACACTAATAGAATTATATTTAGCAGATGATAGAAATATAAAACCTATAAAAAAAGTATAATAACTTCTACAAAAGGAAATTTAATATACCAAAAAGTTAAATTTATAATAAGTGTGAATTATTCAGTAGAAATAACAGATAAAAATATAGATAAATCATTAGTATTATATTGAAAAATATCAGGAGTAAAACTAACCCCATAAAGTAAAATATTTACAGCAAGATATAAAAATCTATATGTATTAACAACAAAACATAAAATAATAGAAAAAAATAAAATTAATAAAATACAAATAGAAAATCCTTTTGAACAATTTGTAAAAACAATTGATAATAATGATTATAGTTACAAAAATATAGACATAGAAGAAGGTTTAAAAATAATAAATGATAGAATAAGTACATAAAAAAGAATAGCTCATGAAAAAACAGAATCATCAAGCTCATCCAAAAGAACAAGTTATGAAACAACTTCAACAATTAATTTAGACCAATATTAAATAACAGGAACAATAAATGAAAAAGAATATTTAATACTCTTAAACACAGACCAAGAAGAAAATTATATAGCAAAATATCTAGTAAAAAGTGAAGAAATAAAATCTAATAGTAATATATGCCCAAATCTACCAAGGAGTCTAATAAACATTAAGGATACGATAGAAAAAGAACTAATAATAGGAGTTAGGAAAATAAAAATAGAATTTGAAATAAAGGAAGAAATGCAAAAAATAAATATAATATTAGGGAAAAAATGGTTAGAACAAGTAAAACCACACAATATAGAACATACACAATTATCTATAACATATAATAAAGAGAAATTATTCATAAAAAGAACTTTAACATGATATGAAAATATATGTACTTGTAAAAATAATAGTAGAAGGATATTATAATAGGTATTACACACCTATGATAGATACAGGAGCAGAAACAAACTTATATAGATACAACTGTTTACCAGAAAGTAAATGGAATAAATTAAAAACACCAATAGTAGTCAAAGGATTTAATAATGAAGGAAGTTTAATTACATATAAGGCTAAAAATGTAAAAATACAGATATGGGATAAAATACTAACGATAGAAGAAATCTATAATTTTAAACTAACATCAACAGATATGCTTTTGGGAATGTCATTTTTAGATTAAGTATACTCACATATAATAACTAAACAGATTGATGATTTACAACACCATGTAAACAAAAAGTAAGAGCAAAAAGAGTTAATAAAATAAGAAAGAAAACCGATTGGATAAAAGAAAGTGAAAAAATTACACAAAAGTTAAAAAATATAAAAAATACAAAACACACAGTGGAGCTAGTTGTATTTTCAATAAATAAAAAAGAAATAACTATATTTTCGATAGATAAGGTAGAAATAATAAAGAAAAAATTAAGACAATTATATAGTGAAGATCCATTAAAAGGGTGGAAAAAAACATGAAACTACTATAAAAATTGAATTAATAGAAAAAAATAGCATAATAACTAAAAAAACCATTATCATATAATTTTGACAATTTAAAAGAATTTAAAATGTATATAGATGAATTATTAGAAAAAACAATACCTACAAAAAAGTAATAGTAAACATAATAGTCCAGCATTTATAGTAAATAAACATAATGAACAAAAAAGAGGAAAAAGTAGAATGATTATTGACTATAGAAATTTAAATGCAAAAACTATGACATATAATTACCCAATACCAAACAAGATATTAAAAATAAGACAAATACAAAGATATAATTATTTTAGTAAATTTGACTGTAAATCAGGATTTTACCACTTAAAGTTAGATGAAGAATCTAAGAAATTAACCGCATTTACGGTACCACAAGGATTTTATGAATGGAATATATTACCATTTGGATATAAAAATGCACCAGGTAGATACCAACACTTTATGGATAGTTACTTTAAACAATTTCCTAATTGTATTGTATACATAGATAATATACTACTATATACAAAAACTAAAGAGGAACATTTAAAATTATTATAACAATTTACAGATATAATAAAAAAATTGGAAATAAGTTTAAGTGAAAAGAAAGCCGAAATTATGAAAAATCAGATAGAGTTTTTAGGAATACAAATAGATAAAAGTGGAGTAAAAATGTAACAACATATAGTACAAAAAATAATAAATTCAAAAGAAGAATTAGATACAAAAAAGAAATTACAATCATTTTTAGGATTAGTAAACCAAGTAAGAGAATATATACCAAACTTAGCAGAAAACCTAAAGCCTTTACAAAAAAATTAAAAAATGATGTAGAATATATTTTGTAAAGAATTACCAAAGTTACAATTCCCAGATGAAAATAAAAAATTTACATATGTAGTAGAAGCAGACGCAAGTGAATATAGATATGGAGGAGCCATTGTAGATATTATTCAGGAACATTTAATGGAACAGAAATAAAATGGGAAATAAATAGAAAAGAATTATGTTAATTATATAAATGTTTATTAGCATTTGAACCATATATTGTATATAACAAATTTATTGTGAGAATAAATAATACCCAGGTTCGATGGTGGTTAACAAGAAAAATACAAAACTCAGTTACGATGAAGAAAATTTGGAGATTAGTATTGAATATATTAAATTTTACATTTACGATTAAAGTAATCAAGATTGACAAGAATGTTATTGCAGGTTACATATCTAGACAAAACTACTCAAACTGATTTACCAATGGAAGAAGTTGATGTCAAAGATATCCAAACAGACTTAATATTACAAGTGTTTGAACAAATAAAGTTATTACAAGAACGAGTTGTCACATTAACTACTGAAGTTACAAATGTAAAAGTGTAGGTTGAGCACTATAAAAAAACAAAAAGCTATTAGCAAAGATATTGTGCAGAAAGAGCACATTAAAAAATTAGACCTAGAAGGTGACGATGAGAAACACCTAAAAACTCAAATTACTAACGAAATTACAGTTACATCTGCAGGTGCAAGTGATGTATCCAAGGGAAAGAATATAGTCACTCAAAAGAAACCTGAACTACCAAAGAAAAAGAATTATAACCTCAACTAGATATTCTCAAAACCATATACACCAAATATACAAAAATCAAAGTCATCTATACCTCCCTAGATACACATATATTCTGAGTCACTCAATCAACAAAAGCACACTTATAACCATACCACTCGTACATATATTGATAATATTTACACTTTACAAAAATTGTTAAATACAAAACCTATCTAGAGTGAAGATTTAGCAAAACAAAACCAAGGATATATTACACAAAAATGTTAGAACTATAACAAACTTATTGCTTTGCCTGGCACTAGTGCAAACTTAATTTCTTCATGTTACTATTAGCGACTGTTATCTATAGTTAACACAATTACTGGAGAAGAGTTAACAATAATTCCAGATATTCACAAAATATTTATGGATTATAAAAGGATTACGAAGGGACAACTATTCTATGTTTGTTTTTACTCAACACCAGCAGAAATATTATTTGATGAAATAAACTAGATAATTACTATTGTCAAGATAGGAATGACACAAGACCATATTATCCCTGAATAAATATGCGAACAAGAAGAGATAACCAAAAATCAGATACCGGACTTCTATCGAAACAAGAGAGTTATTGGACTTAGCAGTATATTGACTGAGTTAGCAAATAATTATATAAATCAAAACCCAGTTTGGATTTACTATAATAGAAATTAATTATTGGTTTACTCTACTTGTAAAAATATTAGAAAAAATGACAGAGAAGAGATAAGAAAATGGGTCATAACAATCCTAAAACCAGAAGAGTTACCAGTCACAATATCTATTAGGAAAGGAATTATTTCAGAAGAAGCTATGGATGAATTCTGTAAACAGGTTGGCCAAAGATACGATGACCATATATGCAGCAGATGTAGTGGCAGACACAACTTTATTCCAGATGTGATACTACAATAGCAAGAAGATAAAAAAGCAGCAGATACGACAAGGAGAAGATGAAAAGAAGATAACAACGGTGCAATAATGGAAGAGATAAAAGACAAAGTTAATAAAAGATAGAAAGCGACATGTGAATTATTGTATAGCCTTTTAAATCTTGTAACGTAAATTGTGTAGTTAGGAAGACTTTTTAGTAATAGTCATTAATAGCTTTAACTTTTTAGGCATAGACTTTTTGACTTTCATGTATAGCATTATTAATTCTTATCTTTCTGACAAAAATAGGATATGTAAATTAGGAAATGTGTAAAGTGTGTTAATAGTTTACGCGTTTTCTTAGGATTATAAATAGAGAGCATTTTGATTAGTTAGAGGTAAGTCTTCATGAGCTGAAGCAAAACCCTCCCTTGTACATAAAAAACTTTTGAATTATTTAATAAAAATAGGTATATTTCCAAGGAAAAGATATGAATCATCAAACACTATGAAAAATCTAGAATTATCAGATTTACCAGAACAGGTATTTATATTTATGATTATGAATAGCTAAATTCATAAATTACTGACAATCATGATATGATAAAATAAGTTCATGTTAGTTACTTTATAGTAAAATTAATAGAAAAATAATACGTTAAGAAGTTTATTAGCAAAGTAGAAAAGGAGAAAAATCCCTAAGAGCTATGTCATCCTAAAGGTGAAACCGGTGACGTAAGAAAGCTGTGATAGGGGAGTAGCCAGAGTAGAGGCTCTGTTTAAGGGAAAAGTATCCAGATTATCATGCTAATAGTGACCGAAAAACATGTTATTTAAGAATAATCTAGCATATAGTAATCTAAAATGATCATATTTTGTTATGTGTGTGATTGAAGAAAATATTTTAAAAAAAAACATCATATGAAAAATGAATACTTATTTATCTGACGAAATGGTAAATAAATTTAAAATACTTGTTTTGTATATACTTAAGGATATAGAAATTGTAGATATAAGAAAAATTATATTGGAAAAGATATTTGATAAATATTTTACGACTAGAATAAATTACATACCTCACCTACCTACTTATTCTTACAGATACTTACATACCAAACCTATATATCAACCATGATAAATTACGTATGTTTAGAATATTGGAAAATGGATATGAAAAATATACAATTAATAGAAAATCTAATGAAAACAAATCTAGAAAAATATATGAGAACTAAAGATATTAAATATATAGAATTCCTTAATGAAAATATACAAGAATTATTAAGATTAAAACAAACAACTAACAAATACTATGATAAAGCAATTAATTACTAGAATCCAATTCCAAGTTATCCAAGTTATTCATAGAAACCTAAGCATAATATGAATAATATGACAAGTTATATATCTGATGAAACTAAGATACTTGTTTTATATATCATAAAAGACTTAGAATTAGAGGACATAAAGAAAATAGTATGGGAAAAAATATTTGATTTTGAAGATGAGTTACTAAGTACTAATTGGATAGAAGATGAATTAGAAAATATAGATTTCTATGGTAGAAATAATTCAGATAGTTATTATTTAGATGGATATTATACAGATTAAAAATGTTAGAATATATTAACAGAGTTAGAGAAAAACAAAGTTGGCTATACGAAGAAATTAATTATAGAAACCATCCTAGAAAAGGAAGAGAACAATTAAAAGAAATATTAATTTGTATAAATAAAATCATAAAACAACTAGAATTAAAAGACAGTTTAGAATATGATTTAGACATTGAATTATTTATAGATGAAAAAGACAGGATAATTAACGAAATAGATAACCTAGAATTTAATATCATATATAGTACAATTAGAATAAATTATTACAAAGAAATTTGCAGTATCACAACTACTTTAGGATAAAATGATAGATTATGTGTATTTAAAATATTGGAGACAAGATATGGAAGAAATAAGATTAACAAAGATACTGATGAAAGAGAATTTAATTGAATATTTTAGAACAAAAGATATAGAATATTTAGAATACCTTCAAAATAATATAAAAGAATTGCAAAGACTAAGAGAAAACACTAAAGGATATTACAGTAAAGCATTTAATCAAATACCATCCAATCACCCCCCAAGATATGAACATTAATAAAATTAAAATAAATAAACTAAAAATAAAAATGTTTAGAGAAGTTAAGAAATATCCACGCACAAACAAAAATAGATCCATTAGAGCTATAATAGATCTATTTAAGTTAGCCAAGTTATCCACACCCCCTACAATTGGTGCCATCATGGTCCCGAATTTGGACTGTGACATATTTTCAATAAAGTGCTTATCTATCTTTATTTCTACATCTTATTGAACTAATAATCTTCTGATTTATACAATTAGGATAGATATAGAAAGAAATAATTTGTCATTTTTTTAACTTCACGTATTTTGCAACAAATTTTGTTTGATGAAAGGGACAACTATTAATTTGTATAATACATGTTTTTGCAAGTCAAGATAAAAAGTACATTCTTAAAATGCTGGTATTTGTATTAATAATTTTGTCATTTCCTGTATCTTCTGATTAATTTGAAAAAAAGTTAATCCTTGATATTCTCTAATTAATCATGAAAGTGCTTGTTTAATTTCAAGAAAATATATCACGTTGCTGAAATAGTTTATTAGGATATGCTTAGCACGACTCGATTATAATTAGTATATCACTTGAAATATGATTAGTATCATAGTAATATTTATTTGATATTCAATATCATTATCTTGCTAAAAAGTAATTATATTACTACTAGATTCACTTCACGTTCGTTGCATGTCTATGTCACATCATATGGTACATAGTTTTGTAAAATAGAGCAAAGATTCAAAGACATCTAATTTATCTCAATTTTTGACCTTTCTATCCGAACAATCAGTAGTTTGATTTTCCTATCTAAAATATTATCAATAATTAATCAAATCACACATCAACAATTAAGTATTCTCTTTTTCTACCTAAATATCATCATCCATTTGTAGGGGGGGTGTAGATACCTAAGCTGATAAATAGATTTATAAATAGATTTATTATAACTGATGAATCTATTATTTTTTGTGCGTGGTTATTTCTTAGATTTTGTTTTAATAAATTATTCTTTTTGTGAGATGTATTCATAAATTTATTTAGTTTATTATTTTATCCTGTAGTAACTGCTGAGTTACAAATTTCTATGTAATAACTTATTCTTTCTGTACTGTAGTGTATGTCTAATTCTTGATTTTCTACGTCATTTATTATTTTGTGTTGTTCTTCTCGTAGTGAGTTTTTTATATTATGTAAACTGTTACATGTACTTTTTTCTAAATTTTCTAAGGTTTTTTCTATCCATATTAACTTTTCTTTTAGATCTTCCATTATTTTTCTAATATGGTTTCTATAATTAACTTCGTTATTTAGATTATCTTGGTTTTCTCTAGTTTTTCTAATATATTCTAACATCCACAATCTTGGTCTGAATAATATCCTTCTGGGTAAATGTCTTCGTATATTTGTGCTGTGGCATTTATCATTTCAATTTCGTAGTTTATTACTTCTTCCAATATCATTTTCTTAATATCTATTATTTCTATATCTTTAAGTATATATAAGATTAAAACTCTAAGGTAGTCTAAATGGGCTATTTTTTAAAATTGATATTTTATAGCTATTTGTTTTAGACTTAGTAGTTTTTGCATATTTATATTAAGAGATTTTATATATTTTTTATTTTCCATGTATTTGTCTATATTTATCTGTTTTTCTAGTAACTGTATTTTTTGCGTATCTTTAAAAATCCTATGTCATTTTAACATAATAAATATTTATAAGAGTAGTTAGGTATGTGTGGTATATAATTTATTCTATCCGTATAATTTTTTCCATATGCTCTTTCTAATATAATTTTTCTTATATCTGCAACATCTATATCTCTAAGTACATACAAAATAAGTATCTTGAATTTATCTACCATGACATCAGATATATTATCATTCATTATCATAAAATTGCTTTCTTCAAAATATTCCCTTCAATCATATACATAATAAAATATAGTCATCTCAGATTACTATATACTAGATTATTCTTAAATAACATGTTCTTCGGTCACTACTAGCATGGTAATTCGGATACTTTTTCCTTAAACAGCGCCTCGACTTTGATTACTCCCCGCCACGGCTTCTTGCCTCATTGGTTTCACCTTTAGGATGACATAGTTCTTTGGGATTTTTCTCCGTTTCCACTTTGCTAATAAACTTCTTAACATATTATTTTTTGAATAATTCTACTATAAAGTAACTAATATGAATTTATCTTATCATATCATGATTGTCGGAAATTATGAATTTAGCTATTCATAATCGTAAATAGATATACCTGTTCCGGTAGCTTTGATATTTCTGAGGTTTGTTGTTCCATAGCTTTTTCCATTGCAGTATATATTTAATTAACTAGGCAAAAGTATTTTTGGTCGGAGAGAATTTTTGCTTGAAGGTGAGAAGGCTTGCCCTCTGCAATGCCTTCCTTCTGTTATTTATAGAATGAAAAGTGTACAGAATTTTTTACATCCGTATTCAATAAAATATTAAAAAACTAAAAACTAAAAAAAAAAAACTAAACTAAAAGACTTCAAAAGTCTTTCCTACCTAGACTTTTCAAATTTTACATAAATATGCTAACTACTATGCTACTACTATGCTAACTACTTTATCTTTTTCTTTCACTTATTTCTAAAGCTAAAGTCTTCTATTACATTAAATGTACTAAAGACTTTGTAAAATATATTAAATATCTTGTCTTCCGTTTATTTTGTCGTATCTGTTGTATCTCCATTATTGCTCTGGTCTTATCTTTCCAGCTGTCGTCTTTATCTTCTTTTATTCTAGCTGCATTGTTGGGACGTCATTATCTCCTCCATTACATTTTGAACATCTGTGGTCTGGATATTTGTGTCCAATAGTCTTGCAATATCTGGTCAATAATTCCTCTGAAATAAATTTTTCTTTAATAGCTCTGGCGATAGGTTCTGTCTCTGGTTTAAGCAACGTCATAATCCATTGCCTAATAGTTTCCATATCTATTTCCCGTAGCTCTTTTGAATTTGAATATATTAATACATGATTTAGATGATTCATAGCTATAGACTTCAGTTTATCTTCACTAGTCTTTAGCTTTAGCGTTTCTATCTCAGTACCCATCTTTACTATCTCAGTACCCATACTGTCCACTTTCAATGAAAGCGTAGTCAGGGCGTTGAGTATCTTTTCATGTATATTTTCTTCTATCATTTCAGTTTGTGTAGCTTTGTCTTGATATGTAATCTGCAATAACATTTTTGTTAGTACTGATTACTTCTATTATAAATGTAAAATTTAATATATTTAAAACTAGTCTCCGAATCTCTTTTGTTGTAACTGAATTTTGTATTTTCTTTGTTAGCCACCAGCGTACCCGTGTATTATCTGTTCGCACAATAAATTTGTTATATACAATATATGGCTCAAATGCTAACAAACATTTATATAATGAACATAAATCTTTCCTATTTATTTCCCATTTTATTTCTGTCTCGTTAAACGTACCTGAGTAGTATCTACAATGGTGTTCTATTTTTTCTGCTTCATATCTATATTTAAGTACTCCTCCGTAACTATATTCACTGGCATCTGCTTCTACTATGTATGTAAATTTTCTATTTTCATCCGGAAATTATAATTTTGGTAAATCCTTGCAAAGTAATTTTATTTTCTGAACTTGTTTTTTATCTTCTTCATTATAATTATATTCTATATCCTTTTTAAATTTTTTCTGTAGTGGTTTTAGGTTTTCTGCTAATTTTGAAATATATTCTCTTACTTGGTTTACTAATCCTAAAAATGATTGTAATTTCTTTTTTGTATCTAATTCTTCTTTTGAATTTATTATTTTTTGTACTATATGTTGTTGCATTTTTACTCCACTTTTATCTATTTGTATTCCTAAAAATTCTATCTGGTTTTTCATAATTTCGGCTTTCTTTTCACTTAGACTTAATCCTGATTTTTCTATTATATCTGTAAATTGTTCTAATAGTTTTATATGTTCTTCTTTAGTTTTTGTATATAATAATATATCATCTATGTATACTATGCAATTAGGTAATTGTTTAAAATAATTATTCATAAAATGTTGATATCTACCTGGTGCATTTTTATATCCAAATGGTAATACATTCCATTCGTAAAATCCTTGTGGTACCGTAAATGCGGTTAATTCTTTAGATTCTTCTTCTAACTTTAGATGGTAAAATCCTGATTTACAATCAAATTTGCTAAAATAATTATATCCTTGGATTTGTCTTATTTTTAGTATCTTATTTGGTATCGGATAATTGTATGTTATAGTTTTTGCATTTAAATTTCTATAATCAATAACCATTCTACTTTTTCCTCTTTTTTGTTCACTATGTTTATTTACTATAAATGCTGGACTATTATGTTTACTATTACTTTTTTGTATATATTGTTTTTCTAACAATTCATCTATATGCATTTTAAATTCTTTTAAATCATCAAAATTGTATGTTAATGGTTTTTGGGTTATTATACTATTTTTGTCTATTAATTCAATTTTTATGGTAGTTTTATGTTTTTCCCATCCTTTTAACGGATCTTCACTATATAATTGTTCTAATTTTTTCTTAACTATTTCTATCTTATTATTGAAAATATAGTTATTTCTGTTTTATTTATCGAGAATACTACTAATTCTATTGTATCTTCAGCGTTTTTTATATTTTCTAACTTTTGTGTAATTTTTTCACTTCTTTTATCCAATCAGTTTTCTTTCTTATTTTATTATTAACTCTTTGTGCTCTTACTTTTTGTTTACATGGTGTTGTAAACCACCAATCGTTTTTAGTTATTACATGTGGATATAGTTTATCTAAAAATGGCATTCCTAAAAGTATATCTTTTGATGTTAATTCATAATTATAAATTTCTTCTATTGTCAATATCTTATCTCATATTTGTGCTTTTACATTCCTAGCTTTATAAGTAATTAAGCTTCCTTCATTATTAAATCCTTTAACTACTATTGGTATTTTTAATTTATCCCATTTACTTTCTGGTAAGCAATTATATCTACATAAATTAGCTTCTGCTCCTGTATCTATCATAGGCGTATAATATCTACCGTAATATCCTTCCACTACTATCTTCATTAATACATATATCTTCATTTTATGTTAAAGCTCTTCTTAGAAATAATCTTTCCCTACTATATGTTATGGCTAATTGTGTATGTTCTATATTATATGGTTTTACTTGTTCTAACCATTTTATTCCTAATATTATATCTGCTTTTTGCATTTCTTCTTTTACCTCAAATTCTATTTTTATTTTTCTAATTCCTCCTATTATTATTATTTCTTTTTCTACTATATCTTTACTATTTATTAAACTTCTCGGTAGATCTGGGCATATATCATTATCAGTTTTTATTTCTTCATTTTTTAGTAGATATTTTGCTATATAATTTTCTTCTTGTCCTGTGTTTAATAGTATTAAATGTTCTTTTTCATTTATTTTTCCTGTTATGTAATATTGATTTAAATTACTTATTGAATTTATTTCATAACTCATTCTTTTCGACGAGCTTGATGATTCTGGTTTTTCATTAGCTATTCTTTTTGTTGTACTTATTCTATCATTTACTATTTCTAAATTTTCTTCTATATCTATGTCTCTATAGCTATAATCATTATAATCTATTGTTTTTACAATTTGTTCAAAGGAGATATCTATTTGTATCTTGTTAATCTTATTTTTCCCTGTTATTTTATGTTTTGTTGTTAATACGTATAAATTTTTACATCTCGCTGTAAATATTTTACTTCCTGGGGTTAATTCTATTCCTGATATCTTCCAATATAATACTAATGATTTATCTATATTCCTATCTGTTACTGCAACTGAATAATTTACACTTATTATAAATTTAAATTTTTGGTATATTAAATTTCCTTTTACGACAGTTATTATACTTTTTTCTATAGGTTTTATAATTCTATCATCTGCTAAATATAATTCTATCGGTGTATCTATTCCTTCTCTAAAACATGCTTTTATTAATATTTCTGTACCTCCAAGGTGTACATATTTTATTGGATCTCCTTTACTTTTTATATCATTTATTTCTTTATTAATTATTCTTTTTGTTACTAGTGGTATACTAACTTTTCCTTTTGCATATCTACAGTCTATTACATGTTCTTTTTGACATACTACATAATATTCATCTTTTTTCCTACTAAAAATATTTTTTATTGTTGGTATTTTAAATATTTTTTCTACACTTAAATCTAACTCTTTTCCTTTTATTTCATCAAATATATTACTGTCAAATATTATCTTTTGTTCTGTTCCTTCGTCATTTAAATATTCTTCCTTTGTTATTATTTTTATATCTTCTTCAGTCATTCGATTCATCTATCTGACTATCTATTTCGGTATCTGTTTCATTTTCTGAAATTTCATATATACTATCTTCACTTTCTAATTCATAATCTATGTAATCTATTTGCATATATTCTGTATTTTCTATTTTTATTTTGAATATTTGTTTATTTTTTGGATTTTTAGGTAATTTACAATCTCTAGCTAAATGTCCTAACTTTCCACAATTATAACATGTACATTCTTTTATAGATTTTTTCTTTATATATGGTCTTTTATTTTTGTAATTATTTACATAATATCTTTTTCTTGGTTTCTTATATTTATATTTTGATTTTTTATATTTCTTATATTTCTTATGTCTTTTTCTTTTCTTATAATATCTTTCTTCGCATCCAAATTGGGGTGCTATTTTATTTTTGCAACATGCTAAATTTCTTATTAATGTTTTTTCCATTTTTAATTCTTCTCTATATTTTTCACACAAATTTCTATACCATTGGTGTAAAAAGTTTATTCTAGCTCCTAACGTATCTACTATTTTTGGTTCTTCCCAACTTTTTATTATTTTTGAACTAAATGGTTCGGGTAATTTATTAAAATATAATTTTCTTATTTCTTTACTTTCTTCTATGCTATATGCTCCTTTATAATAATATTCTTTAAATGCGCAAGTATATTCATCTATATAACACATATTACATATTGTTAATTTTATCATTAAATTCCTATTTGTATCTTTTTCTTCATCTTGTTCTTCTTCTAATGTCGTCATACTACCAAATTCATCTTTTATAGTTGTTTCATATATTTTCAATAATTCTATTGGTGTTAATTTAGTTGTTGTTGATGCTGCTCCTTCCATAGGTTTATTAGCTCTTAATACTTTTTTACTATTTTCAGTTAAATTTGTAAACCATAATTTTACTGATCCTATTAGTGTTTTTTCTATATATTCTGGTGCATCTGTTATGTTTATATTATTGTCTAATAATTGTTTTGTCATATAACCTATCCATAATTGTATTGTTTTTTCTGTATCTATTACACAGTCTAGATCTAAAAAGTTATAATTTTTATTAACTATTTGTTTTGGTGTCCATTTGTCATATTCATTATATCTTTTAAATTTATTTTTATAATATATAGGTTTTCTTATTTCTGTTGTTTTAGGTATTATATTTTCATCTTCTTTTTTATCAAGAGTATTTATTTCTGTATTGGTATTTTCGTCATTAATTATTTCTTGTTTTTCGTTAATTTCTAAATCTTTTATATTTGTTAATATTTCCGTACATGTTTCACTATCTTCTGAATCATAATTATTTGTCTCTTCTACCTCTATATTATTTATTTTTAATTTTTCTTTAAATTGATTTATCTCGTTTATTAATTTTTGTTCTTTATCTTTTTCTTATTTTTCTTTTTGTCTTTGTTCATATAAATCTTTTAACATTTGTAGTTCTTTTTCTAATTCAGCAATTCTACTATTTTTAGTTTCTTCTATTTTTCGTATTTTTCCGTAGTTTGTTGTTTAATTTTTTCTATTTCCTTTTTTCTATCTATTTCTTCATTTTCTTTTTCTATTCTTACCATTCCTGTTAATTTATTTTCTAATTTTAATTATTCTTTTTCTAACATTAGATATAAATGTTCTCCTATTTTCTTATACCTTCTTCCTAGATTAGAAAATACTATTTTTATTTTTGATCCTTCATGATTTTCATATATTTTTTCATCTATTATAAATTCTTCTTTATTCATTTTATTGTGAATAGTTCATGTTGATATATATATTCTAAACTATCTATTTGTGATTCTAATTTTGATATTTCATCTTTTTGTATATTTATTGAATTTTTACTAACTCCGGCAAATATATTATAATGTAACCTTTCTTTTCTTATTTTTAATTCTTTACGTTTTTCAGAGATAACTTGTTTTAATTCTTTGTATTTTTGCTCTTTATTCATTTAAATTATATTTATAATATTTTGGTGGATATCTAAATCTAATTTTATCATAATTAGGTGGTATATGTCTCATTCTTCTAGATTTTAAATGGATTATTAATTTTGCTTCAATACCTAGATATTATCGTAATTAAATAGGCTAATCTTTGTGGATTTTCTTTTGTTTTATTTAGACTTATATATTCTGAATAATTACTAACTAAAGATTCTTTAATTTTTCTAAAAGCTTCTCTATTTTTAAATGGTCTTCTCATAATTAATTTAATAAATAACTAAGTCTAACTTAACTAAATTTAATCTAACTAAATCTAATTTAACTTAATTTAATCTAACTCACTCTAACACGTATCTTAGGAAACTCACACGCATCTGATAATTTAGGTATAAAAATTTAAAAAACTAGAACACTTTAGGTGTGTTTTTGATCCTTCGTTCTAAAATAAAATCAATATTAATAAAACAAAACGTCGAGCAAATATTTCAAGACTCAAATTGAGTAATTCATATATATTGTTGCTAAAGTTCATATTTAAATTATATCTTGTTGACATATTAGGAAAAAGATTGTAGCATCAAGACTCAAGTAGTTGAATAATTCATATATAATAAGAATTGTATAATTAGTCATTGAGAACATTACTTTATATAAAGGAATAATACATAAACATGACCTCTAACTTGGCACAAAATTATAACTATAACCTTTAACTTTGTCAGTGCACAAGTAGACCCTTTAACTATATAAAAGCTAAACAAAAAAACTCCAATTCTGCAACTTACATGCATGAAATTCAATCTCTCCTATGTGGATTAGTAATACACTCAGATGTTTTCACCTAATTAAAAAGAACACATTATAAGCACGACGTTTAACTTTGCCAGTGCACAAATAGGTCCTTTAACTATACAAATGTCACATCTCAAATTAACCCCTAGGCATGACTAGCTCCCACCAACACCACTTGCCGGGAGAACCAACTTTTCATACTCTCACAAATGTCCATAAATACTGAGATAAAAACATATGCAACTTCAAATGTATGAAATAACCATCAATGCAAGTAGATTCCTAACAAAATATCACATAACAATTTATGAAAATAATAATAGTTTTAGATAATAAATCTCTAGCCCAAATCCTATACTAAGACCATGGAGCATCCAAACAGAGTTACATGATTCCAACCTTCGGACATGCAAACCCAATGAAAAGAAACACAAACTAGATAGCTAAATTTTAAATAAAAGCCTCCACGAACAATGCGAAGGCTTACCTTGGCAATAGAATCTTTACGAAGGAACCGTCACCCACTAGTTTAACCTTGCACAGTAGTATCTCCATACATATAAATAAGGAGTGAGCTATATATAAAATATAACTCAGTAAGATCATCGGCTCACTACCTTAAGTACTCCGGGGACTAGTATTAAAAAATACAACACTACCAAGAACATAAAGTTATTACATACAGGAAGTATATCATAATAAGTGACCAACGAGACCCAATAATCCTTTATCACGAACCATGTATCTCAACACAATTTACACAAAATACTTATCATAATTTATAATTAAGTAATTAACCAACACTAGGAGTTCTGGGCAACATACACAATGTGTTAAATATATATCAAGAGTATAGACAATACTAGGAAAGCATACACAATGTCTCATAGCAAATCAAGAACCATACACAATGCTCAAGGAAAGCATACACAATGCTTAATAAAAGCATACACAATACTCAAGGGAAGCATACACAATGCCCCATCAAAACCAAGAAGCATACACAATGCTACAATATCATAACACACAAACGCATCACATAAAATAATATTTTAAAAGGGAATTTTTTAGTATTCTTGAACAAAAAGTATATGCAATTTTTCTTGAAGACTATCAGTTCTGTCAAAGCACACGCTCATTTCAACACATGGATCGGGTAGACAAACATATAATTTCAAAATAATATTTAAAAAGCATGCACTCAAAGCTTAAAGTCTCACTTACCTCGCTAACAACAAATTTCTTAACCTTTCAATGCGTAGAACACCAGCCAAACAAACTTTAATCGCCTCAATCTATACAAAAATAATAATTGATAATATTAATTACACAAGTTGATGTCAAGTCTCAATATCTCTAACTTTTATGTTTCTAGCCAAACCTTAATATCTCGTACCTTAAGCTATGAATTGAGGGGGACAAATTATAATCTTAACATCACTATCCAAACTTAATTGGAGATTATCAACACTTTGATACTTGTTTAAAAATTATAATACTCCAACTATGTATAGACACTCTCAAAATACAATCCAAGAATATAATTTTCAGGAACTATCAATGGATTGGTGGCTTCAGAAAGTTTTAAACAAATGTAAAAACTTTGCAATTCAATAAGATGCTCAATTGATGATTGCCTAATTAATATGTCTTCTAATTCATCATTATAGCAACATCATCATCATTTATTCATCCTAGAGGAGGTGCAATAATTGAAAAACTATAGATATTGTAGCAGATGACTATTATAGAAACATCAAGTAGAATTCCTATGCCATTCACCTGAGGAAGAATTTCAATACCTGACGAGAGTAATGCTTGCTCTACTAATTTCCTACGCTGTCAGGACTTCACAAAATCCTTGTCTACGATTGTTTCTTTCTCCTAAAAATAATGAAACCAATTGATCTAATATTTTATTCCTTCAGTAACTGAAACATGAAACAAGGCAGTGGGTTTTGCCTTTTAGCTTGCTCACTTTAATTCTCTTAATTTCTCTTCATTAATATCAATAATAGAGGCTAATTACCCATTTATCCGTCATAAAAAGCTATGTTATTACATTCTCCCCCACTTACAATAACGTTCATCATCGAACTTGACAATCATATAAGAAACATTAAATGGTTGACGACATCTATCTCGCTCGGACAAGTGAAAAATAGGATGAACTATGAACAACCTAGGTAGCTCAAAAAAATAAATTTAAAAATACACCAACAAATTCTCGAACAATTGAAAAACTGCAAATAGTGACATTCTTAGCCCATGAATCATGGACAGTTGCCATAAAATCCAAACACCCCTGTCAAACATTGTCATGACCTGAGCTGGGGCCCTAGCTGTGACGAACATCTCAAACTGTGAAGGCCTGTGCACCCTTCTCTACCTGACAATTATACACGCTTTCATATAGTATGAAGAAAAATGCAAAAATATAAAATAATACGGAATCATGGTCAATATCATCAATCAATTGAATAATCGGGTATAGAAACCATAAACCTCTAACAACGTCTAACATCAGTTTGTGAAATCTCTAACAACTGGAAATAACATTTGTCTAAAATCTGAGACAAGGACCCCAGACGAACCATGAATCAAAATAAACTAACCATAACAATTTTCATAATAAGGCTTCCCAAAGTAAGGAAGGCTCACCAGCTACAAACTTCTGACAAGTCAATCCACTGCTTAGCGGGACCTCAGGACTACATCTCAGAATCCTGAAACATAGGGGATCAATACAGATGTACTGGTATGTGAAACAACTTAAAATAACATGTTTTTGTACAAAATAGATGAGAGCATTTCATAAAAACAATAATCATATATGTAAGGAAAATACATGAGCAAACTTTAATAATTTCAAACAATTCTTGACAACCTTGACTCACTCTTTATTATTTTTCTGAGTTAGTCGGTACACCCTACAATTTTGAAATTCCATAAGCTACATAGAATCCGCCCTTGACTCGACGGTTGAGACTTCAATCCAAGTAGCCTCCAAGATTTGGAGCTGGTGATACCCCCATGTGAGCACACCACAGAAATCCCCCCATGTGAGATGTCCTAATTATTTTATTATCCTTCCATGTAGGATACAATATCATAAGACCCGCATCGGCAACTACGATTTCTAATGATGAGCCCTTATACTATAAAGCCTTCTTCAAGTAACCTACTAGCTCTCTTAAGCCCAATTTTAGTTCTTTAAAACAAACATGCTTCGTACTTTCAAATCATTTAATACTTATCTTGTTAAGGGCACATAATCACCGGCTATCGTCATACCCTGACTTGCAAGTCAGTATCATATCCATTCCATAGCCCATCACATTCAAAACATACACATGACCACCCAAGGTTCATAATATAACAATAAAATCATCACTGTGAAATCTCAGAACACTTTGGTATTTCAACCTTTCTTTGAAAGATTCAAAACATGTGGTGGTCATGTCAATTTATTTAATCACATGCAATTCTTTCTCTTTAAAACAAGTATATATTTATATCAAGAAACTCCATCTCATCATCTATAAGCCATGTAAAACACCATGATATTAAGAAGATCACTTTCAAATTCTAAAAACATACATTTCAAATCATTCATAATGATTATATAAACATTACTTCGCAACAAGAGAGGGAATTCATACTCATGCTCTCAATAAATCTTACAAATCACACGAAATACCCCCTCTCCCCTCCATATATATATATATTTGCAATTTAATTTCCATGAAAATTAGTTCAAGACAATAGGTATTTCAGTCAAAACAACCCCATGATGCATAATCTTTGAAAGTCATATCGTATACTTTATTATAAATCATAATTGGGGATCTTTAGTCTTGATCAACCATTTAAACTTATGCTCAAGGTTTTTAGAGTAGTCTCACATACCTTAGATTATAATATTTGAAAGATGAAATCTGGATCTTGATCATTTTCTTGAAATCTTGAACTTAAAATCTTGATTCTCAATCTGGAGGGAGAGGATTAGGGTTTGGATTTTGAGAGAAATTGGGTAATGAGGCATATTATGCCTTTAGGGAATGAATTTAAGGGTTATGGACGGAATTTGGGTGAAGGAAAGGACCCTTTTACTCTTAAAAAGTGAAAACAGAACCTGGAAATTAGGTGCGTGTGACAGAGTATGTGTCGCACGCTATCACGTACAACTACTACCTCTTCGACAAAAATAGGTGTAACTTTTCACTCAGGCGTCGAATTTAGGTGAAATTAGAATCGTTGAAAAACTAATTAAATTATCTACAATTTCGTGGGTCTTAAGCTGAAAAATTCTGTGTGTATTGAAATCTATACATGTTCAAAGTAGATTCTTGTAGAATAGAGTATCAAACTTTGGATGAATGAATGACTCTTAGCTCAACTTTGATCTAAACGATTTATGTGAGCATTTTTTACCTCATAATCACTTCATATACTAGGGAAAAGATCATGACACATGAATTTAAATATAAACCATGGAATTTGAGCTTACATACGTAGGAACTTTGGTTTAATTTCTAGGCCAAAAAAAATGCGGGGTGTTACAAACATTTGATGTGCCCTTACATAAAATATTATCTTTTCTTGGGTCACATGAGTCATAACTTTTAACATTAAGGTTTCTCTCTAGAAGAAAATCAAATCATATAATCTTAGTATAATCAATCAAATCATAACTTAATGACAATCATTCCATAGCCATAATTAAAACAAAGTCACACATAGGCAACAGAAATAGATTAACTACGATGTCCCTGAGCTAACCAATTATTGTACAATCTCCATAAACTCTATCCACTGATAAAGTGTCCCCTACTAAGGTCATAAACTTATAGGATATGACAAGAGTCTCAACTCTTCTTTCTAAAAACATAAAGCAATATATGAAATATCCCTTAAGGGAATTAACAATATAATACCTGTGACTACTGCATCAGGTGCCTCCTTATCCTATTTATCCATAGCTAAGAATCTCGATGGTCTACCCTCTATTTGAGCAACCTATACACCCTGTTAATTTTGTCCATAAGCACCCTGTGGAGCAGCTCTAGCCTCCTGAGCTTGGGTTTGTGCTCTTGCAACATTTCTTTGCATCTGAGTAGTAGCTTGACTAGATGCAAAATCTCCCTTAGAACAAAACTTTGCAGTATGTCCCTGCTTACCAAAAGTATAACAAGCCATATTCATTCTGTAACAACGACCGCTGTGATTTCTACCACAATTGGAACTCAACGGATGTTGACCTGATAGATAGAAACTGTTACCCTTTCTCTGTATCTGTTGTTCACCCTATCAAGATGAATAACTATTCCTCAAAGACTGTCCCATGAACTCTGACTATGTAGGCATGGGTTGCCCATAATAAAAACTACTATTACCCCCAGATTGGGCACCACTAAACACACCTGAGTTACATCCCTTTTTGTTTTATCGATTATTTCCTTCCATCTCATAATAGGACTCAAAACGAAGAGCGGTGTCAACCACCTCAGCATAAGATCCGTTATGCACATCCCGTATCACTAGACAACTATAAAAATCCTCAATTCCATCCATAAAGTGTCTTACTTTCTTTCTCTGATTTGCAACCAAAGATGGAACATACCTAGACAACTCAGTGAACTTAGCTTCGTACTTAGTAACTATCATAGATCCCTGTCGTAGCTCTTTAAACTGGCGTCTCATGTCATCTTGTTTGCTCAATGGAATAAATCTCTCCATAAACATGGTAGAAAACACTGACAGATATCGCTTGATCAGACATTTAAACTTATGCCCAAGGCTTTTAGAGTAGTCTCACATAACTTAGATTATAATATTTGAAAGATGGAACCCGGATCTTGATCTTTTTCTTGAAATCTTGAACTTAAGATCTTGATTCTCAATCTTGAGGGAAAGGATTAGGGTTTGGATTTTGAGAGGAATTGGGTAATGAGGCGTATTATGCCTTTGGGGAATGAATTTAAGGGTTATGGATGGAATTTGGGTGAAGGAAAGGTCCCTTTTACCCTTAAAAAGTGAAAATAGAACCTGGAAATTAGGTGCGTGCGACAGAGTATGCGTCGCACGCTAATCGCGCACAACTACTGCCTCTCTGACAAAAATGGGTGTATCTTTTTGCTCAGGTGTCGGATTTAGGAGAAATTGGTATCGTTGGAAAGCTAATTAAATTATCTATAATTTGGTGGGTCTTAAACTGAAAAATTCTATATGTATTGAAATTTATTCATGTTCAAAGTAGACCCTTGTAGAAAAGTGGTAAATTCTACACCATGAGTCTCCTTCAATCCTAAGGTACCGGGAAAAGCTCCAGAGGTTTATGAGATAGAACGTCCTGTGAAACAAACACCATCTACTAAAGAGGTGCAAGTTTCTGCTGAGGGAATGGTCCTGATCGGGCAATTGCGGGAATTTATTGAAGGGATGCTCAAAGACAAGTATGATGTTGTCACCACGTCTTCCTTTGCATATTCTAAGCCTTACACTGCAAGAATAGATAGCCTCAAAATGCGTGTTGTCTATCAACCCCCTAATTTCAACAATTTAAGGGAAAAGGTAACCCAAAACAATATGTCGCACACTTTGTCGAGACATGTAATAATGCTGAAACTTACGGTGACCATCTTTTCAAATAGTTTGTTCATTCCCTAAAGGGAAACGCCTTTGATTGGTATACAAAGCTCGAGCCTAACTCCATCGATAGTTGGAAGCAATTGGAACATAAGTTCCTAAATTGATTTTATAGCACAAGCCATACAGTGAGCATGATAGAGCTCACAAATACTTGGCAAAGAAAGGATGATCCAATCATCGACTTTATCAATCGATGGAGAAATACGAGTCTAAACTATAAAGATAGGCTTAGTGAATCTTCTACAATAGAGATGTGCATCCAAGGAATGCACTGAGGGCTTCTCTATATCTTGTAAGGAATTAATCCAAAATCCTTTGAAGACTTAGATACTCGTGCTCACAAAAATAAATTGAGCATGTCTTTTGCTAGAAAAGAAGGATAGCCTATCCATGACCCTCGAAGGGGAAAGGATAAGAAAGAACCCAAGAGATGGGGTAAGTTTGTCCCAAAAAATGATAACAAAGAATCCATGAATATTGATTTATCTTCGGTGAAAGTCACCACAAAGGTAAGAAAGAAGCAAAGTGTAAAGACGACTTCTAGAGCACGTCTAAATTAGAAAATGTTAAAAGAGATGCAAGAAAAAAAATATCCCTTCCTTGATTCTGATGTTACTGAGATTTTTGATAAACTTCTTCAGTATAAGCTCATCAAACTCCTAGAGATAAAGCATCCCAACGAAGCCGGAAGGACCAATAACCCTAATTATTACAAATATCATAGACTCATAAGTCACCCTCCGGAGAAATACTTTGTCTTTAAAGATAAAGTTATGCAACTGGCAAAAGAGAAGAAAATCTTCTTTGATGATGAGACATCCAATTCTCATCAAATCTTTATCACTTTTGGCTCACTTGAACCAGTTAAATTTGTGTCAAAGATCATAATGAGGAGATATTAGAGCCTGACAAGTCTTCAGTGAAGGAAAACAATGATGAAGGTTGGAATCTAGTGACTGTACGCAGACGCAAGAAGATGAGTCTGCAAAAGGAGACGTACGAGCGGCAAACCAGAAGAAGAGTGGTGAAGAAACTAAGGAAATAAAAGTTGGTTGAACTCCCAAAGAAGACGAGGGTGACCGAGTTTCACCCCCCAAAACATCGACGTCTGATGACTTTAAAGTAATTCTTGCCGAGTTGGTTTCGTGTAAAGACAGCCCAAGTCAACCTTGAAAGGTTGGCTGAAACTCTTGGCGAAGAGGCACATGTGTGTGATACAAAAATCACATTCACAAATAACGATCTTCTGCTTGGTGAGACCCTACATAACCGTCCCTTATACATGGTGGGTCAAATTCTAGTAAAGAAGATCAATAGAATCTTTATAGATGAAGGATCTGGAGTTAATATCCTGCCTATCTGTATGATGAAGGAGCTTGGCATCGCTACTAACAAACTAGACAAAATCCATATAATGATCCAAGGCTTCAACTAAGGGTGCCAAAGGGACATGGGATGTATCAAGTTGGGGATTAGTATGGTTGATTTTCAATCAAACCCATTGATGCATGTGATCGATGCCAAAACTTCATACAATGTATTTCTTGGTAGGCCTTGTGTGCACAGGAACAAAATTATCTTGTCCTCTTGCTATCTATGCTTGAAGTACCTTAAAAATAGAGTGGAAAGAATGATAGTCGCCGATGACAAGCTATTCACTAAAGCTGAATCATATTTTGCCGATGCAAAATTCTACTTAAAGAATCATATTATAGATGAGAAAAGGATTGAAGATGTCACCAAGACCAAGTGTGAAGATCTTGCATCTAAGAAGGTCACGGTGAATATCAAAAAATTTGCCAATCGAAATCCCTTTTTCACTTTGAATAAAGAAAGTGTCGGTCCTATGAAAAACAAGGAAGCTCCTGTTCTTTGCTATGTGCCAAAGGTAAAGAAAGAGGAAGATCATTCACCTGATGCCCAAGATAATGTGCTAAAGGGGCTAACTTTACCTATTAGGAAGATTGATGCAATAAATCCATCCTCAAGGCCACTTGGGGAATCTTTGGCTCAAAATCTGCCACCAGATATGGCACTCCCTACGAAGCATACAAAAGAGGGCTTTGATCCAAATGCATACAAGCTATTTGTAAAGGCTGGATACAATCCTAATAAGCCATCAAAGTTGGGAAAACTTCTATCAAAAATTAACACCAGGCAAGCACGTGAAGGTCTAGGATACGTGAAGCCACCTCCAATTCACATCTCCATAAGAAGGGAAGTTAGAAATTATATCACCGTGGAAGAAGAATCCACTGTCGCTAATAAACGACCCTCCATATTTTATCAACTTGGAGAATCAACCGCAAGAACTTCTGTGTTCAAAAGGTTGGGTCCTATAAATAAGAAGAAAAACAACAAGCGTCAAAGAAGTCCTCAAAGAAAGATGCAACACTGTTCATTTAAAATCTAGAAGGATTTCCAAAGTTTGATTCCTTCTAGAATGAAGCGACAGATGAAACTGGTAGTTTCATGCAATGAGGTGTTAAAAGCGAAGGCACATACTATGATTTAAATCAAGAAATGCGAAGAAGATAAAGAGAGTGTTGGCTCCTCATAATATGTTATGACCCAGAACGAGAAAGACGTCTCGTCTTAAATAAAGGTTGATAAAGAGATAGAAAATGTCTTTTGGTGTTATCATATATCCATCAATGAAGATGATCCTCAAGAGGAGAAAGATGCTGGAGATGCTCCATCGCAACTTGAAGAAGGAGTAAAGGCCATAATAGATCCCTTAAAGGAAGTTAATCTTGGAACCGATGAAGAACCAAGACCAACTTACCTGAGTGGGTTTCTAGAAGTAGGGGAGGAAATCGTGTATATAGATGTACTCAAAGAATATATGGATGTCTTCTCCTGGAGCTATAAGGAAATGCCTGGCTTAGATCCAAAAGTAGCGATCTATCAGTTTGCAGTCAAGAATGGTGCCCGTCCTGTTAAGCAAGCCCAAAGACGCTTTTGGCCGGAGTTGTTTCCACTGATGAAAAATGAAGTTAACAAACTTATTAAAGATGGCTTTATTCATGAAGTCAAATATACCACATGGATTTCAAGTACTGTTCCAGTATGGAAGAAGAATGGCCAAATTTGAGTTTGTGTCGACTTTTAAGATCTCAACAACACATGCCCTAAGGATGATTTTCCAATCCCCATACCGGAGTTAATGATTGATTCCACCACTGGTTATGAGGCAATGTCCTTCAGGGATGGTTCATCTAACTACAATCAAAACTGTATCGCTCCAAAGAATGAAGAACTTACTTTATTTCATACGCTTAAAGGTATTTATTGCTGCAAGGTGATGCCTTTTGGTTTAAAGAATGCTGGCGCCACTTATCAAAGGGCTATGCAAATCATCTTTGATGGCCTACTCCATAAAAATATTGAATGTTATGTGGATGATCTAGTGTTGAAGTCAAAAAAGAGAGACGACCACTTAAAAGATCTAAGAATAGCATTCGAGTTACTTTGAAGATATCAACTTAAGATGAATCCATTAAATTGTGCATTTGGAGTTACTTTAGGAAAATTTCTTGGCTTCATTGTGCGGCATCGAGGAATTAAAATTGATCAAGATAAGATTTATGGAATTTTGAAGATGCCCAAGCCTCGGGATATTCATGAGTTAAAAATCCTTCAAGAAAGGCTAGCATATTTATGAAGGTTAATCTTAAACTTAGCTAGAAAATGTTAACCATTTAGTTGTCTTATGAAGAAGGACACTCCCTTCTAATGGGACCAATATTGTAGTAATGCCTTTGAGAGTATCAAATCGTACTTAATGAAACCTCCAGTTCTTACGGCACCCATACCTGGGAATACGTTGATACTCTACGTAGCGGCACAAGAAAGGTCAGTTGGAGCTCTACTGGCTCAAGAAAATAGTGAAGGCACAAAAAACTCTCTTTACTATCTAAGCAGAATGATGACACCAAATGAGCTAAAGTATTCTCCAATTAAAAATTTATGTTTGGCATTGGCCTTCTTAATTCAAAATATGAAAGACTACTTTCAAGCTCATGTGGTCTGTCTCGTGTCTAGGGAAAATCCTATCAAGTTTGTAATGTCGAAACCTGTCCTTAGTGACCGACTTGAAAGATGGTACCTTCAATTTCAATAGTTTAAGATTGTGTATGTTCCCCAAAAGGCCATAAAGGGACAAGCATTGGCTGACTTCTTAGCAGACCACCCGATACCTGATGATTGGGAACTGAGCGATGAACTTCCTAATGAAGATGCAATGGTCATTGAAGCTAGACTCCCATGGAAGATGTACTTTGATGGTACCGCACATCGAGATGGAGCTGGTACCGGGGTGGTATTCGTCAGTCCACCAGAAGAGGTCATCCCATACTCTTTTAACCTAATAAATCATTGGTCTAATAATGTTGCTGAATATTAATCTTTAATACTTGAACTCGAGATGGAAGTAGACATGAAACAACTACAATTACAAGTCTTTGGTGACTCCCAATTGGTGATCAAACAGCTTTTGGGAAGCTATGAAGTCTGAAAGTCTGAGCTGAGACCATACCATGATTATGCACAGAAGTTGATGGGGTGTCTTGGAGGAGTAACCCTCCAACATGTGCCAAGGAGAGAAAATAAGCAAGCTGATGCCCTAGCTGCTCTAGCCTCAACCCTAACTCTTCCAAATCAAACCCAAGTTACTGTCTGCTAAGAATGGGTAGTACCGCCGTCAGATGAGGATGTGGAAAACAAGGTTGAATACCTCGTTTCCGTGTCTGAAGCAGTAAAAGAAGATTGGAGACAACCTATTATTGATTACTTATGTTATGGGATACTTCTTGAAGATCCAAGGAGAAAGACTGACATTCATCGTCGTGGACCTCACTTCCTTTACTACAAAGACACACTGTATATAAGATCATTTGAAGGAGTACTCTTACGGTGTTTGGGAGAGCAAGAAACAATTCGAGCGTTGTAAGAAGCGCACTCAAGAGTTTGTGGATCACATCAGTCTGGAATGAAGCTCCATTTTCACATTAAAAGGATGGGATATTATTGGCCAACTATAGTGAAAGATTGCTTGGACTATGTGATAAGATGCAAAGCTTTCCAATTCCATGCAAATTTCATACATCAACCTCTAGAGGTGCTACATCCAACTATAGCGTCTTGGCCATTCAATGCTTGGGGAATGGATGTTGTTGGTCTACTACTAAAGTCTTCTGGTGGACACTTATACATCTTGGCTGGGACAAATTACTTCTCAAAATAGGCTGAAGCTATTGCTCTCAAGGAAGTAAAGAAAAAAATGTTGCGAACTTCATCCGAGTGAATATTTTCTACCGCTTTGGAATCCCTCAATATATAATAACTGATAATGGCAAGCCGTTTGATAACAAGTTGATGAAAAAGATTTGTGACCTGTTTGGCTTCAAGTAGCGCAAGTCTTCAATGTATCATGCTGCCGCCAATGGTCTAGCTGAAGCCTTCAATAAGACTTTATGCAACTTATTGAAGAAAGTCGTCTCCAAATATAAACGAGATTGGCATGAGCGAATGGAATAAAATTTATAGGCGTATAGGACAACTTACCATACACCAACACAAGCAACCCCATACTCAATTGCTTTTGGAGTTGAAGCGTTCCTGCCACTTGAGCGTCAAATACCTTCTTTGAGACTAGCTATTCAAGAAGGGCTCACCGATGAAGAAAATGCTAAGTTGCGTCTTTCGGAGTTAGAATCTCTTGATAAGCAGAGGCTGGAGGGTCAACAAAATCTTGAATGCTATCAATCCTGTCTATCTCATTGTTTTAACAAAAGGGTTCGCTTGAGGTACTTCAAAGTTGGAGATCAAGTCCTTGCAGTAAGAAGGCCCATTATCACTTCTCATATGTCTGGGGGAAAATTCACCTCAAAGTGGGATGGACCATATGTCGTATAAGAGGCATATTCAAATGGTGCTTACAAGCTTGTCGATGCAGATGGCGTGAGGGTTGGCCCAATCAATGCCAAGTTCTTGAAGAAGTATTATCCTTGAAGGAAGATGACACTCCTTAAGGCACGAGTATAAACTGCATGGACACTCCTTAAGGCATGATTATAAACTGCATGTATACTCTTTAAGGAACGAGTATAAACTGCATGTCTACTCCTGGGCCGCAAGAGTATAAACTGTGAACGGCTAAAAAAAATCATCAAATAAATGTCCGCTAGGTTGAAAACCTCGAAAGAAGCGGCCTAGGAAAAACTTAGGACACAATATTTTTTTATTTTTTTTTAAAAAAACACTCACACAGAATTACGTTGTGACTTGATCCTCTTTATTGAGGTACGTAGGCGCTTGGAATTTCATTCTGAGTTCAGTTGCATGAGTGTAAAAAAAAATACATGTCCCCGTTTGATCCATCGTATAAAAGTCAAGTCTGCATACATCTCAATTAAGCATTGGAATTATGTCAAATACTTGTGGCACAATGGGGGAAACCCATCAAAAGAAAAGAAAACTCTTTCGATAGGATTTTGCATACCCAAAGCTTACAGTTGGGGCATAGATCTACCACACGTGTAATTATCAATTATGAAGTCAAAAGCTTTAATTCTTAAGGCTTTCAAATTGAAGTTGCACATCCGACTCGGTTGAGAGACAAAGACGTAAAGCCAATGAGCAACAATTTTAGAAGAGAAAAGCTAGAGTTTAATATGGCGACGTCAATGCATCAAAATAAGCAAGTAATTCTTGGGGTTGGAATTCAAAGGAAATATTAAAATAAATGTGAAATATAAAGAAAAAGAGTTTTCATTGTGACTAATAGATCCGACTACTCAATAAAAAAGGGTAAAAGAAAGCAACATAATGGTTTGAAGGAAGACATATCCTAAGGCTAATCTAAGTATAGCTTATAATTAACTAAATCTTGTAAAACAGCCTCTAAGACTTATTTCTTCTTCTCCATGACCTTTGAGGCTTCTGTTGTTGAAAGGGAGGCATCAGAACACATTGAAAACTCTTCTTCAGCAGCTAAAACTTTGGATTCCATCTCTGCAGCTTCTTTTTTGGTAGCATCTCAGTGAGCTTTCAACTTCTTCACGTTCTTTCTCGCCTTCTCAAAAGATTTGCAGGAGGCAGAAACTTCTTCAGATTTTTCATCCCTCTCCCTCAATACAAGCTCAAGTTGTTCTTTGGATTTTAAATATGGCTCTGACTCTTTAATTACTATGGTCTTATCAACAAAGATGGATTGTGCTTGGTCATAGGAAGTCGCCATCCCAAAGAAAGACCCCAATAAATCCTGCATGGGGGAAATATCTGCCCCCATTCCACTCATGTCATTAAGTATGAATTCGATGTCATCTTCGATAAAAGAAGCACGATTTGGAGTAAGTCCTACAAGTTTGGTATGGATACTAGCCCAAGCCTTTATGATAAAATCCTTTTTAAGCTCCGAAACGACCTTCTTGCCATAAACAACAGACATGGTTACTGTTGGTTTCTTGGAAAATTTTGACTACGCTTTTGCTTTGACTTTACCACAAGATTTAGAAGTAACCTCTTTGGATGACAAAAGTAACTCTTTTGAGTCTGGACTTACTACAGACTTGCTACTATCTTGTGGCTTACTTTGATGAGTTTTTTCTAAAATTTGGACATTGGTTGGTTGCGCCTACAAAAAAGATATAATATGAGGGGTATATAAAGGTAATGCATATACTGTGAAATGGCAGAAGAGTTGAGTCATTACCTACTTGATAGCTGGCGAAGTCTTGGATGAATTAGCAAGAATCTCCACATGGGTATTAGAATCACTCTACTTCACCAAAGATGGTTTTACCTTCTTCCAACAATGATCTCCGTGACTACTATCGCTCTCATCTTGAAAGGTTCGTTTATTGAAAGCCGATTGAGCCAGGGCAGGCAAATCCTCTTTCTGAGTTTCTGCATGAGAAGGTCCCTTAACTTTGCATGGAATTACTGCCTTAGCTTTCAAAACTGGAGGCTTAGACACATTTGGGACCCTCTCACCATGTTCTTGAGGAGTGTCAATAATCGGACCTATAGAATTCACCAAAGATTGTAGATTAACTTCAAGAAAGTTCCCATGAGCTTTATCCCACCAAGATTTATATGGCGTGAATAAATATTCACACATTGGGTGTGGCTTTAGGAAAAGTCACTTTTGACATAGAGCCATGCAATACACAAATTCGATGAAATTTAAGGCCTTCATTTTATGAAGCACTGTGAATATCATCTTCCAAGACTCTAGGAAGGCCTTGATAAAATCCAAACTGATGGCTAAACCTGTGTGGACTGTATGGGTCAAGTATGAATGAACCTCCATATCTAAAAGAGAGTAAGTTAAAACGGAGGCTCATGAAGCAGCTTATCTCCAACTCGTCACCCTTATCATCATCCACTTAGTGACAAGGAGCGGTCTAGTTCGGCATAATGGAAGCCCAAGTAATAGTGTCACCTTGATGGATGCATTTTCTGGCAAACTCTCCATCAAAATACCTTGCCCTACCCTCGCCGGAATATGCCATCATCAATAGAATAGATGACCCTTTAGAAAGTGGAAAATGTATCTTAAAATAGTAAGCAAGCCAACCATACACATAATGGATAGGAAATGATACTCTGAGCTGCTCAAGTTGTGAAGATTTGTAGACTCTATTAAGACCATTACAAATTCTCGATAGGACTAGAACGGCATGACTGAAATTTTGCTTATTTGTCATCATAGCTACAATTCTAAAAGTCCCCAGACAAATGAAAAATCCATCCCTAGAGGTAAATACAAAGGTGCATAACCAACATGATAGGAATGCTACCAAATACGTATCGGTTCTGTGTTCATACTTCACTCCAAGTTTAGAAAATGTGACATCATCTGCACTTGACCACTTCACGACATTTGGAATGGTCCCAGTTGGGTTATGGGTTGACTTCAAGCGAGAAGATTTTTTCTCTTTCCTCGGTGGGGCTGACTCGTATCTTAATATCATTTGCTTAAAGGAACTCTCAGATTAGAAGCCTCTCATTCTTGAAGATGTTGAAAATCTATAAACAAGGATTCATAAGAATAAGGGATAAATTTCTCATTCTTTTTATCAACACCTGTAAGCTCCTTTGCTTCGGGCACCACTTCTTCATAAGGAAGGCCTCCGATAGACAGACCTCCAATTTTGTACATATCCCAAAGTGATATGGATAGATCTCCAACTGAAGTAAGCAATGTGTTGGTATTTGGACACCAAGCCTCAAAGAATGCCTGTAATATGTTCGAGTTTCGATCATAGGTAAATATTTAAGCATAAACAGCATCATATATTTTTGCTGCCTTCAAGGTTTGTGCACTTCTAGCCAATATGTCCTCGGTCCATTCCCAATATCCTTGACTATGATGATATTCACCGGTTATCTCCATGGTAAGCCCCAACGTACTTCTCCTTTAAGTACCCAACGTCCTAACCAAGGAAGGGTACTCGCAATATTCAATTGACATTGGTTGAGAGTACGAAGAAGCCACACATTAAACAATCAATTAGCACCAATGTCATGTTCTGAAGTCCAATCCGACATATGGAGAGAATTTTGCAAGGATGGCCACGGATCTGCATACCTGCCTACCATTGGAGTTTTAGTCAATAGCCTGGTTAAAACAGTACCATTATCGGCTTCAATTAGAAGGTACTTGCTTTTAGAGGATGAAGATATGTAGTCTCTAAAATGAACCATCTCTGCAAGCTGCATAAATAAAAGAGTCTCGGTTAGACACAAAGTCAAGATTCTGAAGAGAAGAAATATATAACGGGAAAAGAAAATAAAAGGAGGGCCAAAGAATAAAAGGGTTCTTCATGTGTTTGGCTCTGGTGGAATATAGTCATGTATATTTGAAGCCGAGTTCGGCAGATCTTAGGGTAACAGAGGCGATGTTAGAACCTCACGCCTTAAGCTGAACATTGAAAGGGCCCATACTTAAATGAAAGCCATTACACCATCTTTAAGTAAAATTGGTCGGACTTAAGGTGACGGAGGCGAAGTTAAAATCTCGCACCTTAAGCCGATGTCCACCATCTTCAAGTAAATTGGTCGGACTTAAGGTGACGGAGGCGAAGTTAAACTCTCACACCTTAAGCCGATGTCCACCCTCTTCAAGTAAATTGGTCGGACTTAAGGTGACGGAGATGAAGTTAAACTCTCGCACCTTAAGCCGATGTCCACCGTCTTCAAGTAAAATTGGTCGGACTTAAGATGACGAAGACGAAGTTAAACTCTCGCACCTTAAGCCGATGTCCACCATCTTCAAGTAAATTGGTCGGACTTAAGGTAACGGAGGTGAAATTAAACTCTCGTACCCTAAGTCGATTGTTGTATATTGCTATTTGTTTCAACCTACAAAGAAAAAAAAAAGGAAGAGAAAATAATAGTAAACAAATTAAGAAAAGAAGAAGTAGCTCACCAATAATGCTTCGACAGCGGCGCAACAGAAATGATGTGAATCGCAGTAGTTGAATTCTGAATCACAAAGGATTAAACGATCGATATTTATAGGAGTTTGGAGTCGGCTAAGCAATTACTGTCAGACATGAGTTAGGCTTTTGCAATCTGAATCCTAATAGAATTCACATACACGGTGCTATAGGCGGCTACAAATTGGACACAACTGCATCGAAAAGTAAATTATGTTTAAGTCCTAATATAAAAAAATAAAAAAAATACAATGCGTTTAAGTAGGCATTAAATGCTTGCAGGAAGGGTTTTGATTTTTATAAAATATGTTACACGTGATCCCAACAAGAAAAAGGGGAAAGAAATATATTGTTAATATGTTCTCACGTGTATTGATTTATCATGATATATATATCTAATAAAAGTGAAATATCAAATTATTACTTCAAGTCTAGTCTCTGAAAAAATTAAATATTTCGATAAGTCTTGAAGTAGGGGCATTTGTGGGCGATGCAATTTTATTAATTTAAATTCGTACAAAATTTGGGTTATATTAAATTCAAAATATATTAGTCCCTAATAAATATTACGAATTAATATTATTGAATTAATTATTTAAGTCTAAACATGCATGGATTTAAATAAAATCCAATATTTATTGGGCTAGTCGATTAATTTTTTCCCATCCTTTTAATGGATCGTTCTAAATTTTTTTTAATTATTTCTATCTTACTCATTGAAAATATAGTTATTTCCTTTTTATTTATTGAAAATACGATCAATTCTATTGTATCTTTAGTATTTTTTATATTTTCTAATTTTTGTGTAATTTTTTCACTTCCTTCTATCCAATCAGTTTTCTTTCTTATTTTATTAGTAACTCTTTTTGCTCTTACTTTCTATTTACATGGTGTTTTAAACCACCAATCCGTTCTAGTTATTATATGTAGCTATAATTTATCTAAAAACGATATTTCTAAAAGTATATCTTTTGATGTTAGCTCATAATTATAGATTTTTTCTATTGTTAATATTTTAATCGTAGAAATCAACATATTGAATATTGGAGCTAGAAAGCTCATCACTTATGTATGTATATATATATGTTAACAATCCAAGTTGCTTTTTAAAGATCAAAACTTCAAGATCCATAGTCCTTCACTAAATCTATTGCAAAAATACATAATTAGTTTCAATTTGAAGTAGAAAAGTGAACTAGAGATTTGTTTGACCATATTGGGTCATCCTTCTCTACCTATATTTAAGAATCATAGTCCTTAGTTTCAGAATGTTTCCTCATTGGAGAGTGAATCATATCAATTTGCAAGACATCATCATAGCTAGTTAAATACAAGGATTAACTAGCGAGGCGAGTCGACTTTTGAGTACGTTCATTCTGATGTTTGGGGCCCATGTTCTATTGTTTCTAAATCCGGGCATAAGAACTTCGTCACTTTCATAGATAATTTTTCTCGAATGGCTTGTATATATTTTAGGAGGAGTCGCTCAGAAGTTTTGCTCATTCTTGTATCTCTATGTTGAAGTCAAAACACTCAATTCAATGCTTTGGTGTTCTAAGGAGTGATAATGCCATAGAACACGTTTCAGAATTATTTCAATCCTACATGATACAACATTGTATGCTTCATCAGCCATCGCATGTTGATACCCCATCTCAAAATGGAATTGCTGAGAGAAAGAATAGGCATCTACTTGGGACAACCCGGGCACTTCCATTCCAAATAAAGGTACCTAAACAATTTTGGGCGGATGCGGTCTCCACAACCTGTTTTTTGAATTAACCATATGCCATCAACTGTGCTTATTGGTAATATTCCTTATTGTGTTCTTTCTCGAAACAAGACACCATTTTAAATGGAACCTAAGGTGTTAGAAGCACATGCTATGTTCGAGATGTCCGACCATCTATTACCAAGTTGGATCCTAAGGCATTGAATTGTGTTTTCTTGGAATATTCTCATATTCAAAAGGGATAAGATGTTATTCTACTAAACTTGGAAAATATATGGTTTCAACTGATTTGCTATTTTCAGAGACTAAACCATTCTTTTATTCATCTCTCATTTTTACATGTCAAGAGGATAAAGATTAGTGGTTAGTCTATCAGGTAAATCGTGCTTTGATAGAAAAATTAGATGATGTTGTTCCTCTATCTCATAATTCACTTATTGAGCACCATTCGAATGTTGTGCCTTCAGTTGTTGATCCATCTGCACCAGTAAGACCACCGATTGTTCAAGATTACTCGAGGAGACAAGAGATGAATGATACATGTCCTACACCTGTTCCTTCATCATCAGACCCTCCTCTAGCTGATCCTCTTGAAAATGTTGTACTCTCTATCACTCTTTGTAAAGGTACACACTTGCAAGTCTACATATTCCATTGCTAATTTTGTTTCCTAGGATCGTTTATCTCCTACGTCTAGTTTTATGGTTGTTTCTCTTAACTCCATCACTCGACCAAAAATAGTGAAGGAAGGTTTGAATCATCTTGGATGATTTTAGGCAATGCTTGAGGAAACTTATGCATTGGAGGAATATCACACTTCGAATTCGATGGATTTACCCAAGGAAAAGAATCCAGTGGGATGTAAGTGGAGTAATTAAAGTTAAATTTAATCAAGATGGTTCCGTTGCACGATTCAAGGCTAGATTTGTGGCTATAGGGTATGCTCAGGCTTATAGTGTAGATTATTCAAATACATTCTTAACAGTTGCCAAACTCATGTCCACTTGTTTATTTCTCTAGCTGCTTAAAGAATCGGACTTTTCATCAGTTGGACATCAAGAATGCCTTCCTTCATGGGGATCTTCAAGAGGAAGTGTATATGGAACAACCACCTAGATTTGTTGCTCAGGGGGAGTATGGAGAAGTTTGTCACTTGAAGAAGTCCTTGTATGGATTAAAGAAAAAGTCCCCAAACTTGGTTTGGCAAGTTTAGTGAGGTAGTTTCCGCATTTTGATTGAAGATAAGCAAATGCGATCACTCAGCCTTTTACCACCAATCATCAGGTTGCATTATTCTCCTTGTGGTATATATTGATGACATTGTCAACACAGGAAGTGATTATGTGGGGACCTTCTTCCTCAAATCTTTCCCGTATTCTAGGTTTTGTACAAAAGACTTGCGTCAGTTGAAATACATTTTGGGAATAAAAGTATATGGAAGAAAGAAAGGCATTTTTCTATCTCAAAGAAAATATATACTTGATCTACTTGCAGAAACTGTAAAGTTGGCAGCCAAACACGGCAATACTCCAGTGGTTCCTAATGTGCATCTTATAAAGATTATGGTGATCCTTGTGATGATCCAGATAGAGAGATGCAGGAGGTTAGTGTGAAAGTTAAACAACCTTGTTGTGACTCATCCAAATATTGCTTTTTTACTAAGTGTTGTTAGCCAGTAATGTTTGTGCATACAGTTTAACACTGGGCAACTTTGGAACACATTTTATGTTACTTGAATCGAGCTCCTAGACATGGCATGTTGTGTAGTAATTACAGTCATACTTGAATTGAGTGTTTTGCAAATGCACATTGGCCTTGATCCAAAATTAATAGAAGAACTACTAAAGGATATTGTGCCTTTGTTGGAGGGAACTTGATATCATGGAGGAGTAAGAAGCAAAATGTTGCATCTCGATCTAGTACGGATTCCGAGTACAGGTCTACTTCATAGTCTACAAGTGAGATTATGTAGGAAAATTATATTTTAACTGAAATTGTGTTAGAGCATCCAATACCAGCCAAACTCAGGTGTGATAATCAAGTTGCTCTTCACAGTGCTTCAGACCGAGTTGAGAAGATTCAGGAGAACGTGATTTCCACTGGCTAAGTTAACTTGGAGAGGAATTAGCAGATTTATTCACAAAGGCGTTGAATGGAGCTCGAGTTAATTGTTTTCGTAACAAGGTCAGCATGATCAATAACTATGATCCAACGTGAGGGGGAGTGTTAAAAAATGAATAGACTACATTTATGATTATGTACATAGCCTAGGAAATCTGTAGAAATTCATAGAATATATTCCTTTAGGTCTTTTCCTTATATAGAAGATAGTGTATATGTATATATCTCATTTTTATCATGGAACAAAACATGCAAAAATTCCCTGCATAGTCTTGTCTGATTATAGTAACTTTGAATCTTCTTGATGCTTATCTAATATCAGTTAATTACTTTACAAAAAAATAAATCAACAAACTTAAATAAAATAAGTATACAGATAAAATATCTTATGATTAAACAAAAGAGAAGCAGATCGAATTTCTTGACATTTATTTACAATGGCAGGAAGAAAGCTGATATTTGTACCATTATCTTTTACTATCCATTACCTCTTTAATGTGATTCTTTAAGGAGTCCTTTACTCGAGGAATTTATGTCTAGATGAGATATACCAAGAATATGCTACGAAAGTTTTGTTTGGAGAATACCTGGAATGCAGTGGTGGATCCGCGGCAGAAAGGGAGAACTTTGTTAAGATTAGTGCCTCAAAAGCGGCAGATTAGTTATACCAGCTGCTGTAAATACAACTTTAAAGTATGATTTAAATTTATTAAATGAGGTTGCAATCATGCAAAACCAGCTTTATTACTTTTGCTTATATTTAGGTCATAATTATTAGAAATAATGGTAGATTATTTTATTCCTTTTATTGAGCTTTTTCAATTATGTTCTTTTGTATAAATGTGGCTGTGTGCAATGAAACTTAAAGATGTTTTCTTCTTTTTCTTTTCTTTGTTAAGATCTGATTTTCTCTCCAACAGATTGGTATCAGAGCATTGCCATCTTGAGGGACCTATGAGAAGAGAGTGATTCAAAAACACAAGTTCTTTCTATATAACCATTCTTTAAACTATCATCTTAAACAGTTTATAGAAAATGAATTCTGAAATAAGCTTTCTAATTCCACCCGTCTTCAATGGTGAGAATTATCAAGCTTGGGCAATTAGAATGACGGTTCATTTTGAAGTACTGGATCTATGGGAATCACTAGAAGAGGACTATGAAGTAACTCTTCTTGGAGATAGTGCAACAGTGAATCAGATGAGACATCATAAGGAGAGAAAGAAAAGGAAAGCCAAAGTCAAAGCATGCCTTTTCTCTGTAGTATCTCCTTCAATTCTTACCAAAATTATGCAAATAAAGTCCGCTGCAGAAATATGGAAGTATCTTGAAAAGGAATACCAAAGAAACGATAGGATTTCTTGAGCTAAGGCTCTAGGAAAAGGGGGAAGAAGGAGATGAACTTTGGTTACATGAGATAGTTAAGAAGGAGCTATGTGGCACAAACCTTAGTAAGAATGATTGAATTGGTTGGTCTTAGTGGAGAGATCCATGAAGTGGGTGCAGTAATGGTAGGCTTAAATGTTGTGATTGATGAAAATGCAAATCAATGGGTTATGTGGTTCGTGCTTCTTGACTTAAAACTCGAGTGTGTTTGATGATGGTGAAAAGGTGAAGTAATTTTCTTAATGGGGTTAGAGTACATGGCCCCGTAGCTAAAGCGAGCACCTCTTTCCTCCAAATTAGGCTTCAATATTAAAATACTATGCAATGTGATTCAAACTCGTTGGGTTAGATATGTATTGGGAGAATTGTAAGTTGGAAATGATGAGGCATGTAATTTATTGTTTGGGGCATAGAAAAGTAGTGTCTCTACATTTAAGTCTTTTCGTTGTATCTTGTAAGATGTGAATATTTCTATTCTTATGTCCCACGAGAATCTCATCTCATGTCTTGTACCAATCTTAATTAGGCTGAGGATTCTTAGTAAAATTCATGTCTTACAATGTTTTGATCATGTGCCACAAAACACATGCTAAGATCATGTTGATGTCAAGTTTTGTTATCTCATTTTTTGTGCTTACACATTTCCCTAAGGGTTATCATGAAGCTCGTTTTCTGCCTTCTCATAATTTTTAAGGAAAAATGTTCAATACAATGTTACATTCTTTATTCTACACTTTTAGAGCTTCAAAAGTCCCTACCCATCATTTGGGGACAAATGACCCTAAGGGGGAGATAATGTAACACCCCACACTTTCTGGCTAAAGTTTGAACCATCCTTTCTACGATTATGATAACGCCCAATCTACAGCTCATGTGGGAGTGTAAAGCGGTCGTTAGCAAATATAGAACCCAACCTGGGTTGGGTGTCGATCCCACAGGGAATAGCTTGGCCAACAAGTAAGCAAAATTACTAAACTTTTGGTGCAAGTCTCGTAAATGGGGGGATTGTAATGTGTAACCAAAGTAATGAAATAAAAACTGAAAATAGCAAAGTAAAAAGAGAGTAGTTCGTAGGTTGTGAACAATGAGAATTGAGGCATTGGGGTTATGTCCACCTTCTGAGGTATACGTCTCTATCGGCTATGAGTGTGTAGAGTCTTGACATGCAATTGCTTATAGAGAATTGTAGTCGATGGTAAATCCAAGCGTCTCTCGACCTGAACAAGGACTATTTCACTTTAACTCTCTCGAGCTTAAAGCGTGTCTAACGGTACGAATTCTCCAAGAGGTTAGTCCAGTTACGACACTAACTTTTTAATAGGAAAGGGTGTCCTACTACCTTGACATTATCTCTTTTCCAGACAAATAACCTTTCTCTCGAACAAGTTAAATGTTAGACTGGTGCGTTTGCAACCACAAGAATTTGCATTAAGATGAAGAGCGTAATGATATAAGCAATATACGTGTCTTGAACTCACCAACTCACAGCTATAGATAGTAACTCATTCGGCTTCCATAACCCCAACTAAGAGGTTTAGTTACCCATGAATGCGAAGGACATCACGATTTGCATGGTTGATGGCGTGAGAAATAGGTGATAGGCGTGTGGTTTTGGTGATTCCCTAGCAAGTAACGATTCTCTTGTTGTGGAATAGTTGAATAGAAGAATAGATTAGAAGTGTTTGTAGATGAGGAAGATGAGAAGGATGGAGGAAAATTAATAGTTGAATTGATAGATGAAGAAGTAATGATTGTTCTCTCCACTAAGGGAGGAATTCTCTTAAAATCTCTAGCATGATAGGGTATTTATAATACCCATATCCTAGTTCTACTAAGCTAATGAAATAAATAGCCAAATCCTACTATACTAATGAAATCCTTGACCCAAATGTACTAGGGTAAGGTTACAATATCATAATCCAAATAGAATAGTGAAATACATAACCTAATTATACTAGGTTAATGTATCTTTGTAAAAATCCAGCTTTGTGTCTGTAAGTCCCCAAAGTCTTCAGAAATGCTGTTTTTGCCCGGGACAGATTTTCCATGCAGCAGATTTGGTCCTTAGGCGTCCAACTCCTTTCTACTTCGTTTGTGAGCTTTCTTTTGCGTCAAGTAAGCCGTAAAATGCTGTATTTTGCATCATTTATACCTGAAACTTTCCTAATCATGTTTGTCAGCTCATTTACAGGAAAAAGGACTAAAAGTGCATGAAATATATAATTAGTTCTCAAAACTAGGCTAAAATATGGGCAAAATATATTGATATAGGCGTGTAAATTCGCCTATCATCAACACCCCACACTTGCAGCTTTGTTCGTCCTCGAACAAAATATCCTGTCCTTCTAAGCATCAACTTAGGGTTTTTACAGCAACAACACAAAACATTCTTCAAGACAAGCACAAAAATTATCAACAAAGAGTAGCTTCCTGATTATAAGTAGAAACAGTTTAACCTCTAGCGTAGACTAGTGATGTTGATCAACTCGCATGCAAACGTTAAGGTACATAGAATCATATAAAACTATCCAAAGCTCATCAACCATGTGTGTCTCACAATATAGTACCTATAATTACTCACAAATATAGCATATTTTTCAAACATGGGTATCAAAATGTCCTTGCTCTCACTCTCACAAAGAATTCATATGTAGCAACTAATGACCATAGGCTTGCCCTTAATGTAGTACTCCACTAAATGTCAGAATGTTAAGATTAGGATCAAGTAGGTCTTTTGATGGTTGTAATGTAGGCTAAGGGACGGGTAGGACTATTTTGGCCAAGAATAGTGACTAGGTTCCTAAGCGTTTTTAATACATCACTTTGTATCATTGACACTTTTTTCTTTCAACCTTTCTTTATTTTATTCTTCCACCCTTGTTCTCATCTTTTGCTTTTCAATTTTAAGCACAACTCACTTTTCAGCTTTCTTTTCCTTTATCTTTTCACAACATACCTCTTATGATAGCACTTTCCTTTTCATAACACATTCAAGCACCATTACAATTTATAGCATCATACTCACCCAATTTCCTCTTATGTTGTCACATGACTTTTTCACTTTAAAGCACTTAGGAATTTGGATCAAATTACGGTCTTGAAAAAAAATGGATTAGGCTTACATACAAGGTTGTCAAAGAAATAGGCTAAAGGCTCAAAAGGGTTTAACTAGGATGATGTCCATGGGTAGGTAAAACTGAAGGTAAACATGTATAGGTTGCCAAAGAAATGCCTAAATCATATCCTAAACTTACATTCCTTATTTTCGCTTTGCATACATATCAGGCAAGTTCTAGCATCAGCCACATACATAGAATATACTATTATCTCACACACACAAGGCACATGGTCGACTTGATTGGAAGTAATATAGACTCTCAACCCAACAAGTGAAGGAATTGAATCACACAATATCACATAATAAGTCACAACTAGAGCCTAAATGTCTCAATAGTCACAATTGTAACACATACTCTTGTTCTAATCTCATGCTGCCTATCAAAATAATTTCATGCGAAGCTAGAAAAAATTTGACTCCTAAAAAAAATTAAAAACATTTAAATGAAAAAAACCAAAAAAAAAATGGATGGACTCAAAAAAAAACAAAGTAAACAAGCAAACATAGGTGCAAACAAGGAAGTATAGCATGCAGATTCTGCCACCCCACACTTAGACGGGACACTGCCCTCAGTGGAAAATAAGTGAGAAGAACCTGGTTAGTCGGACTCTTCATCAATGTCGGGGGTCATACCCCCTTCGTCTGAATCATCATAAGAGTCGTCGTCAGAGTTCTCCTCCTCATCAGAATCAGGCAAGCGTCTATCATCATCAGTTGGCACGTCATCGTCCAGAGGTTCCTCAAAATATACGCCCACTCCACACATCTCCCGGGCATGCCTGTTCATTGGGTAGTCGTGGTCCAGCTGTTGGAGCTCTTCAGCAGTTGGAATACATCCACCACTCATCATAGTGAATCGTGTCATGCCATAGAGATGACGGAAGAAACTCTCATCACGAGCATGTCTCTCCAGTAGTAAAGTTGACTCCATGAGTTGTTTCAGCATCTTTGACCTTTGTGAGGTCAACCTTCTTTGGGTTATGTGGGAGTTTGTGGTCAGCTGGTTCCTCTTCTATATCCTCCTTCCGCAACATTGCTGTCAACAAATTACCGAATGTGAAATGGGACCTTCGGTGGAGTCTGGCCTTCCTTATGGTAGATCGAATGATTGCCCCAAAGTTGATAGGGACATTCGTCATCAACGCATAAACCAAACACACTCTATCTCTTGATATCTTGGTGTATTGCGTCCCAGGAATAAGGCATGAGTTGACAATGCGCATCCAGATTCTTGCTTCCTTATTTAGTGGAGCATAGGGGAAGGTGTTGTGATGGCCTGTTTCCTTATGTCTGCCCCATCTTGCCATCGATCTGCTTCCACAAAGCGTGTGTCTTATTGCTCTGTAAGGAGGCCTGCTGTACAACTCTTTGTATGGTGCAGGGTCGACCGAAGGTAGGCTAAGAAAAGAGTTGATCCAATCCGCTGTAAGCTGTAACACTTGGCCCCGAATTTTTACTTCATTTCCTGTTGTGTTCGGCGACCAGTTGGCATAAAACTCTCTTGTTAAGTCAAGATTACACTCTCCCATGTCGCGGAAGATGAAATCTAGCTTCAAAGCCATTATTTTAGCCAACATTTGCAGCTCCTTCTTTGCTAAGGTCTCCTTGTTGATCAAGTCGACGTGCACATATTTCTTTTCTTTGTTGCTGCTGTACCATGCCTTGTCTTCTTCCTCAAGAACCCACTTTATTTCGAACATTCTGCGTGGTAGGTGTGCTGAAGATGATTTTCCTTGGTCTTTTCGACTTCTCTTCTTGTCCTTTCGGGACGTGGTAGCCTTCTCCTTGCCTTGCTTTGCTTTAGGTGCCATTGTACCTGAGACTAGAAATAATGTTAGTTGCAGCACAATCTCACTTTATACAATCTATATGCAAGCATTAGGGGTACCACCCCACACTTAATCTTGTTAGCACAAATCAGTGAAGTAAAAGTGGTCGAGTACTCAGATTTCGTCGACATACGTTTTAGGATTGTATTCCGACAAGAAAATCAGCATTACATCACTTATTTGCAGCCATTGGACTACTTTCATGGTGGATATAGCAACATTACAACCTAGGGGTTACCACATGGAATTATTATTCTTACAACAAGCACAACCTCCTAAGTCGATAGGCACTATAACCTTATCCCGATGGCCGGGATAGTCTATCATGTAATCATCCAACCAACAATCTTAAGCAATATTCATAGCCATATCAATTCAGCAATTATCATAACAATGCTATCGAAACAAAATTCAAGTCGGAAACAAGTCAAGAATTCCCTACGTATATATTCAATCACACGATCTTGTAACAATTATCCAAACACATGAACATCACCACCAATCTCACATGATTTAGCAAAATATAATAAGCATATCAACGTAGTACTTACGATAAATAGATGAAGAATAAGAGAGTACTTACTTGCTTGAAGATTGTGGAGAAGTTGTTGTGAATTGGAAGAACAAAGGAAGAAAATTTTGAGAGGATTTGGAGTGTTATGCGGCGCCTTTAGGGTTGTTTCTAATGTGGTTGTGTTATAAAACCAAGTCCCCTTTATATAGGAAGAGTATGGGTCGGGTTATGACCCATTTACAATCGGATTTGGGGACAAGATCACCACATATGCGGCGCATATCTCTCGGCATATCAATGACATATGCGGCGCATTGTCCATGGCATAATGGGACATATGCGCCGCATAGGCTATGGCATTTCTAGACATATGCGCCGCATAGTCTATGGCATTTGGTCTCAGTATCTCAAATGCCATAGCATAGGCAGCGCATAGTCAAAAGCATACCTAGGAATAGGCGGCGCATAGTGTATAGCACACTAGATTCCGAGTCCTTAGGCTATAGAATAGGTTGTGCATCGTTCGTGGCCTATTTTTACCAAGGCCTAGCCTTCCTCGAAGCCTATTATGACATGAGAAAGGCTCAATTCATAGCCTTATGCATCACCATTCCTAACTTACCGACTTTACCATACAATGCGACCAAATCGTCAATTGAAATCAATCTCCTCGTTGCATACTTCTTGCACCTATATTAGCTCAAAACAAATGAACACGATTAGTACGATGGGTTGCCTCCCACCAAGCGCCATAGTTTTGGTCGTGGCACGACTCTTATTTTTGGATTTTCATTTATCAAAAATAAAAAATACTAAAACGACAAAACGATAAAACGATAAAACGATGAAATGATGAAATGATAAAACGATGGTTTGCCTCCCATCTAGCGCCTTATTTATTGTCGTGGCTCGACATAGTTACCTCGAGTACTTAGAATTCGTCGAGGTAAGTGATGGATCATTTTCTGAAAGGATTTAGACGATAATGAGGCTTACATGTGGGCATGCGATCTTCTTCAAGATGGCTCTTACATTTTCCAGGAGAATCTCCAATTATATCATCAATAGTCCAACCCATAGCTCTCTTGTATCTCTTCAGAGCAGAGATGAGAGCTTCTACGTGCTGTTCACTTAAATCATCTATACTCTCCGGAAGTATATTTCTACTTTCCAAGAACACATACCTTAGATAATCGGGAAGCTCTTGCGATTCTAGCATTGGTGGCTCGTCAAAGGGAGTCTTCGCTTTTGGTTGATTCTTAAGATCACAATCTAGTTGCTTAGGAGTATAAGGCTCTATTTCTGTTAGAGCACTCATAAGTTCTTCATAACCTTCATTATCTTCATGCTCAACTTTCAGTGGCACAACAGACAATGGCTCAACAGTAGGCTGTTTCTCTATAGATAATGCTTTCGTATCCTCATGATGAACATCAGCTACAAATAACTCATTCATATCGCTGGGCTGCTTCATTGTTTTGCATATATCAAACCGTACTACTTCGTTATTAATTCGAAACAAAAGCTCATTATCTTTCATGTCAATAAGCACACTTCCAGTTGCAAGGAAAGGACGTCCCAAGATTATGGGAACTTCAGAATCCTCCTTACAATCCAGAATAACGAAGTCGGCAGGAAAGATAAATAAAGAAACTTTCACTAACACATCATTCAAGATACCCTCAGGTCGTTTTACCGACCTATGAGCCATCACGAGCCTCATATTGGTTGGTGTCGGATCGCCTAGCCCCAACTTCTTGTAGATGGATAGTGGCATCAAATTGATGCTAGCACCTAGATCGCACAATGCTTTGGCAAAGTTCAAAGATCCGACGGTGCAAGGAATAGTGAAAGCTCCGGGGTCGGCCTTCTTCTGAACTATCGATCGGGTAGCAATTGCACTACAATGATGCACATCATCTTTCAGCTCATAACTTGCTGCCCTCTTCTTAGTCAAAAGATCTTTCATAAACTTTGCATACCCAGGCATTTGTTCAAGTGCCTCTACCAATGGGACATTAATGGTTAGCTGCTTCAACATAGTCATAAATTTGCTGAACTTAGTGTCATCGGCCACCTTCTTCAATCTTTGTGTAAAAGGCGGTGGTGGGTATGGAAGTGTTCTCTCCATGGCTTTCTTCTCCTCTTGCTTCCGTTTATCATTTTTTTCAGGCTGCACGTCACTAGGTAAAACATCCTTGACGTTTGAAGTAGTTGTTGCGGCTTCTTCTCTTGTAACATCACTAGGTGTGGCGTCAATGTCTGCTGCTACGTCAACCACTTGCTTGCCTTTTGCTGAAGTTTCCAGCACCTTACCACTTCTGGTAGTGATGGCCATGCATGACCCATCATTCCTTGGGTTTTGCACAGTATCGCTCGGTAAGGTGCCAGCCTTTCTTTGATTGAATGCTGCTGAAAGTTGGCTCAATTTCTGCTCTATTTGCTTGATAGAAGTGGAATGAGAATCAACTAATTGCTTCATGGAGGCCAAATCGTCAATTACCTCCTTAACTCCCGCGTTCTTTGCTTCCACTCCTTTCAATAACTTAGCCATCATGTCTTCCATAGAATTAGATGTGATGGTATCACGTTTACCAGGGGGAACGTACAAACCACTATTTTCATTATTTTTCTTCCAACTACCTTGGTCTTTGCTTCCAGATTTATCATAATAGTTTCGACCTTGGTTTCCTTGGGCATTCCCACGGAAACCCCCCTGATTGTTCAAGTAGTTGGCCTCCTCTTCAGAATCAGATTCGTCTCTTCCTTTTAGCGGTACAGCTTTCACTTTTTCGGTCTTCCCTGATAATAAGTGTTTTGTCAGAAGATCCAATTGTGTTTTCATGTGCGCCATGTCTTGCTCACGTTCTTCTTCTCTTCTTCTTTGGTCTGCAGACATGCTAATAGATAAAGTGGGGCTTGCTATCTCAGAATCCCTGGTATGCCAAGCTCTACTTTGCTTTGTCATGCGATCTAGCATATTGCTTGCTTGACCAAAGGTGAGGTCCATGAAAGAACCTCCAGCTGCGTTGTCCACCACTGGTTTAGTTATTGAATTCAAGGCTCTATACAAGATCTCCATGAGGTGAACATTAGTCATGTGATGGTTTGGGCATCTCGCTAGCTTTGTCTTGAACCTCTCCCATGTTTTATGAAGAGCTTCAGAGGGAAGCTGACGAAAGTTGCTGATTTCATCTCTTAATTGAGCCCTCTTGGATGGCGGAAAGAATCTTTCTAGGAAAGCGTCTCTCAATTGCCTCCAATTTGTAATAGAATCAGGAGTCAACCCATTCAACCATAGTGTTGCCTCCCCAGACAGAGACAATGGAAATAGACATAATCGAATAGCATTCTGACCAACACCAGGATTGTCAAAAGACTTGCATATAGAAATAAAGTTGATGAGATACATATTCGGATCATGGCCTGCTAGTCCACCAAATAATCCCTTGAGTTGCAATAACTGAATCATGGTGCTTGTGATGTTGAACTTGACTCCGGGCGCTAATGGTGGTGGAATTATAGCTCCAGTGGCTCCAGCACCATCAAGATCATCATCATCATCGTCGAAAGCTGGTTGCAAAGGTTGGCGATCATACGTATACCGAGCTTGTCGACCTCTTCGATTGGCAGGTGTTGTCGTTTCAGCGACATGCCTTGGGTTTATCAACTCATCGTCAACTAAATCCTCATCGTCAGGATTTGTTGCTCGCCCAGGATTATCAATGTTTTGTTGTTGGACTTGAGCAGCAGCAAGAGCAGCTAATCTTGCTTGCTCGTGTTGAACAACCATCCTGTCGATTTCAGCTTGTGCTTTCATTCTTCTAATTCGTTGTGGTTCAGGATTGATTGGTAATAACGGTTGACCAGAACTTCTAGTATGGGGCATGCACTAAAAGAAAAACCTGCAATAAACAAAAACAAAAACTAAAAGTAAAAGTACGAGAATCTTTGACCAAAGGGTCTAGTAATTATCACAAACTTGATTGACACTCGTATTCCCCGGCAACAGCGCCAATTTTTTGATAACGCTCAATCTACATCTCACGTGGGAGTGTAAAGCGGTCTTTAGCAAATATAGAACCCAACCTGGGTTGGGTGTCGATCCCACAGGGAATAGCCTGGCCAACAAGTAAGCAAAATTACTAAACTTTTGGTGCAAGTCTCGTAAATGGGGGGATTGTAATGTGTAACCAAAGTAATGAAATAAAAACTGAAAATAGCAAAGTAAAAAGAGAGTAGTTCGTAGGTTGTGAACAATGAGAATTGAGGCGTTGGGGTTATGTCCACCTTCTGAGGTATACGTCTCTATCGTCTATGAGTGTGTAGAGTCTTGACATGCAATTGCTTATAGAGAATTGTAGTCGATGGTAAATCCAAGCGTCTCTCGACCTGAACAAGGACTATTTCACTTTAACTCTCTCGAGCTTAAAGCATGTCTAACGGTACGAATTCTCCAAGAGGTTAGTCCAGTTACGGCACTAACTTTTTAATAGGAAAGGGTGTCCTACTACCTTGACATTATCTCTTTTCCAGACAAATAACCTTTCTCTCGAACAAGTTAAATGTTAGACTGGCGTTATTCTTGCGTTTGCAACCACAAGAATTTGCATTAAGATGAAGAGCGTAATGATATAAGCAATATACGTGTCTTGAACTCACCAACTCACAGCTATAGATAGTAACTCATTCGGCTTCCATAACCCCAACTAAGAGGTTTAGTTACCCATGAATGCGAAGGACATCACGATTTGCATGGTTGATGGCGTGAGAAATAGGTGATAGGCGTGTGGTTTTGGTGATTCCCTAGCAAGTAACGATTCTCTTGTTGTGGAATAGTTGAATAGAAGAATAGATTAGAAGTGTTTGTAGATGAGGAAGATGAGAAAGATGGAGGGAAATTAATAGTTGAATTGATAGATGAAGAAGTAATGATTGTTCTCTCCACTAAGGGAGGAATTCTCTTAAAATCTCTAGCATGATAGGGTATTTATAATACCCATATCCTAGTTCTACTAAGCTAATGAAATAAATAGCCAAATCCTACTATACTAATGAAATCCTTGACCCAAATATACTAGGGTAAGGTTACAATATCATAATCCAAATAGAATAGTGAAATACATAACCTAATTATACTAGGTTAATGTATCTTTGTAAAAATCCAGCTTTGTGTCTGTAAGTCCCCAAAGTCTTCAGAAATGCTGTTTTAGCCCGGGACAGATTTTCCATGCAGCAGATTTGGTCCTTAGGCGTCCAGCTCCTTTCTACTTCGTTTGTGAGCTTTCTTTTGCGTCAAGTAAGCCGTAAAATGCTGTATTTTGCATCATTTATACCTGAAACTTTCCTAATCATGTTTGTCAGCTCATTTACAGGAAAAAGGACTAAAAGTGCATGAAATATATAATTAGTTCTCAAAACTAGGCTAAAATATGGGCAAAATATATTGATATAGGCGTGTAAATTCGCCTATCATCAGATTATAGACCCAAACCCAATGATTCTTTGTTAATATATGTGTGATGACCAATCCTATTGTGTGTGAATACCTTTGAATATGAATTGTGGTGATAAAATTCCCTAACTCAAAGATGAGTTGGAAACTATTCTATCAAATAAGTTTTTGTGAACGTCTAAACTTGGGTCAACTTCCATCAACAATAACTTCTCATATTTAACAAATTAGATGGCATAATATATATAAAATGAATGTTCTTTGATTATTCATTACAATGCAACTAGTTTCATCTTAATCCGATAGTGGAGTAGAAAGTTATGCTTATTTTACTTCGAAGTGTTTGTCTGCCAAAATGTGACGATGAAGCTGGTGACCAATCAGCTAGGTGACGGCCAATCAGCCCTGTCATCAGCCTAAGACAGTGAGTGGTAAAAACTATCATAAAAGTGAAGACCTATGTGATGGCCTAACACCTGAGTGACGGCCCATCAACTTTGGTCGTCAAATAATGTAATTCTGCGACTTTTTGGGTTTCCGTAGGGGTATTTGGTCTTTCCCTTACTCCAAAAACCTTTCATGCGAATTAAATCACATCTTAAGCATTATTAATCCATCATTATTAGTTATTCAACATCAAATTACTCTCTTCACTCTAAAACAAGATCAAACTGGGGTTTCCTCCCAGAATAAGAAATCAAGAGAATAAACTCTTAAGTCCAAGATTTCCAAAAACAAATCAAGATTGAAGTTCTATTCTTTAAACTAAGTAATCTAAGGTACGCGAGGTTTTTCTAAACTACATGGTCATGGTGAAATCGTTTTACTTATGTTTAATTGTTGAGAAATCATGAATTTACAAAAGGGTCTTGAATTTACATTTACAATTATGCATTGTGAATCCTTCTTGATATAAATATTTTGGTCTTGAGGCCTTCCCCTTGACACTCGATTTTGTTGTAAATATATATATGTATGTATGCATGTGGTTAAGAATTATAATCCATCTCTTGCTATAAAACCCCTTGTTTTCATATGTTGTGCATTATTCAATTGCTTATTGAGAAGCCTAATTCAAATGCCGTTACTATTTTAAACCTAGATTTTTAGTACAAACTGAAAAGAGGGTGATTCTTGCTAATACAAATGAAAAGTAATGATTCAAAGAGATTGCATGTTTTTTTACAAAATACTTGACCACCACATTTTTGTTGAAATGTTGAAAGGAGAGAGTCTTTGCATAATTTTACATATGTTTTGAAATATGAATTTGCTTGAACTGTTTGAATGATATGGTTGTCCAAAATTTATGTTTTGAATGCCATAGTAGATTCAGAACTGCCTAAAAATACAGATCTTACTCAAATTTTGAATTCAGAAATATGCATGTTTTAAAAAGGTTAAAAATGGGCTTAACGAGAGTTAGATGGTTGCCAGAAGAAATCACGAGTTGAAAGAATCAATACTAGAAACTGTGATTTGCCGACATGGGGTTATGGTACCATACTATGTGGTCTTGTGTACTTTGATTCATGTCGTCCCAACTTGGGACTATGGTTCGGATCCATGCTTTGTGGTACTGTGCACTACCATGACACGTTGATTTTATTGGGGATCGTAGCACCATGCTGTGTGGTCTTGCGTGTCTTCCCTTACTGTTACTCCAATCCTTGCAGCAAACTTGATTGACCACCGAGTGAAGGGCGGTTTCCATATAGCCCATGGAATTACAAACTGTATGATGTACAATTTAGCTCAAACGTAAGATAAAGCGTGAGTCATCGATTCAAAGAAATATTAAAAAGTCTTTAAAGTGTGCCCATGTGTTTTCATATATTATGCGTAAAAGGGTTTTATGAATTTCTCTCACTTATGTTATATATAAATGCATTATTTTGGATTTCTCTGTGTACCATTACATTTGTACTGAACCCCTATATTTCATGATCTGAGAGACAATTCTGGGGTCCCGCTAATTCATCGATTGATTGGTCAGAGATTTGAAGTTGGTGATCCTCCCTTATTTCAAAAGGCCTAGTGTAAAAGTCATTGTGATTTTATTTCGATTTATGGTCCGACAGGGGGCCTTGTCCCAGTCTTCAGACAGAGGTTATTTTTAGTTAGTAGAGATTTCACAGACTAGAGTTAGATGTTGTTGATCTTTATGAACTCCTTTCAATGTTGAGCAGTTTGAAATAAATGTTGACCATGATTCCGTATTGTTTTACATTCTGTATTTTCCTTCATATCATATGAATATGTATATGATTGCCAGATAGAAAAGGGCGCTCGGTCTTCATGAATCAGGATGCTCATTGCGGCCAGATCCTCAGCTCAGTTAATGCAGAAGGAAGAGTCATATGCCTGAGGTACGAAGATTAATGAAGAGATTTTGATCTTTAAGCCTCTAGATGACCACCTTGAAGAAAGCCTAGCCCAATCTTTCTTGAGAATTTTTCCAGAGAGTGTTTTAAATCATGCTAAGTGAAGAATGAATGCCCAATAAGTGTTATAAGATGTGGGATCTTAAGGTCTTTAAAGGGAAATGCCCAAAATACCCTCATGGTAAAAGTTGCGGAAGACTCGCAGGTGGGTATGAGTTTTCCCTCCAACTCATCACCACATCATACGACTAGTATCATCAAGTCATCACTAGAACATAAAGTTGGATACCACACTCTGTCCAACATACAACTCCCTTGCCCAACTGGTCACTAGACCATACGACTCGTATAGTCTAGTCGTGACCAACATAGAACACCAAGGGCTAGACACTGGACAACATATGATTTGACTTTAAACCTCTTGTCAGAAGACCATACGACTCATATGAAGTCTCTCGTAGCTAGGATAGAACTTGGCCAGCAACGCACTGACCAACATATGACTAGGGTCCCTAGAATCATCTCCACACTATATGACTTATGTTGAGTCATATGATGAATAGAAAGTTCTGACATAACAATTTTTCAAGGGCCAAATTTCGAGGCATTTCAGTCTCCTCCACTTAGGATCATTCGTCTTTGAATGATAGGACAAGGCAATACAAGTAGGATTTACAGTCCACACGCCTTTACTCCTACCTTTGATCAAGTTAGAAAACAAAGATACCAAGGAAATCAATCTTTCCTTTAACAAAGTAAAAAAACAAAGATGCTAAGATCAACACATACGTCAAGCACAAATTTCTGGAATAGGGAATAGGAACGGATACTTGGACTTCATGTCCTCCTCTGCTTCCCAAGTAGCTTTCTCAAACTTTTGGTTCTACCATAGAACCTTTACCGAAACCAAGTCTTTTATTTGCAATTGACCAACTTGCCGATCCAAGATCCTCACCGAGACCTCCTCACTCTTAGAGTATACCAAAATATTATTAATGAAGACAGTTATGAACAAATCCAAAAACTAATGGAAGACCCTATTCATCAAGTCCATAAATGCCACAGTGGCACTGGTTAAGCCAAACGACATCACTAAGAATACAAAATGTCCATACCAGTTATGGAAAGTTGTCTTAGGGATATACACCTCCCTAACCTTTAACTGATATTACCCGGATTGAAGATCGATCTTAGAGAAGAACTTAGCACCCTAGATCTGATCAAACAAATTATCTATCTTCAAAATAGGGTATTTATTCTTTATAGTCACCTTATTCAACTACCGGTAATAATGCACATCCGTAGGGAACCATCCTTCTTATGAATGAATAACTCCGGTGCACCCCACGGAGACACACTAGGACAGATGAAACTATAGTCTAAGAGATCCCTTAATTACTCCTTAAGCTCCCTTAACTCAGTTGAGGCCATTCTATACGGGGGGAAATAAATAGGATGATTTCCCAAGACAAGATCAATACCAAAATCAATCTCCCGATCAAGAGGGACACCGAGTAGATCATCAGGAAAGACTTTAAGAAACTCATTTACCACAGGAACAGAATGTAAAGAAGGACCCTCCGAGTTACAATCTTTAACCTAGACTAGGTGATAGATATATCCCATAGAGATTAATCTTTGAGCTCTAAGATATGATGCGAACCTCCCCTTAGGATCTAGGTAAATACCATCCCACTTAATAACCGACTCAGTTGGGAATTTAAATATGACCTTCCGGGTCCAATAGTATAAATAAGCATAGTAGGAGTGTAGCCAATCCATCCCCAATATGATATCAAAATCAACCATGTCTAATTCAAATAGATCTATCGAAATCTCCCAACCACCATAAAGTACAACACAAACCTTATAGACTCTTTTAGTAACCACATAGTCCCCAACCAAGGTAGACACAGAAAAAGTGTCTGAAATACACTCGGGACCAAAACTAAAATACACTCCCATAAATGGGGTCACATAAGAAAGAGTGGACCCCAAATCAAATAAATTGTACACATCGCAGGAAAAGATTATGAACATACCAGTAATGACATCGGGAGATGAATCAGAGTCCTAATGAGAAGCAAGAGCATATAAGCGATTTTGACCAGTGTTGGTACTAGAAGCAGAAGCAGCACCCTTTGGTGCAGGAGCTGATGAAGAAAAAACAAGAACCTTGTTGGCCCCAGTTGAAACCCAAGAAGGTCAATTACATTACAGATGGTCAATCTAACCACAATTAAAACATTTGTTAATCCCCTTCTCACATTGGCGATGGTGCGACTAACCACAATTTCTGCAAGGAGGATATGATGAAGCTGACTGGGCCAGAACAACCTAATTATTGGCACCCTATGACTAATACCATCCACCATTCTTAGAGAAATAATCACCCTACGGCTTTGGGTAAGTAGTACTAGCCGTAGAGAAAGAAACAAAACTCCCCCTCTTCTACTTAGGCTACTTTCCCTATCTCTACCACTTTGCTGCTGGTGAAAACCTAAATCTCTCACTCTGGCTCTCACCACTCTCATCCTGCTTCTTCCTTTCTTGCTTAACCTGTTGTATATAAACCATAGAAATATCCATATCTTTGTTCAACAAGGCAACCATACTCTAAAGAATCAACTCATAGGACATCCTCAAAGCAAACTTACGTATTCAAGCTCTTAAGCTAGATACCAACTTAGGAGCATACCTGGACAACTAATGGAATTTCAAGGCATACTCCTTGACCAACATCTAGCCTTGTCTCAAATTCGCAAATTCTTCCACTTTTGGCCTCCCTTAACTCTTACAAGAAGAAGTGGTTCAAAAAGGCACTAGAAAAGTGATCCCACAATGTAGAGTCAGTATCACTTCCTACAGACTATTCCCACTCTTCGTACTGCAAGTACGCCACATCCTTTAATTGGTAGGCAGTAAAATCCACGCCCTCATCATCTAACACATGCATAATTTAGAATATCTTCTCTATATCATCAATTAAACTGTAAGGATCCTCTCAAGCTTACACCAGTAAAAGTTGGAGAAATCAACCTCATAAATTAACCAACCATTGTGGCCTCAGAAAATGGAGTAATAGAAGCACCATGCTCAGACTGAGAAGATACCAACTAAGCCAAGATATGGATAGACAGATGAAACTCAACATTCGTTTTATCAATCTAACGAGAACGAAGAGGGCTCGAGGGAATCAGTGGAACTCTAGGAAGACAATCAGGAACTGGACCCTTAGACCAAATCTGAACCATATAAGCAGGGTGTGTCCGATCAATAATATCCCTAAGTGGAACAGAGGAGTCTCCACGAGCTTCAGATAATTGGGGAGGCATGATTTTAAAAAGCGAGCAAATGAGAATTAGAGGAATCCAATACCTTAGACTCTATAGATCAAAGTAATACAACAAGAAAGAGAAACCTCCCTAAATGTCTCGTAGCCTCTCCCTTATAAGTGTGGTTTTCTACACACCCATTAAAGAAACTCTACTTGTCCCAACTTTGTGGACACCAAATTAACCATAAACCTAGGCTCTAATATAAAATTTGTGATGGCCCAAACTAGGGCCTAGCCATAATGGGTATTATGTCTCGTGTAACTAGAGATCACCTAAGCTAGTCAACTCAACAACCTTAAGTATTGGATTAATTCCGAACATATAACAAAACGAATGATAGTTCAATGATAAGTCTATCCCAACCACCGTTAACCCAACAATTTTCTATCACCAACAATTCAACAAAAATGCCTAAGTCCACAGTAATCCAACAAAGAATCTAAAAAATCCAATGACACTTACATGTCGCGACATGCCCCCGATGTTTACCCAAAAAATATCAAAACAAGGTTTAACACATAGGAGGCAAGGACTATGAAATGAATCCTTCCAAAGTATGGAAGCTCACCACTTCAAAGTTAAATCATGAACTAACTCGAGTACCTGATCACTGTGCAGGAAAACTAGAAGAAATTTCGGTGCCTGCATTGCGTGGGGATACAACATTTAGAGTTTGTTAGAAATTATAGTTCTAGCAAGTACCTAAGAGATAGAGGAATAAAATAATGCCATCATTGAAAAACATGTCAAATGTCACTACCTGAACCAAGGCCCTGGCCGCATCGAGCATCCCAAACCACGAACGCCCGACAACCCTTTTCTAACTGGCAAGCTAAGAATAATTCATATACTATAAAAATACCAAAAAAACAAAATGGAATCATGGTCATCATAATATATAATTTAAGAAATACAGACATAAGTTCAATAAAATCTAAAACTATCTAACACAAGTCTGCGAAATCTTTACTAAATTGAAAGTAGCATTTGTTTGAAATCAGGACAAGGCCCCTGGTCGGACCATGAACAAGTACCAAATGAAACCATTTTAGCAAAATCAAGACTTTCAAAACAAGGGAGGCTCATCAACTTCTGACGTCTGACAACCGATCTACTGATTAACGAGACCCCGGGAATGAGCCTCAGATCTTGAAATATAGGGGGGGTAATACCAAATGTATTGGTACCTAGAATGATCCAAAAACAAAAAATATATTTTTATACAATATAGGTGAGAGTATTTTATAACAATATGTTAGCATAAAACATTTGAAAATACATGGGCATAATCAATATGTTTCAAAACACTTCTATAAATCACGATTCAACTCTTTGTCTTACTTTAAGCTTGGTAGTATACCCTACAATTATATAATCGTACAGGCTATATGGAATCCGCCATTGACTCGGAGGCCAATCCCTGAACCCAAGTTTTCTGCAAGGGTTGGAGTTTTTGATACGCCACAGGGAACTAGGCCAACATATAATCTCTATTTGGTACATAATAAACCCATACCAGCAAAATTCGATTTTGGGCACTGAGTTATCTGAACTTGTGACTTCTTTGGTTAACTACCTAACTCTCTTTAAGCCCGTTGTGAGTCTTTTCTAAACATGAATCTTTCTGAACTCTAATTCTAAAAATCTGAATAAAAATCTATATCTTGTTCTATACTGAGTCTATTATGTCATTATTTGTTTTGGTATCGTTGTACCAAGACTTTCAAGTCATATGCCTGTGCCATGTAATGTTCTGCTTTAGATTTTTCAACCAACTCAACATTTCACCACCAAAAACATTTAAACAAGGCAAGGGAGTCCTAATTTCTAAAATTTGTAAAACTTATCAATGATTCTTCCTTTATAATAATTCAATACAGGATGGTCAATTTCTCAAAAAAATTCATGCAATTATTTCGATTAACTCATAAAATATTTATAAATAATGACACACCCTCTCTTGAACTCATAACAAGTATCAACTTCGAAATTAATCTAAAATTTTTTATCTCATGTTTATAAACTTGCCATAACATAAAGCACAACATGTGAAATAAGATGATATCATAACGAGACAGGGGAATTAAATTGTTCATGCTCTCAATTCAACTTTTCAAACAGAAAATACTTACATGCAAGATAACATAATTCAATTACATGGTAAGGCCTAAAGTACAAAACGTTATGTCATCTACATAGGTTTGTAAAGAATATACATTAAAGTGTCCTTAAATACCTTCACAACTAGGGCTTAGATAATGTTAAAATGTATTTAGGGACTTATATTTTGTGAAAACTTGTTTAGGGACGGTTATGGGATGTAGAAAGACTTTGGTTTCCTTGTACTAACTCAAAAATAGAGCCTTAAATTACTAAACCTCGACTGGGCGACGCCTGTCCATCGCGTAAGTCTAGTATTGGTTATTCATACACCATCACCTAAGGAAAGGTTGGGCGCCGCATGCCCCATCACACAGTCTGGACAGTGCCTCATTCAAACACTCATAACATTTTACCCCGAACATAAATTAACAATCAATCGGTGGAATCAGAAAAAAATACGAAGGTCTTTAATTTGATACATATTAGGCCACATGAGTCTTTATATCCTAGGAACAGTTGCTGGAAGTTGACCCAAGTAAAATCCTCAACAAAATGTCCATCGATAGGAAAGTGCTTCACTAAACTTTTGGGCAAGGATATTTTTATGGTGTATATTCATATCCAAGGATGTTCCCAAACTAAGGAAATATTAATCAGATTTATTTTTTACTAGAAATCATTGGATTCGGGTCTACATAAATTGGAAAGACGGCTTAACTTTAGCCCGAAAGTGCGGGGTGTTACATTATCTGCCCCTTGGGATCATTCATCCCCAAATGATGGGTAGGGACTTGTTGAAGCTCTAAAAGTTTGGAATAAGGAACATAACCTCGCATTGAACATTTTTCCTTCATAAAATACACAAAGACATCAAAAAGCATCATGATAAACCCTAGTGAAATGTGTTAGAACAAAGTGTGAGATAATAAGAATCGACAGAGAGATGACATTGCACATGAGCTTTAGGGGTCATAATCATCACATCATAAGGAATGAGTTTATTTGGTGATCAAAGTCTTGATATACAATGGTACTAATCATGAAATAAGATTTTGTGGAAAATAAGAAACATAAGCATTCTCTACCTTACAAAATACAATGAATAGATCTAAAATCTAGAGACACTACTTAACTATGCCCCCAAACAACAAATAACATGATGCATCATTTCCAACTTAAAATTCTCTCATAGCACTTCTAACCACAATAGTTTAAGTCCCACTACAAAATGCATCTATGTTGAATCCTAACTCGAAGAAAATAGGTGCTAACTTAAGCTATTGGACCCTGTACTTTACATCCAATTAACAAAATTACTTCACCTTATGGAATACCCCGGAAAATTTTTCATTGAAATTTTGTGCGTAAATGTGTTGGATCTTTGTTCTAGAATGAATTATAAATTTTCCGTATGAAATGTCTTAGATTATGATCCACCATTGCGTAGAGTATCGAATAATCTTCCCAACGATATGTGGATTATCCAAAATGGACACCCAAGTGACGAGTTATGAACAATCCGATCGAACCGTGAATAGTAAACAGTAAAACGTGCAGGAAAAAGTACTAAGGGCTGACATATTTTTGCTCCAACTTTAAACGATCATAACTTCTTGTACATAATGATCTGGGTGATCTACTATATATCAACGGAAATCTCTGCAAGTCATCTTTCTAATGAAATTATTTTCATCCAATTTGTCTATCGTAACAAAAAGTTATGATCGATCTACTTCAGCCTACCAAAAGTGAATTTTTGGGTCAACTTCAAACGATCATAAATCCTTGTACAAAATGATCTGGTTGAGATACTATATATCAAAAGAAATATATGAGAGTCCTCTTTCTAATGAAATTGGTTTCATCCAATTTACATATCGGAGTAAAACGTTATGTTTGATTTACTTCAGACTATCAAAACAGTCCACAAAAGGACAAATTCAAGAATTATTTGATTTTTAGGGGCGTTTTGATCATCCTCCCTCACCCAAAATCCATCCAAACCCTATATTAAAGCCTATTAAAAGCATTATATGTTATATTTCATGAAATTCCCTCAAAAAGAAAATCCTAAGCTCCTACATCCAACTTCAAGAACCTCCAAAGTTCACCATTAATTCTGCAAATTTATTCAAGATTCCTAGTTCCTAGTTCAAGAACTCCAAGAACCATCATTTAAAGGCACGATTAACATCTCAAAAATGAGTATCGATCTAAAGTTCATCATTCAAGGTATGTGGGGTTTTTCAACAAGAACTCTCTTTCTTTCTTGTTCTCAAAAGTAATTTTCTTTACAAAGGCATGATTTTTATTTGAATTTTACGAATTTGAAGCATGAACCCATATCTTATGATGATTATTATGAAATCTTGATGTTTATGATTTTAAAAGATGAATTTACATGTGTGGAGATATAAAGCATGAATCTTGAACGATATTTATCATGATTTTGATATTTGGGTCATAAATCCCCATTGAAAATTGTGTTTTTTTGAGAAAGTATGTGTTATAAGCACGTTGATGTTGAATATTTGACATATTTTGAATGATTTGACCTTTTGATCTTAATGGAGTTGTTTGGAACTCGAGTATGAAAGAAATCCACAACTTGGTTAATTTTGATAGATGGGAAGCATGATGGCTCCCGATGTATATTTATATATTACTGAAATTGTTTTTTTGTGGATTATCTTTGAAATGATCTGAGATAAGTCCAGGAGAAATCTTTAGCACCGAGTGGGAGGTATAAAGTGACCTAAATTGCCTAGAACTACGTGCCCCCGTAGGAGTGAGCCTGAGACTGATTTATATAGTGATCACTAGTTTGTGTGGATTTGATATCGATAGCCTACTCTAATGGCAAGGATAGGACGGCTCTCCCCAATATGGGTTGTACGTTGGACTCTATGTAGCTCACATGGTTTATGTCGGTTATAGGATCTCCTAGTGTGTGTGTGTTTCCTTGTGTCTATGGTGAATGGTAAAGTGATTTGAAAGTGGAATTGTTAAAGTTATTCTTTCGAAAGATTTACATGAAATTTACATTATGAGAATTTATATTCTTGATGAACTGAAAGTGATTGACAAATTATATGACTCACATGTGTTATTGTACTTATTTCATCCTCTCATGATTATGATGATTTTCTTCGAGCTATGTGAGTCTTTCATACATCCTGCATATTTCTTATAAATATTTATGATGATGATTTTTATAAAATTGCATACACTCTCATATACTCGGTTCCTTTCCATGGTACTGACCCACATCTTCGGATGTGGGCTGCATTTTTTGGGTACACTGTTCTACATGCTCTGTCATGGTGAGTCGTTATGTTCCGAGGACATGATGTCTGATGTTGGTTTCACGGAATCGGTTATATTTGATAACTGAGTATGAGTCAGTTGGGGCATGTCTCAATGGCTCGCTGGTTTTATTGATTTTCTTATAGGCTTGTCAGACTAGTAGAGATGTTGGAGTTCACTAATAAGTCATATTTTGTTATCTTTTGGAAATTCATTTATTCTTGGATGATGATTAATCTATTGATATTTGAAGGTTATTTATGGAAATCCCATTGATTCATGTTGAACTTAATAAAAATGGCTCAAAGGGTTAGCTTGGGGCTACTCATAGCCTCAAGCACCGTGTGATGCTCGACGACCCATTTTTGGGGCGTTACAAACTTGGTATTAGAGCCTAACGTTTTAAGGTATCCTAGGGAGTTTGACAAGATGCGTTACATAGAGTCTTGATCATCGGTGTGTAGCGCACCACATCTATGAGCAAGAGGCTACAAGATGTTTTAGGAAAAAGTGTGATTCTTTCTTTTAGTAGTCTATCATGCTTAAAGTGTCTCACTCTGCTATTGATTCGTGCTCTCCTATTTTAGAAATATGCCTCCACATCGAGCAAGAAGAAATAATGATGGTCAGCAACCTTAACCCGCTGACCCATTGAATAAAAATGTGTCTCATGCTGAATTTTGGGCAGACTTTCAGGCGCTGGCCCAAGCTGTTACTGCAAATATTCAGGCCAACCCAGCCCTAGCTCCACAGCAGCAGGGAGGTGATTCAGCTGCTGCCAGGATCTGTGACTTCATGTGGATGAATTTATCAAAATTCTATGGGTCCAAGTCTGATGAGGATCCACGGTTGTTTTTAGATGAGGTGCGGAAGATTACTTGGGTAATGCATGTATCTGAGGAACATAGTGTGGAGTTGGCTGCGTATAGGTTGAAAGACCTTGCTTATGACTGGGTTGTTGCTTGGAGGAAAGGTAAAGGTGAGGGAGCTATCCCTACAATTTGGCAAGAGTTCCAGGATGCCTTCCTGGATAAGTTTTTTCCCTTTAGAGATGAGGAAGGTGAAGGTGGAAGAGTTTATGAACCTGCGATAGGGCTCTATGACTATTAGACAATACTGTCTAAAGTTCAATCAGTTGGCCAAGTATGCTCCTGACTTAGTGGCTGATAATCGGGCTAGTATGAGTAAGTTTGTTACTAGAGTGTCTAGTTATCTCGTTAAGGAGTGTAGGTCTGCTATGCTGAATATTGAGATGAATCTTTCTAGGCGGATGACTCATGCCCAACAGATTGAGGCAGACAAGATTAAGGAGAAAAAAAGATGGCTCTTTGTGTATATGCATTGATTACCGCCAACTGAATAAAGTCACTATCAAAAATAAGTACCCCCTTCTGAGAATAGATGATTTGTTTGACCAGTTGCAAGGTGCAAGCTATTTCTCAAGGATAGACCTTCATTCTGGCTATCATCAACTCAAAGTTAGGGAGTGTGACATCTCGAAAACCGCTTTCTAAACTCGTTATGGCCATTTTGAGTTTTTTGTTATGACTTTTGGGTTAACTAATGCCCTAGCAACTTTCATAGACCTCCTGAATCGAGTGTTTAGACCATATCTGGATATGTTTATCATAGTGTTCATCGATGATATACTAGTGTACTCCCATAGTAAGGATAAACATTCTGAACATCTCTGAACTATCTTGCAAATCCTTAGATATCATAAATTATTTGCCAAGTTCAGTAAGTGTGAGTTTTGGGGAAGTTAAGTTACTTTTCTGGGTCATATCATTTTTTCCGAGGGTATTAGAGTTGATCCCCAAAAGACTGAAGCTGTTAGAAATTAGCCAAGACCTATTTCTCCGATTGATATCCAAAGTTTATTGGGTTTAGCTGGCTATTACCACTATTTTATTGAGGGTTTATCCTTTATAGCATCTCCTATGACTTGGTTGACCTAAAAGAAAGTGAAGTTCTTGTGCTCCGAATCTTCTGAGAAGAGTTTTCAGGAGTTGAAGACTCGACTCACTTCAACTCCTGTTTTGAATTTGCCTGATGGTATTGATGGTTTTGTGGTGTACTGTGATGCTTCAAGAGTTGGGTTGGGTTGCGTATTGATGTAGAAGGGTAAGGTGATAGCTTATGCTTCTAGACAATTGAAATCCCATGAGAAAAATTACCCCACCCATGACCTTGTGTTGGCTACTGTTGTGTTTTCTTTGAAAATCTGGAGACACTATTTGTATGGTGTCCATGTTGATGTTTTCACTAATCATAAGAGTCTTCAGTATGTGTTTACCCAGAGAGAATTGAATCTTAGGTAGAGACCATGGTTAGAATTCTTAAAGGACTATGATATGAGTGTGTTGTACCATCCGGGCAAGGCCAATGTTGTAGTGGATACCCTAAGTCGAGTGTCCATGGGTAGTGTTTTGCATGTGGTAGAAGGTAAGAAAGAGTTGGATCATGATGTACATCGTTTGGCTAGATTGGGGGTTAGGTTGTTTGACTCTGCTGAAGGTAGTATAGGGGTTCAGAGTAGTTTCGAATCCTCCTTGGTTTCGGAAGTGAAGGAAAAGCAATACTTAGATGCTAGTTTGGTCAGACTGAAGGAGTCAGTCAAGGACCAAAAAGTAGAGGTTTTCTCCCAAGAAAGAGATGGTGTGTTGAGATTGCAGGGTAGATTATGTGTCCCGAATGTTGATGATTTGAGACAGAGGATTATGGCTGAAGCGCACGGGGCGCGATATTCTATTCATCCTGGTGCCACCAAGATGTACCGAGACTTACGGGAAATCTATTGGTGGAGTGGCATGAAGAAAGATATAGCAGCGTTTGTAGCTAAGTGTGCAATATGCCAACACGTTAAGGTTGAACACCAAAGACCTGGTGGTATGATGCAAGAGTTTAGTATTCCTACCTAGAAGTGGGAAGAGATAAATATGGACTTCGTGATTGGTTTACCTCCTTCCCGATGCCATCATGATTCTATTTGGGTTGTGGTTCATAAATTGACTAAGTCTACTTATTTCTTGCCTGTTCATACTTCATATACTGCTGAGGATTATGCTAGATTGTATATTCGAGAGCTAATCAGACTGCATGGAGTTCCCTTCTCTATCATTTCAGAAAGGGGTACTCAGTTCACTTCGTAATTTTTGAAAGCTTTTCAGAAAGGTCTTGGTACCCACGTTCTTTTGAGTTCTGCTTTTCATCCGCAGATCGATGGTCAGGCTGAGCGGACCATCCTGACCTTCGAGGATATGTTGAGAGCTTGTGCACTTTACTTTAAGGGAAGTTGGGATGATCACTTACCGTTGATAGATATTGCTTACAATAACAGTTTCCACTCTAGTATTGGCATGGCTCCGTTTGAAGCCTTATATGGGAAGAAGTGTAGATCACCCATAGGTTGGTTTGAGGTGGGTGAAGCGGTTGTGAGTGGTACTGATTCGATATTTGAGGCTATGGAAAAAGTTAGGTTGATTAGGGAAACATTGAAAACTGCGCAGAGTCGTCAGAAGTCATATGTGGATGTTAGAAGGAGAGACCTTGAGTTTGAAGTTGGTGACCTAGTGTATCTAAAAATTTCACCCATGAGGGGGGTGAAGAGATTTTGAAAGAAGGGGAAGATTAGTCCCCGTTATGTTGGTCCTTACAAAATTCTTAGCTGTGTTGGTAAGGTAACTTATGAGGTCGAGTTGCCTTTCGAGTTGTCCTCTGTTCATCCAATATTCCATGTCTCCATGATTAGAAAGCATATTAGCAATGCTCTGGTAGTGGATTCCTCTGTGAGTGCTGACATTCAAGAAGATCTTTCCTTTGATGAGATTCCTTTTGAGATTCTTGATTTCAGTGTCCGAAGACTAAGGAACAAAGAAGTTCCCTTGGTCAAGGTTTTGTGGCGAAACCAATCTGTTGAGGGTGCAACTTGGGAAGCTGAGGCGGATATGCAATCCAAGTACCCACACCTATTTTCTGCGAACTCCGATCAAGACAAAGTTACCGTTCTTTCCTAAATCACAGACTATTTCTAGAAGTTGCCGAAGTTCAGTTGTCATTTATTATGTGTTCAGCTGTAGTTTCTTGAATTTATGCATTCTATGTTGCATTCGGAGTGAGAAACAATGTGGTGATGAGTCTAAAAAATGTTTTCAACTGTAGTCTCTATTCCCTATCTAATCTTCGCATGTCTAGCATCATTCGAGGATGAATGTTTCCAACGGGGGGATGATGTAATACCCCAGAAATTTTTTCGTTGAAATTTTGTGCGTAAACGTGTTGGGTTCTATCTTCTAGAATGAATTATAAATTTTCCGTGCAGACTGTCTTAGATTATGACCCATCATTACGTAAAATATCAAAAAAGCTTTCCAACTATATGTGGATCATCCAAAACGGACACCCGAGCGATGAGTTATGAACATTTCGATCGAACCGTGAATAGTAAAACGTGCTGGAAAAAGTACTGAGGCTTGGCGTATTTTTGCTCCAAATATAAATGATCATAACTCATTGTACATAATGATCTGGGTGATCTACTATATATCAACTGAAAGCTCTGCGAGTCCTCTTTCTAATGAAATTAGTTTCATCCAATTTCTCTATCGGAGCAAAAGGTTATGGTCGATCTACTTTAGCCTATGAAAATTAAATTTTTGGGTCAACTTTAAACGATCATAACTCCTCGTATACAATGATCTGCGTGAGATACTATAAATCAACGGAAATGTATGAGAGTCCTCTTTCTAATGAAATTAGTTTCATCCAATTTGAATATCGGAGTAAAACATTATGGTTGATCTACTTCATACTATGAAAACAATCCACCAAAGGATAGATTCGAGAATTATTTGATTTTTGGGGGCGTTTTGGTCATTCTCCCTCACCCAAAATCCATCCAAACCCTATATTAAAGCCTATTATAAGCATTATATATTATATTTCATCAAATTCCCTCAAAAAGAAAATCCTAATCTCCTATATCCAACTTCAAGAACCTCCAAAGTTCACCATTAATTCTGCAAATTTATTCAAGATTCCTAGTTCCTAGTTCAATGACTCCAAGAACCATCATTCAAAGGCATGATTAACATCTCAAAAACAAGTATCGATCTAAAGTTCATCATTCAAGGTATGTGGGGTTTTTCAACAAGAACTCTCTTTTGTTCTTGTGCCCAAAAGTAATTTTCTTTACAAAGGCGTGATATTTATTTGATTTTTACGAATTTGAAGTATGAACCCATATCTTATGATGATTATTATGAAATCTTGATGTTTATGATTTTGAAAGATGAATTTACATGTGTGGATATATAAAGTATGAATCTTGAACGATATTTATCATGATTTTGATATTTCGGTCGTGAATTCCCATTGGAAATTGTGTTTTTTTTGAGAAAGTGTGTGTTATAAGCATGTTGATGTTGAATATTTGAGATATTTTGAATGATTTGACCTTTTGTTCTTAATGGAGTTATGTTGAACTCGAGTGTGAAAGAAATCCACAACGTGGTTGATTTTGATAGATGGGAAGCATGATGGCTCCCGATGTATATTTATATATTACTAAAATTGTTTTGTTGTGGATTGTCTTTGAAATGATCTGAGCTAAGTCCGGAAGAAATCTTTAACACCGAGTGGGAGGTATAAAGCGACCTTACTTCCCTAGAACTATCTGCCCCCGTAGGAGTGAGCCTGTGGCTGATTTATATAGTGATCACTAGTTTGTATGGATTTGATATCGACAGTCCTACTCCGATGGCAAGGGTAGGACGGTTCTCCCCAACGTGGGTTGTACGTTGGACTCCATGTAGCTCACATGGTTTATGTCGGTTATACTATCTCTTAGTGTGTGTGTGTTTCCTTGTGTCTATGGTGAATGGTGAAGTACTTTGAAAGTGGAATTGTGAAAGTTATTCTTTTGAAAGATTTAAATGATATTTACATTATAAGAATTGATATTCTTGATGAACTGAAAGTGATTGACAGATTATATGATGACTCACATGTGTTATCGTACTTATTTCATCCTCTCATAATTATGATAATTTTCTTTGGGCTATGTCAGTCTTTCATACATACTGCATATTACTTATAAATATTTATGATGATGATGTTTATAAAACTAGATACACCCCCATATACTCGGTTCCTTTCCATGGTACTGACCCACATCTTTGGATGTGGGCTGCATTTTCACGGAATGTAGGTTTAGGTGCTTAGTTCCAGGTTCGACAGTGATTCTTCGGGCACGCTGTTCTACATCCTCTGTCGTTGTGAGTCCTCATGTTCCGAGGACGTGATGTCTGATGTTGGTTTTACAGAATTGTTTACATTTGATAATTGAGTATGAGTCAGTCGGGGCACGTCTCAATGGCTCGCTGGTTTTCTTGATTTTCTTAGAGGCTTGTCAGACTGGTATCAATGTTGGGAGTTGACTAATAAGTCGTATTTTGTTATCTTTCTGAAATTCTTTTATTCGTGGATGATGATTAATCTGTTGATATTTGAGGGTTATTTATGGAAACATCGTTGATTCGTGTTGAACTGAATGGAAGTGGCTCAAAGGGTTAGCTTGGGGATACTCGTAGCCTCAAGCACCGTGTGACGCTCTGGGACTCGTTTTTGGGGCATTACACCTTATCACTACCATCAAACACACTCAGGTTTTAAATCAAGGAATTCAAACCACATAACCTATTGGTTTGTGTTCCATCAATCACATATTCAAGCCTATTATTACTACCCCCACTTCATGTATCCCACACTAAGACTAGTGTAACTACGCAAAATTGCCTCTTCGGACATCACATGGTGCCTAGGGCTATAAGTAGCCCTAAGCTAACCCATAGAGCCGGTTCTTGCTAATAACCCTTAATTTAAGGAGAAAATTTGAATTCAAACACTAACACATCTATGTTCATAAAAGGGAATAACGGAAAGAAAGGGTACTCGGTCCAAATGGTCTTGATAAAGAAATCCGTACAAAACCACAATCTACCAAATAGTCTGACAAAGCCTCTACAAATCCATAATCGGAAAGCCGATGGGACAGTCCCCCAACTGACTCGGGATGAGCTACAGGTAACAACATAGTTTTTCAATCCCTGGAATATCTGAAGATCGGTCCCCAAGCTAAGAGGACTCCCTAATGTAGGGAATGTACGCGAGGTACTCAGAGATCACGGGCGAGGCTGGGGCTAAGCACCTGAACTTATGTGTGGATCAGTTACTTGGGAATGTACTTAGTATGCAGGGGTGAATGCATGTACATAAAACAGTATCAATTTTCTTTATTCAAATTATGTATGCAATATGTGATAACTCATATGGCTTTAATAATTATGAAATATAAAGTTCATAAATCATATAAGATGAGGCATATTACACACTTCTCATGAGTCATCATTCTTCAACCTCAAAAACAAAAATCTTTGCTTATTCTCAATACTCAAGTAGACTTGACGGTCCGTTGAATCATCCGTTGAACCTGGGCGATTCCAACAACGTTAAGTAAAATAGCTGTAACTTCTCACCCCGATACTGGATTTTGACGAAATTGATATCGTTGGAAAGCTAACTCAATTTCCCACACTATAGGAAGTTATTTTTAGGAAAATTCCACAAGATTAAAACAATAATCACTTAGGATGTCTTTTCTTAATCTCTTAAGGCCTGAATTACACTTTATTCGACACATTCCATGGTTTAAACTACGAGATAACTTTGTGGGGTCTTACATTATATCCCCCTTGGAAACATTTGACCTTGAATGTCCCTAGTTAGGCTAGGGATACAGGAAGAACAGAGTACACCTAGCTGAAACAATTACCTAACGTTTCCAGATCTCCCTAAACTTATGACCACTCCGGATATTGCAAGAACTCATGCAAGGATGGATGCATAGCTAAACTCTAGATAAGAAGGGCTGAATTAAAGAACAATAGTACCTTCGGATTGATTTGACATCGCGAAAAAGAGGTGCGGGTATTTAGCTCGCATATTTGATTTTGCTTCCCAAGTAGCACCCTCTACAGATTGGTTCCACCACAAAACCTTGACCAAGGTAACTTATTTGTTCCTAAGTCTATGGATCTGAAAATCTAGGATCTCCACGGGAATCTCATCGAAGGAAAGACTATCCTGAATATCGATACTCTGTGAAGAATCAACCACAATAGAATGACCAGTATGTTTCTTGAGCATAGAAACATGAAAAATAGGATGAACGACGGACAACTCTGAGGGCAACTCAACCTCATATGCTACCTTTCCAACATAGCTCAAGACTCTATACGGGCCAACATAATAAGGACTCAACTTTCCCTTTTTACCAAATATTTTCACCTCTTTCATGGGTGAAATCTTCAAGTACACCAAATCACCCGCCTCAAACTCAAGATCTCTCCTTCTTACATCGACATAAGTATTTTGATGACTTTGAGCCGTCTTCAATCTTTCTCTAATCAACTTAACTTTCTCCATAGCTTCAAACACTGCATCATTTCCAATCGCGTCCACCTCACCCACTTCAAACCAACCCACGGGCGATCTACACCTCCTACCATACAAGGCCTCAAACGGTGCTATCTCAATGCTGGCATGGAAACTATTATTATAGGCAAACTCAATCAATGGAAAATGCTCATCCCAACTACCTTTGAAATTAAGAGCACACGCCCTCAACATATCCTCCAGGGTCTGAATGGTCCTCTCAGCCTAACCATCTATCTGCGGGTGAAATGCGGAACTCAAGAGAACTTGGATATTAAGACCCTGCTAAAACGCCTTCCAAAACTGAGAAGTAAAATGAGTACCTGTATCCAAAATGATAGACAAAAGGACTCCATGCATCTTGACCAACTCCTGGATGTACAATCTAGCATAATCCTCAGCCGTATAAGAAGTATGCACGAGTAAGAAATGTTTGGACTTTGTCAACCTAACCACAACAACCCAAATAGAGTCATGATGATGATGCAAAAGAGGAAATCCGGTCACGAAGTCCATATTCACTGCTTCCCATTTCCAAGTGGGTATACTAAACTCTTGTATCACGCCATTGGGTCTTTTGTGCTCTACCTTAACCTGTTGACATATTGCACACCTCATCAAAAGCTCATCTATATTCTTTATACCGTTCTACTAATAGATTTCCCACAAGTCGCGGTACATCTTGGTAGTACCGAGATGAATGGAATAACGCGCGCCATGCGCTTTATCCAAAACCCTCTTCCTCAAATCATCAACACACAGGACACACAACCTACCATCCAATCTCAACACACCATCTACCTCTTGGGAGAAAACCTAAACCTTTTGCTCCTTAACTAACTCCTTTAGTTTGACCAAACTAGGATCCCTATCCTACTTCTTCTTCACTTCTAAGACTAAAGAGGATTCGGACCTACTCTGCCCCAACGTACTCCCCCCGCTGAATCAACCAACCTAATACCCAACCTAGCCAAACAGTGAACATCACGAGCTAAATCTCTCTTACCTTCCCCTATATGCCCAACACTACCTATGGACAGTCTGTTAAGGGCATCTGTCACTACATTGGCCTTGCCCAGGTTATACATCATAATCTTTCAACAACTCCAACAACCTCCTCTGCCTAAGAATCAACTCCTTCTGGGTGAACACATATTGCAGGCTCTTATGACCAGTAAATACATCTACATAGACACCATAAAGATAGTGTCTCCAAATTTTCAAAGAAAAGACCACAACAGCTAGCTCAAGGTCATGGGTTGGGTAATTTTTTTCATGTGGTTTAAAATGTCTAGAGGCATAGGCTATAACCTTACCTCTCTGCATTAACACGCATCCCAAACCAACTCCAGAGGTATTATAATATACCACAAAACCATTAGAACCATCAAGAAAAGTCAACACAGGGGCTGAAGTGAGCCGAGTCTTCAGCTCCTAAAAACTCTTATCATAGCACTCGGACCACCGGAATTTAACATTCTTTTGGGTCAATCGGGTCATAGGAGATGGAAGGTAAGATAAATCCTCAACAAAATGATGGTAATAGCCATCCAGACCCAAGAAACTCCTAATGTCATCTAGGGAGATAGGTCTAGGCCAATTTCTAATAGCTTCCGTCTTTTGGGGATCAACTCTAATACCCTCGGCTGAAACAACATGACCCCGAAAGGCTACAGACCTTAGCCAAAATTCACACTTACTAAATTTGGCGAACAACTGATAGTCTCTAAGAGTTTACAAAACAATTCTAAGGTGTTATGCATGGTCATTCTCATCACGAAAGTACACAAGGATGTCATCTATGAAGACAATGACAAACATATCAAGATATCGCTTAAACACTCAATTAATAAGGTCCATGAAAGCAGCTGGGGCATTAGTTACCCCGAAGGACATGACTAGGAACTCAAAGTGAGCATAGCGGGTTCGGAAGGATGTTTTTGGAATATCACACTTCCTAACCTTAAGTTGATGATAGCCAGATCTAAGGTCTATCTTGGAAAAATAACTTGCACCTTGCAACTGATCAAACAGGTTGTTAATTCTTGGAACATGATACCTATTTTTGATTGTGACCTTGTTCAGTTGACAGTAGTCAATACACATATGCTAGGATCCATCCTTCTTTTGCACGAATAAAATAGGTGCACCCAAGGAGAAATGCTGGGCCTAATGAAACCCTTATCTAGAAGATCTTTGAGTTTCTTTTCTAGCTTGATCTCGATAGATTCCATACGGTATGAGAGGATAGAAATAGGATGAGTGTTGGAAAAAAGATCAACTCAAAACTCTATCTCTTTATCGGAAGGTACCCCTAGGAGATCTTCCGTAAAGACATTCAGGAACTCATTAAGAACATCGACTGACTGAATAGTTGGAGTTTTAGACTGAGTGTCTTTAACTCTAACTAGGTGATAGATGAAACCTTTGGATATTAGCTTTCTGGCTTTGATGTAGGAGATGAAATGACTTTTGGGAGATACCAAACTTCCGAACCACTCAAACACTGGTTCGTCAGGAAACTGAAACTTAACTACACAGGTACGACATTCTATAAACGCACAGCAAGAATGAAGGCAATCCATACACAGAATAAGGTCAAAATCTACCATGTCTAACTCTATCAAGTCCGCAAGTATGACTCCAAGAAGCACAGTGATAGGGCAATCTCTATTCACTTGTTGAGCAACAACTGGCTCTTTGACTAGTGTAGAAACTAGGAAAGGCTCGAGAATCCATTTGGGACCCCTTTTGAAATTCACAGCCACAAGCGGGGTCACATAAGAGAGATTTGACCTAAGGTCTAACAACACATAAACATCAAGACAAAAGAATCAAAGAATACCAGTAACAATATAGGGGAGTCCTTCTACTCCCGACGGGATGGAAAAGCATAGAATCTATTATGGAATTGAACGCTAGTAGTGCTAGAAGAAGCACCCTGAATAGGGGCAGGGCGAGGTACATGAGCTGGTGTACTAGTAGCGGGTGCTGGAGCTCGAGTATCTCTGTTCCTTGGGATGATTCCTACAACATTTAGCAAAAGGAGGATGATGGGGACGGTTAACAACACTTTTTTGTGATCCAGACATGAAAGGCCTACCTCTTGCTCCGGTCTGCCTCTAGGCGTGAGAGCGCTAACTGATGAAGGCACTGGAGTAGACAGAGATCTCTGAAACTAAGGGCGGTTCCCTCTATGGAATCTAGGACATCTACACTCATGCTCATCAGATCTCACCCTCTTGCTACCCCTTATCCTTTCTCTCTCCCTAAGCTTATCCGCCTCTATTTATTGGGTATGAATTATCAACCTAGCTAGATCCATATCCCTATTCAACATCGCGGTTCTACACTCCTTTAGCACCATCCCAAAAACACTGATCATAAATTTACTTAGACAAGCCTGGGTGTTAGAGATCAAGTCACAGTAGTGGCATCTTCATCTCTACCCTTCCTCTACGACACAACCTAATCATAAGAATCGTCCTTCAGTATGAAGGACGCCAACTTAACACTTTTTTTTGAGATATGCATCACGTCAGTGATCTTCGTTACCTCCTCCAAGTACAGCTATGGGTCCTCATCAGTTCCCGACCCATAGAACTCAGGTGGGTTCATCCATAGAAAGTCATGAATTCTAGCTGCGGCTATATTACCACCCTATTGATTAGTAGCTAGGGCCCAGTTATTGGCCCAAACATTAGCAGTGACTGCTTGGTCCAATGCCTTAAAGGACTCCCTAAATTCAGTGTGGGACACGATCTCATTCAGAGGATTAAAGGGTGGGGACTATTCATTATTGTTCCCACGAACATTCTCCCTTCGAATAGGCATTTTTATGAAAATATACAAGCACATATCATTAGATAAGGAGGAGACAACTGGAGGTACGATAGAATCTAAAAAACAGACACAACTTTTCCTAAAACGTCTCCTAGCCTCCTGCACATAGATGTGGAGCGCTACACACCGATGAGCAAGAATATACTCAACGCGGCTTGTCAGACTCCCGTAGACTCCTTAGAAAACTGGCCCTCTGATACCACTTTGTAATGACCCAAAATCGCCACTCGGGATGTCACATGGTGCCTAGAGATATAAGTATCCCCAAGCTAACCCATAGAGTCAGTTCCTACTGATAACCTTTAATTCAAGGAGAAAATTTAAATTCAAACACTAGCACATCCATGTTAATAGAAGGGAATAAAGGAAAGAAGGAGTACTCAATCCAAATGGTCATGATAAAGAAAACCCAACAAAACCACAATCTACCAAATAGTATGACAAAGCCACTACAAATCCGTAATCTAGAGAGACGATGGGACAGTCCCCTAACTGACTCGGAATGAACTACAGGTAACAACAAAGTCTTTTAGTCCCTGGAATATCTGAAGATTGGTCCTCGAACAAAGAGGACTCACCACTGTAGGAAATGTATGCGAGGTACTCAGAGATCACGGGCGAGATTGGGATTGAGCACCTAAACCTACATTATTAAACAATGTTGCACATTGACATATATGTGGATCGGTACTTGGGAATGTACTGAGTATGCGGGGATGAATGCATGTATATAAAACAGTATCAATTTTCTTCATTCAAATCATGTATGCAATATGAGATGACTCACATGGCTTGAATAAGTATGAAATATAAAGTTCATAAATCATATAAGATGAGGCATATTACACAAATCTCGCGAGTCATTGTTCTTCAACCTCAAAATCGGAATCTTCTCTTATTCTTAATACTCAAGGAAAAAAGGGCTTTAGACAATACCATCAACTAATGTATATTAGATGGTGGGTAAAACAACATTTAATGTTCAAGATTTTATATCTCTTCAAACTTAAATACTAGAAATATGACCTCATAAGATTTTAGAACATACGTAAAGGCATATCATGAAATTTAGGAAAATATCTCATTTCAAGCTTTAGGAGAAATCATCTACCTCAAGGCAAAATACTCTAGTTTAGTGAAAATAGTTCATAGGAAGAAAAATACCTTAGTTTGAAAGGAGTAGCTGAATTTAAGTTTAAAAGGGCAAGGGAGGTTCTTGTAACCGACATAAACCATAAGAGCTACTTGGAGTTCAATGTTTGGTCCTTCTAAGGAAGATAACCCATGTTAGGGAGAATCGTCATACTCTTGCCAAGGAGTATAACCTAAGTATAGTGATCACTAAACGAAAATCGGCCTCGGGCCCAATCATAATCATCATAAACTCAGCCTCAGGCCCAATCTACGGTGCCATGTAGTTTTGGGGTAAGAAACCATAGTGACTTACTCTCTCGGTGCTAAATACTACTCCCTTAAGATTATCTGTGCTCATCTCATAAAAATCCACTTTTAGAATAATCTCATGGTTCACCACGAACCCAATGATTAAATCGATAATCTCGTATAGTGAAGTGGATTTCAAAGCTCAAGGACCATTAGGTCAATTAATTTCTCAATCATCTCAAAATAGTCAAATCATGGGGGAATATGGCAGAAGAGTTCATAAATTCACAAGTCTTCAATATGGATTTCTAACCCATAGTTCAATATCAAGTTAAAAGCTAATCAAAAGCATAATATATTGCATATAGATTCATAAATCATATAGAAATCTAGGAAATTCAGCAATTTATCTCAAGTTTCAATTTAGTCATATGCTTCAATATCTCAAAAATTGCAAACATTAACTTCACATGGAGTAAAATTATAGGGTTTAAACCCAGCAGTAGTTTCTCAAGAGAATATGAAAAAATCATGCCATTTGACTCTTAATTCATGTGGAATATCAAGATAATGCATTCAATAATAATGGGTGAAAACCCCACAATTCAAATTCATGTGAAACCTCATAGATTTTAGGAAAAATCATGATGTAAATAAGCCTTTTGAGCACAAAAGTGAAGGGGTTACCCATGTTCAAAACCTCACATCCCGTAGATTAAGAAGTTGGACAAACAATCTTCCTCTAAGATTCCACTTCTCACTCTTGATAAAGTGTTCTTGAAGCTTTTGAACTTGGGAGATTCAATCCTCCACTCACTAGCACAATCTATGGTGAGTTCTTAGATTTCTTGGGGAATAATTCTTGCTTTGATATGATTTGGAGGAGAAAACCCTAGCCTCTTAAAATGAGAGATGAGACAATGAGGCCAGTTGATCACCTGGTTTATATATAAGGTCTTGAAAGGGTGGTAAAAGACCTAAATATCCTTTTAAAAATGGGTTTAAAATTGTTGATCGGGGTCTGCGACGGTCGAATTGACAGTCCGTCGGATCGTCCGTCGAATGACGGCAAAAAGTTGAACATACTTCCTTGATGCGACGGTCTAATTGATGGTCTATCAAAAGTTTGACGGTCCATCGATTCGACCGTCGATCGATGGCTAGGATGAGGCCACACTTCCTCAGAGCGACGGTCAAAGTGACAGTCCATAAAAAATTTGGCGGTCTGTCATTTTGGGCATCATACGATGGCCAGAAACAGGGGTCACTACCTTGGTTTCAACGGTACAATCGATGTTCCATCGCAGACTTGATGGTCCATCAAATCGTCCATCAAACCTGCTTGATTCCGACACCGTTCAGTAAAACGGTCGTAAGTTCTCACCTTGATACCGTATTTTGATGAAATTGATATTGTTGGAAATATAACTCAATTTTCCACACTATAGGAAGTCATTTTTAGTAAAATTCCGTAAGATTAAAACACTAATCACTTAGGAAGTCTTTTTTTAATCTCCTAGGGCCTAAATTACATTTTATTCGACCCATTCCAAGGTTCAAACTACAAGGAAACTTTGTGGGATCTTTCAACTAGCAAATTCAATCACTCTCGCAAAGATTTTTGGCATATATCTCCTTCCTAACTATTTCACATAACAAAAGTTCATCTCCTTCTTCCCCCTTCTCCTATAGCTTTAGCTCAAGAAATGACATAAAAAAATTCACCTTCAAGAACATCTACTCCCCTACCTAACACATTCCTATTATTCCACAATCACCATCATACTAATATATGGAGGGTCACTATGGGACTCGAGCACAAGAATCATGAATGAGAGAAACACTATTCAATTATAACCCATATCTATTTATTTACTTAAGGTGGTACATGATGTGAATATACGAGATAATCATGACGTATTCCTATATCAAGTGTCTGGATCATAAGTAGAGAGTCATTTTTCATAAACACAACACAACATGAGTTTTTAGGACAGAGCACAGTGAGAAAACATTGGTGCACATATCATGAGTTATATAGAATAAAGTCGAAATTTATGTAGTTAACAACTAAGACAAATATTGTCACTTGTAGTGATTTCTCCTTATCTTAAGAACTAAGATTTTCCATGAGTTAGCATAAATTTTATCACTTTGGCTGATCCCGGCATAAAATGAATTGTTAAAATATAGAAAGCATATGTCCCTTAGAACTAAGCATGATATAAGACATGGATTTCTTTATGGATTATTAGCATCATGACATAGAGCTTGAATACATGAAAGACTGGATTACTGAGAGACATTATTGCTTCCAGTTTGTAGGTCAGATCATGAACATAAGTCCATGAAGAACTCGAACCATAGGCATAGGCATGACTTGAACACATGACGTAGAATATTGGCAGAATCATCTTCTAAATTGAAGTAGGGAGAGTATGCTTGTATAGGAACTGGTTTATCATGACTCCTCCCCGTAACTTTCTACACTGTGAAAATTTGGGAACTATATTAATTCACCATCTCCCTCTTAGATCAAAGTCACAAGCCTAGACTTGCAAACATATCGCCTCATCATATCTATAATTACAACTATCAACACAATGGGGTCAGTATACACATGAACACAAACTCACCCAAATTTTTTTATTTAAAATAGACCAATTTCTTTCTTGGACATCCCCCTTCAAGGACACTAATCATAACTTCCTCTAACCCCTAAAGTCATCAAATTATGACTAACATTATCATGGGCATGGACATTCATGCTTTTAAACACTTAAAACTTCACTTCAACTCCTCAGAATACTAGCATTACACCTCTAATCACATAACTTACAACTTGACAAAATTTGTAAAACTATACTAAAGGAGCATATTACCTACCTATATTTCTTCAATTCAACTCTACATAACACAATATAACAACTCCATAGACTTTTCTGCACTAAGAAACTTGTAAACATAAACTACGTGTATATGACACTTATACATATTAAACCTTATCTAACAACATGAAACCTTAGGGTTCAACTTATTCTGTTATACTTAAGCACTTATCCACTTTATGATTCAACCACAATTCATCATTTTTAACACTAATCTTCATGACTATATATATATATATATATATATATATATATATATATCACAATTTCCCACTTGTTGTAATGCAAGTTGCCAACCTAGGTTATTCAAACATTACATAAAGCCAAAAAAATAATCTTTTTCCACTAAATATGCACTATTAATCTTGAGATACTATTCTTACCACTACACTCCACATCTAAAGTTCAAGCCTATTTTCTAACAACACCAATCATATAAAGAATGCTATACACTACACTAATCAATCGAATAGAAATGTTCACGTAAGTCTCTTATTTCACTTAACTATGACCCATAAGTTAATTCTCTCCACGACATTACTACTACACCTCAAAATCTACTACATACCTTCTCACATGTACTACTAATTTACAACTAGTTGAGAAAAGAAAAATCAAGTGGGTAATGTCACATAATGAAGATAGTCAATCTTAATCTTATAGTATATCCCATTACCATCTAATAACATAATCCACTTTCTCACATCATATTTACTTATCCATACATACATTGCCACTATCTTCAAATTCCATAACACCAATAAGTCTCTACCTTTAACTTATTAACTAATCTACCCCTTTTTAATCATAACCTATAAATGATTTTTATAACCACCGTAACTATACATATTGAGATCCATCCCTTTTTTGAATAAATTAATGATCATAGCCAATCACATCCTTTGCAGATTACCATGGAATCTACAAATCTTGCTACAATATTAGCCAATCACTATAAAAGAGCAAACCATCCCTCAATCAAAGGGTTATATAACTAAAACTAACTTCTATACGCAAAAGTCACCTTTATTCTAACTTCTAAGATTATGAATTCATATCACTAACTACTGGACCATCTTATATCTCATATGTTATGACACTTTATCACATACTTCTACTCGGGTGGAAAATAATGTTCCAATATTTTTCCTTACATCATTACCCTTAAGCATGACATCTTCAATAAGGGTTTTGGGAAATGGGACTAAATTCACTCCAACCTTAGGCTCAAATGCACGATTGATGTAGATAGGGGTATAAGCTTAAGTAAATAGATTTAAAAGAACTTATGGACTCCTCTCAAGTCCTTGTACAATTTCATAATCGTGTATAACTCAATTAGAAAGGACCACATCATTTAGACCCTAAGCATATGCACTTGAATCTTCTCGACAATCAGATATAGCTAATAAAATCCATGTAAAGAAGGAATTTGGATAACTTTCATTTTGACAACACAATGGTACGATCTATATTATGAAGAAAAGAGAGACATTCCTAAATGCCTAATAGATTCCTCCTTATAAGTGTGGTGCGCTACATAACAATAAAGAGGACTCTACCTAATGCGACTTTGCAGACACCCTACGACCATGACTGTGCTTTGATACCACGTTTGTCACAACATGAACCAAGGCCTTGGTCGCAATGAGCATCTCGAACCATGAAGGCCCGAGAACCTTTTTCTAACTAGCAATCATAAGCATAATTCATATACAATAAAAATACCGAAAAACAAAATGGAATCATGGTCATCCTAATATATCATTTAAGCAATATGGACATAGGTATAATAAGATCCAAAACTATCTAACACAAGTCTGCTAAATCTCTACTTAACCAAAAGTAGCATCTATCTGAAACCGAGACAAAGCCCCCGGTCAAACCATGAACTAGGACCAAATAAAACTGTTTCAGTGAAACAAAGCCTTCTGAAACAAGGGAGGCTCACAAACTTTAGACGTCTGACAACCGATCTACTGATTAGCGAGACCCCGAGACTGAGCCTCAGATCCTGAAATATAGTGGGTCAATACAAAATATACTGGCATGTAGAATCATCCAAAAACAAAAAATATATTTGTATACAACATAGGTGATAGCATTTGATAAAAACATGTCAGCATAAAACATTTTAAAATACATGGGCTAAGTCAATAAGCTTCAAAATACTTCTGTAAATCATGACTCAACTCTTTGTCTTACTTTTGAGCTAGATGGTACACCCTACAATTCTACAACAGACTAAGGGAATTTTCCCTTGTCATGGAAGCCAAGCTCCCAACTCAAGTTTGCTGCAAGGGTTGGAGTTTCTGATTTTGATATGCCATGGGGCACTAGACCAATGTATAATCCCTCTTTAGGACATAATAAACCCGTATCGACAAAACACGATTTCAGGGAATGAGTTATCTAAACTCGTGGCTTCTTTGGCTAACCACCTAACTCTCTTTCAGCCCATCTTAAGTCTTTTCTAAACTCTAATTCAAAAAATCTAAATAAAAATCTATATTCTATTCTATTTTGAGTTTGTCATGGCATTATTTATTCCGGTAGCGTTATACAAAGATTTGCATGTCATATTTCTAAGACATATATTGTTTTGCTTTAGATCTTTCAACCAACTCAATTATTTCACCACAAAAAACATTTAAACAATGCAAGGGAATCCTTATTTCCAATTCATGTGCAAACTTATGCAAAGATTCTCCATTTTCAATAATTCAACACATGATGGTCAATTTCTCAAAATAATTCATACAATTCTTTTGATTAACTCATCAAATATCTGTAAACAAGGATACACTCTGTCTCAATTCATAACATGTATCAACTTCAAAAGCAATCTAAAACCCTTTATCTCATGTTTATAAACATGCCATTACATAATCCACAACATGTGAAATAAGAGGATATCTTAACGAGAGAGGGGAATTAAATTGTTCATGCTCTCAATTCAACTTTGCAAACTAAAAATACTTAAATGCAAGCCAACATAATTCAATTCCATGATAAGGGCTAAAGACCAAAATTTTATGTCATCTACATGAGTTCGTAAATCATATACATTAAAGTGTCCTTAAATACCTTCACAAATACATGATTTCATCACCTGAAAACTTGCTAAAAAAGATTTCACTATGCCAAAAAAGTTTAGGATAGCCCCACAACCTTAATGACAAAGAATTCATGAAGAAATTTCCCCTTTAAGCTTGAATGTCCAAACCCTAAGTTGTTTTCTCTCTAATTGTGTTCTAGGACGATGAACTACGGATTTGATAATGTAAAAACATATTTAAGGACTTAAATTTACTGTAAAGATGTTTAGGGATGATTATGGGACGTAGAAAGACTTTGTTTCCCTTGAATTAACTCCAAAATAGAGCCTTAAAATGCTAAACCTCAGCAGGGAGATCCCTGCCACATCGCCTAAATCTAGAATGGGTGATACATGTGCCATCACCTAAGGCAAGGTTGGGCACCTCATGCCCCATCACACAGTCTAGATAGTGCCTTATTCAAACTCTCATAACTTTTTACCCTGGACTCGAATTGATGAATGGTCGGTGGCGTTGGAAAGTAGACTCGAAAAACATTAATTTGATATATAGTAGGCCACAGTAATCTTTATGTCCTAGGATAAATAGTTGCTGAAAGTTGACCCAAGTAAAATCGTTAACTAAAATTTGCTCAACTAAACTTTTGGGCTAGGAGATTCTTATTGTGTATATTCATCTCCAAGAATGTTCCCACACTAAGAAAATATTATTCACACTTATTTTTAACTAGAAACCATTGGATTCAGGTCTATATAAATCCAAAAGATGGTTCGACTTTAGCTCGAAGGTGCGAGGTGTTACATCAAATCATCATATGTAATCACACACACACACATATATATATATACATATATATATATGTGTATTTGTGTGTGTGATGCAAGGATAGGGTAGTGAGTTTAGCATATATTTAAAAAGCCTTAACCTTAGATGTATAGCATAATCGTCATAAAATAAGGCACCCATGGTCTCTAAGGGCCCAACTCTACCCTAGGATCTTGGGCCCTAGTGCGTGTAGCTGCACAAACTAGAGATTATCCATATCTGTATATGCCTTTACAAGGGAATCGGACCTCCCGGCATAATCAACACAACTTCAGCATCAATGTATGCAATATGAGGGACTCGAACCACCTATTTATTTTTTCATTCCCGGGACTAGAACCTACCGGCCATATAGACACCCACACAGGCTAGCACGGTTTCCAGTTACTTATAAAAGACATCCCATTGGTATCGTCATACCAATCACAACTCTTAATCCAATTACTTATAAAAGATATCCCATTGGTATCATCATACCAATCCACTTGCAAGAGTACAACATGCCATAACCATTGTTAATCGACTTTGGGACTCAAACCCATTGTCTAAACGAAGACATCAATTCAATTCAACATTTAGAGACTCAAACCCATTTAGTCAACTAAACTACAAATGTTACAATTTAAATCAATTTATGGCCAACGAGGCTTCCATTAAACCATTTACCAACCACTTACCAATTCCTTAGTTCAAAACACAATTAAACATGTGACAAGATCATTCTCATTGACATTTTCACAAAGAGGTTGATGGCGTACCTGTAACAACCCGTAATTTGGTCTAGAACATAAATTGCCATTCCTACTCATAAAGGCTCCCAAAGCCAATAAATCCTATGTAAAATTAGTTTATTAATCAATTATGTAGTGTCTTAATATATTTAAGCATGAATTGAGATCATATAGGTCCCTTAATTCAAAGACGAGTAGAAAGCTTTCCTATCGATTGAGTTTTATTTAATGTCTATACTTGGATCAATTTCTATCCACCATAACTTATTTTATTTAAAGAATTATAGGACCTACTATATATCAAATAAAAGTTCCTTGAATCTTCTATCCAACACCTTTGGTTTTACCTTAATCCAATATTGGAGCAAAAAGTTATACTCATTTTACTTCAGCATGTTTTTCTGTCAATAAAGTGACGACCCGAGTTGATAGGCCATCACCTAAGTGACGACCTATCAGCTAATTCATCACCCCAAACCAGTGAACCATTATATTCACCTTCTAAATGATGACTTGAGTTGATAGGTTATCATGTAAGCCCAAGTCGTCACCCAAGAAAGCAACTCATAAAATCAACTTCTGAGTGACGACTTGGTGTGATAGGTCGTCACTTGGTTGACGACCTATCAACCAAGGTTTTCACCCTTGAAATTTAGAAATTTTAATTTGAATCCAGAAGGGTATTTTGGTATTTTATCCACCCTAAATTTCCCCTACATGATTTAAATCATCCAAAACACATTAGAATCAATATTTTATTGATTTTACATGATATCATATCCGCTCCACTCTCAAGAACAATATCAAACTAGGGTTTCCTCTAAGTTCAAAATTTTAAGAAAGGGGTTAATATTAGAGTTCCAATCTTCAAATTAAACGACATAAGGTACGTAGGGATTTCCTAACTACCTCTCAAGAACAAGATCAAACTAGGGTTTCCTCTAAGTTCAAAATTTTAAGGAAGGGGTTAATATTAGAGTTCCAATCTTCAAATTAAATGACATAAGGTACGTAGGGCTTTCCTAACTACATAGACATGGCAAAATCTTTATATTGATGTTTTGAATATTGACAAATCATGTTTTCATGAAGATATTGAATTACAATGAAAAGTAAGTATTTCAAATCCATAACAGACGTGGAACAGAATAAAAGCCAGATTTTACATAGATTTTTAGAATTTGAGCTTTGAAAGATGTATGTTCAGAAAAGGTTAAAATGGGCTTAAGAGATGTTAGGTGGTTACCCGAAGAAGGCACAAATTCAAAAAACACATTGCCCAAAACTGTAATTTACCGACACGGGTTATTATGTTCCTAAGAGGTATTATACATTGGCCTAGTGCCCTGTGGCGTATCAGACTCAGAAACTCCAAATCTTGTAGAAAACATGGGTTGGGGGATTACCCGCCGAGTCAATATCAGATTTCATATAGCCCGTGGACTATCAGACTCATAGGGTGTACCACCTAGCTTAGAACTAAGAGAAAGATGTTGATTTTATTTACGGAACAATTTTTAAAGGCCTATTTACTATGCCCATGGATTTTCAAATAGCTTAGGATGATTTATTTTTGATGAAATGCACTCACTTACTTTATGTATAAATATTTTATTTTTTGGATGGTTCTACGTACCAGTACGTCCGTATTGACCCCTATATTTTAGGATCTGAGGCACAGTCCTATCACGACCCAAACCAGGGCCCTGGCCGTGATGGACATCCCGAACCATGAAGGCCCGAGATCCCTTCTAACTTGAAATCATATACACATTCATATATAAATAGGAAATGCGAAAATAAAATCTTCTACAGAAACATCGTCATAATCTAAATTTAGTTTAACAATGAGGAATAAAACCCAATATCAACTAAACACCTTCTGAAAATAGTCTGTGAAATCTCTACTACATGATCAAATAACAACTATCTGAAAACTGGGCCAAGGCCCCCAGTAGACCCAAATTATATTAAATAATAATTGTCTGAAAGAAACTAGGCCTTCTAAATTATAGAATGCTCACCAACTGGTACTCTTCACTCCCGTCTGATGAAATCTACTGCTTATCAGGACCCCTAGACTGTGCCTCAGAACCTGGAGGGAGGGGGGTCAATACAGATGTAGTGGTACGCAAAGAATCTAAAATAAAGATTTTATGTAAATAAAATATTTGAGAGCTAGTCATAAACATCATGAAAGATATATATTTCAAAACACATGGGCATTCTTGAAAAAACATAAAAAAACCTTTCTGTCAAAAGTAGTATCTGATCTTTGTATCACTTCTGAGTTAGGTGGCACTCCCCTACAAGTCTGATATTCCACGGGCTATATGAAATCTGCCATTGACTTGGCGGGGAAGCCCCCAACCTAAGTGTACCGCAAGGGTTGGAGTGTCTGAGTTTGATACACCACAAGGCACTAGGCCAGCATATAATAATATACCCGGATCAGCAAAGCACAGTTTTTGGGCAAGGAGTTGTCCGAACTCATGCCTTCTACGGGGAATAACCTAAGATCTTTTTATTTCCAATTTTATCCTTTTCTTAATCATGCATTATTCTAGTTTCAACATCTGAAAAATCTAACTTCAAACATGCATTCTATTATGTTTTGAATTACCATGGCATTATTGGGATTGGTGTAATCACACCAAGACTTGCAAGTCCTATTTCTGAGCCATAATGCATCATGCATGATTCTTTCATTAAAACATAGTTTAGACCACCCAAACATGAAATTTAACAAAGGAAATTCATGTTCCAAGAACATAAGTCAAAACTATGCAAAATTCCCATCCTTTCAATAAACAAGTGGTCGTCATGTAATCTTTAACAAACCATGCAACCCTTCTCATTATATAATTATGTTCAACATTCATCAACATAAACAACCCTCTCTCTTTTGAAATCACAATCCAAATATTACATTATTCAAGACTTTTCATAACATGCTTTTCAAGATGCATTCAAACGATTTCATAGTATATCATAAGTAAATGAAAATCATCAAAAGAGAGGGATTTTTCATGAATCATGCTCTCAATTCAATCATCAACCTTAAAACACACGCTTACAATATATATATATATATATATATATAATTTCAAATCTATTTGGGGGAAAGCGTAAATTCAAAAACAATATCATCAATGCTTCTAAAGCATGAACATATTCACAAATTTGAAAAACCCTTTCTTAAAATCAAGTTTCAATACCCATGAGATTTTAGAAAAAACCCGCGTACCTTAAATTAGAAGCTTTTGAATGAACTCTAGCTTTTTTGATTCTATACATACGATTGATGGGTTCCTATTGTAGCCCTCGCAATGGAGATTCTGAATGTAGAAGAATTAAGGAAAACACACGGTTTAGTCTTGAGATATTTGGATTTTTAGTTTTAAACCCTAAGGTGAGTTCTTGATGAATTTGAGAGAAAAGAATCATATTTTGGTGTTTTGGGAGTTTAATCCCGTGTTATATCTGAATAAGGGATGCAAGATACCCATTTTGCCCTTAAAAATGCGGAAATAGAACCAGAAATTTTGGTGCGGGCGACATGGCGTGCGTCGCATGTTTATCGCATGATGCTACTGTCTTAGTCACTAAAATGGTCATAACTTTTTGCTCGGGTATCATATTTAGGAAAAATTAGTATTGTTGGAAAGTTAATTCGAAGATCTTTCATTTAATATATAGTAGGCCCTCCAATTAATTATATACTAAGAGTTACGGTCAATTGAATTTAACCCAAGATTCGACGCTCACTCAAACTCGAATAATAGGAAAGCTTTCAACTCGTCCTTGATTTTGGGGACCTTTATGATCTTAATTCATGCTTAAATAGGTTCACACACCACAGAATTGATTAAAATGCCAAATTTTCAGGATTTATGGCTTTTGGATCATCTATGCATCGAAATGACGGTTTTTATTCTAGCCCTAAATATGGGGTGTTACATTATCTCCCCCTCGGGTTCATTTGTCCCCGAATGATGGGTAGGAATGTTGAAGTCTTAAAGGTATGGAATAATGTGGACATGATATGTCTTCTAAGAAAGAATATACTGATTTGAAACATTTAAATTTTCATCATGAAACTGAATTCTGAGCTGACTTGCCCTTACTTACTTTAAGGAGCTAATTCATGCCGAGAATTTAGGATACCCTTGAGTTGTTCATGATCCAATCATACGTAGCGAATTGAGAAGTGATATCTTATGTAAGTATGAATCTTGAGACAACAAGATTTAAATTGTACAAAGGTATTACATTGTCTTAGCTAAAATGCCTACAGAGATTTGAGATTATGCGCCGGACTCTTATGAATGGAGTCATGACTACGTAGCTGAATCTGAAACATGATGTTCAGACTTAACTGAATTCACAATTTACATGGATGTAATAGATTATCTCTTGGGATGGTCATACACATGGGACTTTAGATAGCAAGACTAGGTGTAAATGTGGAAAACCATAGTAACTTGTCTGCTACTGAAATGCTTGTTATACTGGCTGAATTATACTGAAAATTTATACTTAACTGGAGTAACTCTTCAACACTCTTTCTAAAGAAGTTCTAGTAGCATTCGGGAGAAAAGAATCCTGGGCATAAGTTATACAAGACACCCAACTAAGGAATCATAACAGTGACACTACTCTATAGCATGGAATATAGACATATAACTCATAAACTAGGATAGAATTACCAGGCCTTAGGCAATACAATTTCTTACTTTCAAGCTTAGCGCACTTCTCGAATACTCCCTTAACTATGTTATTCCCTTTAAATACCATACTCATTTGATTCAACTTAAGATTCTTAAATGGGCATTGATAAATCTTTCTACTAATGCCTAAAGTAACATAAGCCCTCTAGCTATGATTAAGCCTAACTTCAAATCATAAAATACAACATGCCACACCACGATACGAGTCTAAACCATATGATTCAATCTTCTATATATATATTTTTTTTACAGATCACACCCTAAGAATATTGTTCCTTACCACTTCAATGACTAACTTTGATCTCATACTATGGAATCATTAGTGCATATTGCGTTCCTCCACTTAAATCTCAATATGTCATTCAAGCCTATCTTTATAACAACATATGAACTCTAAGTCAAACACCCATAAGGACATACTTCACATATTCTCTAATCCACTATCAATATAAATCCCACGCGCTACCCCAAGAACATACACACACAAATTTTTACTAACTATCACATATATCAAAGACTTGGCCCCAAATCTTACTTCACACTTATGGCATTATATAAAACAAGCATACTATGATCTTCCATTAATAAGAAATATTTACTCATCAACACTATTATCATATAAGGAGTCAATAAAAGGTTAGAACATAAGACCTTGAAGCATGGGAGGATATTATAGGAGACTTGACACTTAACTGAGGCCGAAGAAATAGAAAATCAACATCAGGGATTTATCAAAGTTATCTGAATTGGGGAATACATAACTATAAGCTGAATCTCATCAATCATAAAGTGTATAGCATGAATTATGGGAACTAAGCACATGATATAGCATGAGTACATGAGTCATTAGCTGCATGACCTCAATTTGAAGTTCATAACATATGGAATGTGATTCCGACTACTGAATGAACTGGAACTCCTCATTTTAGAAATGGAAAAGCACGTGATTCTCTATCATATACATGAAAATAAAATATGATCATGGAACTTAAATGTAGGGCATGAGTAGGTATTGGGATCACTGAAAAATGCTGAGATAAGAATTGGTTGAGTCCCACCCTCAGTTTTTGATGTTCTATATCATACTGACATCAGGGATGAGTCGAGGGGATAAAGTTAGGAATGAGACTATCAGGGAGAAGGTTGGTGTGGCTCCAGTGGAGTGCAAGATGCGGGAAGTCCGATTGAGTTGGTTTGGACACGTGAAGAGGAGGGACACGGATGCCCCAGTTCGTAGGTGTGAGAGGCTAGCGTTGGATGGTTTTAGGCGGGGTAGGGGGAGGCCAAAGAAGTACTGGGGTGAGGTGATTAGGCGGGATATGGAGCAGCTACAACTCACCGAGGACATGACCCTAGATAGAAAGGTCTGGAGGGCGCGAATTAGGGCAGAAAACTAGGGTCAGTTTGGGGCGTTAGGGTAGGGAAGTATTTGGTGGGGGTTTTATTCCTGTTATTCTTCATATTCTTAGTTTATTCCTATTTTCTATTCTTCTTCTTGTTATGCTTTCGGTGTTCCATGCTTTATTACGAATCTGGGTGCTTTCCGATGTTTTCCTACTACTTATGGGTGCCGTATTTATGTTATAAAATCCTGTTCTGTGTGTTACTTTATATTTGTGTGGTGTCTCGTGTCTTGAGCCGGGGGTCTATCGGAAACAACCTTTCTACTTCTTCAGAGGTAGAGGTATGGACTGCGTACATCTTACCCCCCCCAGACCCCACTAGGTGGGAATACATTGGGTTTGTTGTTGTTGTTATATCATACTGACATCACTACTAGAATCTGAGAGCCTGACTTGGTTACTTGTTATTTCATCTCCCCCTTGGCTTTAAGTCATCATCTAATGTTTGAGAGATACCTTACTAGACTCTAAACTAACCTACACTCACTGCACTCTGGGATCTGGAATACGCAATACATGTAATTAATAGAACATAACCCAAATGGTTACACATGGAAGGGGAAAACCCACTCTTAATCCTACCTTCTAAGACACACTCTATCTTTCTATAGCCCTAATAGTCAATCTCATAATACTTGAACACTTACTAACTTCGAATCCTCGTGATTATTCTCATAGTTGGAGTACACAACCTATAGCGCTTTAACTTTTATTTTTGTCGGTTCAACCTTCGAAAATTCAAACTTAGATTATAACATAAAATCATGGATATCACCAAGCCTTTGATAAATCATACTATTAGTATTTCTCCACCTAGCGACTCAACCGTAGTATTATGTCTACTAGCCACACGCAATATGTAATAGTCTTAGAAAATGCCTCAACTCCATATCACCTTGGGTATACTTCTACCTCATACATACAACATCATACTTTGTTACTAATCAAATAAACTTAATCTATTGCATACACTAATCAATCCTATTAGATCACTTCCATATAACTAGTATCATTAACAAAGAAATCATCACATCCACCTTTATGGACATCAACTGTTCAAACATAATGTCTACTGCTAAGAATGATTTACAACCCAACCTGACATAAAATCCTCACAAAACATTCATCATTAATCTTAAGCCAATATTCTTACATCCACATCCTATATTAAACTCAAGCCAATAGTCTAGCATCAATCATCTGCCACCAATAAAGAAGGCAACATAATATACTAGTCCGTCAAATTGGGATATTCTATTCAAATACCTCAAAAATCTACTACAAACCTTCTCACAAGTAGTACTAGTTTACAACTACCAATGAAAAGAAGGTCAAGGTAGGTAAAGTAACATAATAGACATGGTCAACCTTAATCTTATATTATAACCCCATACGATCTTATCTACTTATACGGTTTTCTCATATCACACTTACTTACCCAAAACCTTCAAATTCCATAAACAACCATGAGTCTATAATGATAACTTACTGGCTCATCTAGCCATTTTTATACTTCAAGCAGACAACAATTCACCTTAACTAGTAACTCCTTCTCTACCTTCTACTAAACTAACTCACAAGGACATATCACTTTATTACCAAGTCAGTCTCATGTGAAAAAATTTGACTATATATATATTCAACCAACAAAAGAATAACAAGTTACTAGTGAATCAAAATAGGCCTCACATGACTTCACTAGACTTTGATTTTTGTGTTTCGAACAAGAAAATGAAATGAATAACAAAGAAACTATGCTAGTGAATCCAAAGAGCCCCACACGGCTTCACTAGACTTTAATTTTTGTGTTTTGAACGAGAAAATGAAATGAATAACAAAGCAACTTGCTAGTGAATCGAAAGAGCCCCACACGGCTTCACTAGACTTTGATTTTTTTTTCAAAATACTATGATAACAAGATTACATATTACAAGAGATAGAAAATTGACACACAATAGTCAATGATGTAAGGATACACATCTTACTCTGTATAAATAAAAATCTGAGTCAAACACTTCCCCCACAGACTACCATACAATCCACTCATGCTACTAGCTACCACATTAGTCTATCACTATAAAGTGGTAAATCATCCTCAAACTTCAGTTATTCAACTAAAATATTTATTTACACAAAAGTCACCCTCACTCTGACTTCTAACTTTGTTACTTTATATCACCAACCTCTTGGTCTAATCTTACTACCAATAGGTCATGACACCGATACTTTAACTTATACCACTAATCAGGTGGAAATACAGCTCCAACATTCTGCTATACATCATTCCCCCTATAGAATGACATCTGCAACATAAATTTTAGAAAAGACAGGGAATAATCTTAATACCGCAGGCCAAAAAGTACGATTTCATCAGAATCAAAGTTCACACAAAAATCAATATACTCTGAAGCACTAACGGACTCTTCTCAAGTCCTTGCAAAAATTTTAAAATCTTATATGGCTCAATTAGAAAGGACCATACCATTTAGACTGTAAACTTCTACACTTGAATCACCCAAATAACGAGACATATCTAGGCACATCAAAATAAGAAAAGAATTAGGATAACTTTACTCTCGTATAGGCGATACCACAGCACGAATTAGAGTATAGAAGAGGAACATTCTGGCTTAATAGTACAAACTAGAACATAAAGAAAGGGAAAAATTCCTAAACGCTTACTAGCCTCCTTCTTATAAGTGTGGTGCGCTACACAACCATAAACAAGACTCTACCCGATGCAATTTTGCAGACATTCGGGGACCATGAACTGAGTTCTGATACCAAGTTTGTCATGACCCAAACTAGGGCCCTGGCCCTAATAGACATCCTGAATCATGAAGGCCCAAGAGCCCTTCTAACTTGTAATCATACACACTATTCATATATAAATAGAAAATGGAAATAAAATCTTCTACGGAAATATTTTCATAATCTAAATTTAGTTTAACAATGAGGAATAAAATCCAATATCAACTAAACACCATCTGAAAACCATCTGCAAAATCTCTACTACATGATCAAATAACAACTGTCTAAAAATTGGGACAAGGCCCCTAGTAGACCAAAACTATATTAAATAATAATTGTCTAAAAGAAACTAGGCCTTATGAAATATAGAAGGCTTACCAATGGGTACTCTTCACTCCTGTCTAATGAAATCTAATACTTATCAGGACCCCTAAAATGTGCCTTAGAACCTGGAGGAAGGGGTCAATACATATGTACTGGTACGCAGAGCAATCAAAAATAATGCTTTTATCTAAATACAATAGCTGAGAGCTAGTCATAAACATCATGAAATATACAATTTTCAAACCACATAGGCCTTCTTTAAAAAACATAAAAAACCTTTCTGTCAAAAGCAGCTTTTGATCTTTGTATTACTTCTGAGTTAGGTGACACTCCCCTATAAGTCTGATATTCCATGGGCTATATAAAATCTACCATTGACTTGGTGGGGAAGCCTACAACCCAAGTGTCCCACAAGGATTGGAGTGTTTGAGTCTGATACACCACAGGGCACTAGGCCAGCTTATAATAATATACCCAGATCGACAAATCACGGTGTTTAGGCAATGAGTTTTTTGAACTCATGCCTTCTTTGGGGAACCACCTAAGCTCTCTTTATGCCCAATTTTATCTTGTTCTAAATCATGCATTATTCTAATTTCAACATTTGAAAAATCTGACTTCAAACATGAAATCTATTCAGTTCTGAATTACCATGGCATTATCGAGATTGGTATCATCACACCAAAATTTGCAAGTCCTATTTCTGATCCATAAGACATCATGCATTGTTCTTTCATTAAAGCATAGTTCAAACCAACTAAACATGTAATTTAACAAAGGGAATTTATGTTCCAAAAACATAAGTCAAAACTATGCAAATTCCCATCCTTTAAATAAATAAGTGGTCGTCAAATAATCTTTAACAAATCATACAACCCTTCTCATTATATAATTATGTTTAACATTCCTCAACATAAACAACCCTCTCTCTTTTGAAATCACAATCCAAATATAACATTATTCAAGATATTTCATAACATCTTTTTCAAGATGCATTCAAATGATTTCATAGTATATCATAAGTAAATGAAAATCATCACAAGAGAGGGATTTTTCTTGAATCATGCTCTCAATTCAATCATCAACCTTAAAACATACGCTTACAATATATATATAATTTCAAATCTATTTAGGGGAAAGCCTAAAGGCCAAAAAAATATCATCAATGCTTCTAAAGCATGAATATATTCATAAATCTGAAAAAACCTTTCTTAAAATCAAGATTTTCATACCCATGAGATTTTAGGAAAACCCCGCGTACCTTAAATTAGAAGCTTTTGAATGAACTCTAGCTTTTGGGATTCTATACATACGATTAATGGGTGCCTCTTGTAGCCTTCGCAATGGAGATTCTGAATCTTAAAGAATTAAGGAAAATCCATGGTTAAATCTTGAGATATTTTGTTTTTTAGTTTGAAACGCTAGGGTGAGTTCTTGATGAATTTGAGAGTAAAAAAATCATATTTTGGTGTTTTGGGGGTTTAATCCCATGTTATAGCTGGCTAAGGGATGGAAGATACCCATTTTTTCTTTAAAAATGTCGAAACAAAACCTGAAATTTTGGTGCGTGCGATAGGGCATGTGTCGCATGCTTATCGCATGATGCTACTATCTCAGTCAGTAAAATGGCCATAATATTTCGCTCGGGTATCGGATTTAAGCAAAATTGGTATCGTTGGAAAGCTAATTCGAAGAGATTTCATTTGATATATATAGTAGCTCTTCAAATTCTTTATATACAAAGAGTTATGGTCAATTGAATTTGACCAAAGTTTCAACTCTCACTGAAACCCAAATGATAGGAAAGCTTTCAACTCGTCCTTGAGTTAGGGGACCTCTATGTTCTCAATTCATGGTTAAATAGGTTCACACACTACTTAGAGTATCCAGAATTTCCTTTTTAATTGTTCAGAGTTTATAAGATTGACCATGGTTCCGTTATGTGTTGTTTTTCACAAATTTTCTTATATTATATGAATATTGAGCATGATTACCAGATAGAGAAGGCCGCCTGAGCCTTTATGGTTCAGGATGCTCATTATTGCCAGGGCCCCAGCTTGGGTCATGACAATAGCATTATCAAACCATTATTCAAGCCAACAACCATTAAATTAGGGTTAACCATAACCCCTTAGTTTAAATTAAAATTCTCTATCACCCACATATGCAAAACCATTATCAAAAAAATGTATAATCATAATTTAAACCATGAGAAAACAATACTCAACATTATGTATTCAATACCTCAATCATGGTTTTTCAACACCACCTTTAATGATTAATGACCGATCTTTAAAACACATGATTTTTGTGAACTAACAAAGAGCGAAGAGCCACATGCCTGAGTTATGAAGATTTGGATAGATTTTGATCTTTAAGCCTCTAGATGACCACCTTGAAGAAACCCTATTCAATCTTTCTTGAGCAGTGTTTTTAGAGAGTTTAGAGAGTGTTTTAAATCTTGCTAAGTGTAGAATAAATGACAAATAAGTGTTATAAGATATGGATTCTTAAGGACTTGGGAATGGAAATTTCCAAAATACCCTTAGCTTAAAAGTTATGGGAGACTCGTCGGTGGGTATGAGTTAACCCTCCAACTTATCACCACATCATACGACTGGTATAATTAAGTCATCACTAGAACAGAAAGTTGGACATCATACTCTGCCCAATATATGACTCTCTTGCCAAAATCATCACTGGACCGTACGACTCGTATGGTCTAGTCATAACCAACAGAACACCAAGAGCTAGACATTGGAAAACATACGATTTAACCATAAACCTCTCGTCACAAGACCATACGACTCATTTGGATTATCTTATAACTAGGAAAGGACTTGGCCAGCAACATACTAACCAACATACAACTAGGGTCCCTATACCCATCACTACACCATACGATTTGTGGTGTGAGTCGTAAGATGAACAGAAAGTTCATGACTCAAGAAATTTACAAGGTCCAATTTTTGGTGCATTTCATATTCCTTATAGTGTTTTTTTCCAAACAAGATGCACTTTATAATGGAACCTAAGGTCTTTAGAAGCACATTCTATGTTCGAGACTATCTACTACTGTAATACCCTTGGAAATTTTTTGTTGAAATTTTGTGCGTAAACGTGTTGGGTTCTATTTTCTAAAATGAATTATAAATTTTTCATGAGGAATGTCTTATGTTATCACCTACCATTCCATAGAGTATCGAATAATCTTTCCAAATATATATGGATCATAAAAAAGGGACACCCGAGCGACGAGTTATGAACATTCCGATCGAACCGTGAATAGTAGTGAACAGTAAAACGTGCAGGAAAAAGTACTGAGGCCTAGCGTATTTTTTCTCCAACTTTAAACGATCATAAATACTTGTAGATAATGATCTGGGTGATCTACTATATATCAACTGAAAGCTCTGCGAGTCCTCTTTTCAATGAAATTAGTTTCATCCAATTTTTCTATCGGAGCAAAAAGTAATGGTCGTTCTACTTTAGCCTATCAAAAGTAAATTTTCGGGTCAACTTCAAATGATCATAACTCCTCGTAAACAATGATATGGGTGAGATACTACATACCAATGGAAATATATGAGAGTCCTCTTTCTAATTAAATTGGTTTCATCCAATTTGGATATCGAAGTAAAATGTTACTGTTGATCTACTTCAGAATATCAAAACAGTCCACCAAAGGACAGATTCGAGAATTATTTGTTTTTTAGGGGCGTTTTGGTTAGTCCCCCTCACCCAAAATCCGTCCAAGCCCTATATTAAAGCCTATTAGAAGCATTCTATGTTATATTTCATCAAATTACATCAAAAAGAAAACCCTAAGCTCCTACATCCAACTTCAAGAACCTCCAAAGTTGACCATTAATTCTGCAAATTAATTCAAGATTCCAAGTTCCTAGTTCAAGAACTCCAAGAACCATCATTCAAAGGCACGACATCTAAAAAATGAGTATCGATCTAAAGTTCATCATTCAAGGTATGTGGGGTTTTTCAAAAAGAACTCTATTTCGTTCTTGTGCCCAAAAGTACTTTTCTTTACAAAGGCATGATTTTTATTTGACTTTTACGAATTTGAAGCATGAACCCCTATCTTATAATAATTATTATGAAATCTTGATGTTTATGATTTTGAAAGATAAATTTACATGTGTGAAGATATAAAAAATGAATCATTAACGATATTTATCATGATTTTGATATTTGGGTCGTGAATCCCATTAGAAATGTTTTTTTTTGAGAAAGTGTGTGTTGTAAGCATGTTGATGTTGAATATTTGAGATATTTTGAATTATTTGGTCTTTTGATCTTAATGGAGTTGTTTTGAACTCGAGTGTGAAAGAAATCAACAGCGTGGTTTATTTTGATAGATGGGAAGCATGATGGCTCCCGTTGTATATTTATATATTACTGAAATTATTTTGTTGTGGATTATCTTTGAAATGATATGAGCTAAGTCCAGCAGAAATCTTTAGTACCGAGTGGGAGGTATAAAGTGACCTTACGTTCCTAGAACTATGTACCCCCATAGGAGTGAGCCTGAAGCTGATTTATATAGTGATCACTAGTTTATGTGGATTTAATATCAATAGTCCTACTCTGATGGAAAGGATAGGATGGCTCTCCCCATCGTGGGTTGTACGTTGTACTCCATGTAGCTCACATGGCTTATGTTGGTTATAGGATCTCCCAGTGTGTGTGTGTTTTCTTGTGTCTATGGTGAATGGTGAAGTGATTTGAAAGTAGAATTGTGAAAGTTATTCTTTTGAAAGATTTAAATGATATTTACATTATGAGAATTGATATTTTTGATGAACTGAAAGTGATTGACAAATTATATGATGACTCACATGTGTTATTGTACTTATTTTATCCTCTTATGATTATGCTGATTTTCTTTGGTCTATGTGATTATTTCATATATCCTGCATATTTCTTATAAATATTTATGATGATGATGTTTATACAACTTCATACACCCCTATATACTCGATTCCTTTCTATAGTACTGACCCACATCTTCGGATGTGGGCTGCATTATCTCAAAATGTAGGTTCAGGTTCTTAGTTCCAGGTTCCACAGTGATTCTTCAGACATGATGTTCTACATTCTCTATTGTGGTGAGTTCTCATGTTTCAAGGACTTGATGTCTGATGTTGGTTTCATGGAATTGTTTACATTTTATAACTGAGTATGAGTCAGTTGGGGCATGTCTCAGTGGCTCTCTAGTTTTATTGATTTTCTTAGAGGTGTGTCAGACTAGTATAGATGTTGGGAGTTGACTAATAAGTCGTATTTTGTTATATTTATAAAATTCTTTTATTCTTGAATGATGATTACTCTATTGATATTTGAGGGTAATTTATGGAATCCCTGTTGATTCATGTTAAACTGAATGAAAATGGCTCAAAGGGTTAGCTTGGGTTTACTCGTAGCCTCAATCACCATGTGATGCTTCGGGACCCATTTTCGGGATGTTACAAACATTGTATCAGAGCCTAAGGTTTTAAGGTGTCCTAGGGAGTCTGACAAGACGCGTTAAGTAGATTCTTGATCAACGGTGTGTAGCGTACCACATCTATGAGCAAGAGTCTAGAAGACGTTTTAAGAAAAAGTATGATTCTTACTTTCAGAATTCTATCGTGCTTAAAGTGTCTCTCCCTGCTATTGATTCGTGCTCTCCTCTTTTAGAAATATGACTCTACGTTGAGCGAGAAGAAATAATGATGGTCAGCAACCTCAACCTGCTAACCCATTGAATAAAAATGTGTCTCATGCTAAATTTTGGGCACCCTTTCATGCGCTGGACCAAGCTGTTACTACAAATGTTCAGGATAACCCAGCCCTGGCTCAGCAACAGCAGGGAGGTGATTCAGCTATTGCCAAGATCTATGACTTCATGCAGATTAATTCGCCAGAATTTTATGGGTCCAAGTCTGATGAGGATCCACGGTTGTTTTTAGTCTGGATGATCTCCTAGGGATACCTCCTGATAGAGAGATAGAGTTCGAGATTGATCTTCTTCCCGATACTCAACCCATTTCTATTCCTCCTTTCCATATGGCCCCTACAGAACTTAAAGAGTTGAAAGTGAAACTCAAAGATCTACTAGACAAGGGTTTCATAAGGCCTAGCATTTCTCCTTGGGGTGCTCCTGTGTTGTTTGTGAGAAAGAAAGATGGCTCTTTGCGTGTGTGCATTGATTATCGCCAACTGAATAAAGTCACCATCAAAAATAAGTACCCCCTTCTGAGAATAGATGATTTCTTTGACCAATTGCAAGGTGCACGTTATTTCTCAAAGATAGACCTTCATTCCGGCTATCATCAACTCAAAGTTAGGGAGTGTGACATCCCAAAAACCATTTTTCAAAATTGTTATGGCCATTTTGAGTTTCTTGTTATGTCTTTCGGGTTAACTAATGCCCTAGCAGCTTTCATGGACCTCATGAATCGAGTGTTCAGACCATATCTGGATATGTTTGTCATAGTGTTTATCAATGATATACTGGTGTACTCCCGTAAGGAAGAATATTTTGATCATCTCTGAACTGCCCTTAGAGATCATAAGTTTTTTGCCAAGTTCAGTAAGTGTGAGATTTGGCTAAGTTCAGTTGCTTTTCTGGGTCATATCATTTCTTCCGAGGGTATTAGAGTTGATCCCCAAAAAATCAAAGCTGTTAGAAATTGGCCTAGACCTATTTCTCCAACGGATATCTAAAGTTTCTTGGGTTTAGCTGGCTATTACCGCCGTTTTGTTGAGGGTTTCTCCACTATAGCATCTCCTATGACTCCGTTGACCCAAAAGAAAGTGAAGTTCTTGTGGTCCAAATCTTGTGAGAAGAGTTTTTAGGAGTTGAAGATTCGGCTTACTTGATCCCCTATTTTGACTTTGCCTGATGGTATTGATGATTTTGTGGTGTACTGTGATACTTTGAGAATTGGGTTGAGTTGTGTATTGATGCAGAAGGGTAAGGTGATAGCTTATGCTTCTAGACAGTTGAAACTCCATGATTAAAATTACCCCACCCATGACCTTAAGTTGGCTGCTATTGTGTTTGCTTTGAAAATCTAGAGACACTATTTTTATGGTGTCCATGTTGATGTTTTCACTGATCATAAGAGTCTGCAGTATGTGTTTACCTAGAGAGAATTGAATCTTAGGCAGAGACGATGGTTAGAATTGTTAAAGGACTATAATATGAGTGTGTTGTACCATCCGGGCAAGGCCAATGTTGTGGCGGATGCCCTAAGTAGAGTGTCTATGGGTAGCGTTTCGCATGTGGTAGGAGGTAAGAAAGAGTTGGCTCATGATGTACATCATTTGGATAGATTGGGGGTTAAGTTGTTTGACTCTGCTGAAGGTAGTATAGGGGTTCAGAGTAGTTTCGAATCCTCCTTCGTTTTGGAAGTGAAGGAAAAACAATACTTAGATGCTAGTTTGGTCAGACTGAAGGAGTCAGTCAAGGACCAAAAAGTAGAGGTTTTCTCCCAAAGGGGAGATGGTCTGTTGAGATTGCACGGTAGATTGTGTGTCCCGAATGTTGATGATCTGAGATAGAGGATTATGGCTGAAGCGCATGGGGCGCGATATTCTATTCATCCTGGTGCCTCCAAGATATACAGAGACTTGCAGGAAATCTATTGGTGGAGTGGCATAAACAAAGATATAGCAGCATTTTTGGATAAGTGTGCAACATGCCAACAGGTTAAGGTTGAACACCAAAGACCTGGTGGTATGATGCAAGAGTTTAGTATTCCCACCTAGAAGTGGGAAGAGATAAATATGGACTTCGTGATTGGTTTACCTCCTTCCCGACGCCATCATGATTCCATTTGGGTTGTGGTTCATAAATTGACTAAGTCTACTTATTTCTTGCCTGTTCATACTTCATATACTGCTGAGGATTATGCTAGATTGTATATCCGAGAGCTAGTCAGACTGTATGGAGTTCCGTTGTCTATCATTTTGGATAGGGGTACTTAGTTCACTTCACAATTTTGGAAAGCTTCTTAGAAAGGTCTTGGTACCCAAGTGCTTTTGAGTTCTTCTTTTCATCTGTAGACCGATCGTCAGGCTGAGCGGACCATCAAGACCTTAGAGGATATGTTGAGAGCTTGTACACTTGACTTTAAGGGAAGTTGGGATGATCACTTACAGTTGATAGAGTTTGCTTACAATAATAGTTTCAACTCTAGTATTGGCATGGATCCGTTTGAAGCCTTGTATAAGAGGAAGTGTAGATCACCCATAGGTTGGTTTGAGGTGGGTGAACCGGCTATGAGTGGTCCTGATTCGGTATTCTAGGCTATGGAAAAAGTTAAGTTGATTAGGGAAAGGTTGAAAACTGCACAGAGTCGTCAGAAGTCATATGCGGATGTTAGAAGGAGAGACCTTGAGTTTGAAGTTGGTGACCTAGTGTATCGAAAAATTTCACCTATGTGGGGGGTGAAGAGATTCGGAAAGAATGGGAAGCTTTGTCCCCGTTATGTTGGTCCTTACAAAATTCTTAGCCATGTTGGTAAAGTAGCTTATATGGTCGAGTTGCCTTCCGAGTTGTTGTCTGTTCATCCAATATTCCATGTCTCCATTCTTAGAAAGAATATTAGCGATGTTGTGGTAGTGGATTCCTCTATGAGTGGTGACATTCCAGAAAATCTTTCTTTTGATGAGATTCCTGTTGAGATTCTTGATTTCAGTGTCCGAAGACTAAGGAACAAAGAAGTTCCCTTGGTTAAGGTGTTGTGGCAAAACCAATCTGTTGAGGGTGCAACTTGGGAAGCTGAGGCGGATATGCAATTCAAGTACCCGCACCTATTTTTCGTGAACTCCGATCAAGCCGAAGGTACCGTTCTTTCCTAAATCATGCACTTTTGATAAAAGTTGCAGCAGTTTAGCTGTCATTTATTATGTGTTCAGCTGTTGTTTCTTGAATTTATGCATTCTATGTTGCATTCGGAGTGAAAAATGATGTGGTGATGAGTCTAACGAATGGTTTCAGCTGTATGCTCTATTCCCTATCTAATCTTGGTATGTCTAGAGTCATTCGAGGACGAATGTTTCCAGGGGGGATGATGTAATACCCTGGAAAAGTTTTCATTGAAATTTTGTGCGTAAACGTGTTAGGTTCTATCTTCTAAAATGAATTATAAATTTTTCGTGTGGAATGTCTTAGATTATGACCCACCATTGCATAGAGTATCAAATAATATTTCCAACGATATGTGGATCATCCAAAACGGGCACCCGAGCGACGAGTTATGAACATTCCGATCGAACCGTGAATAGTAGTGAACAGTAAAACGTGCAGGAAAAAGTACTGAGGCCTAGCGTATTTTTTCTCCAACTTTAAACGATCATAAATACTTGTAGATAATGATCTGGGTGATCTACTATATATCAACGGAAAGCTCTGCGAGTCCTCTTTTCAATGAAATTAGTTTCATCCAATTTTTCTATCGGAGCAAAAAGTAATGGTCGTTCTACTTTAGCCTATCAAAAGTAAATTTTCGGGTCAACTTCAAATGATCATAACTCCTCGTAAACAATGATATGGGTGAGATACTACATACCAATGGAAATATATGAGAGTCCTCTTTCTAATTAAATTGGTTTCATCCAATTTGGATATCGAAGTAAAATGTTACTGTTGATCTACTTCAGAATATCAAAACAGTCCACCAAAGGACAGATTCAAGAATTATTTGTTTTTTAGGGGCGTTTTGGTTAGTCCCCCTCACCCAAAATCCGTCCAAGCCCTATATTAAAGCCTATTAGAAGCATTCTATGTTATATTTCATCAAATTACATCAAAAAGAAAACCCTAAGCTCCTACATCCAACTTCAAGAACCTCCAAAGTTGACCATTAATTCTGCAAATTTATTCAAGATTCCAAGTTCCTAGTTCAAGAAATCCAAGAACCATCATTCAAAGGCACGATTAACATCTCAAAAATGAGTATAGATCTAAACTTCATCATTCAAGGTATGTGGGATTTTTGAACATGAACTCTCTTTCGTTCTTATACCCAAAAGTAATTTTCTTTACAAAGGCATGATTTTTATTTGACTTTTACGAATTTGAAGCATGAACCCATATCTTATGATGATTATTATGAAATCTTGATGTTTATGATATCGAAAGATGAATTTACATGTGTGGAGATATAAAGCATGAATCTTGAATGATATTTATCATGATTTTGATATTTGGGTCGTGAATCCGCATTGGAAATTCTATTTTTTGAGAAAGTGTGTGTTATAAGCACGTTGATGTTGAATATTTGAGATATTTTAAATGATTTGACCTTTTGGTCTTAATGGAGTTATTTTGAACTCGAGTGTGAAAGAAATCGACAACGTGGTTGATTTTGATAGATGGAAAGCATGATGGCTCCTGATGTATATTTATATTTTACTGAAATTATTTTGTTGTGGATTTTCTTTGAAATGATCTGAGCTAAGTCCGGGAGAAATCTTTAGCACCGAGTGGGAGGTATAAAGAGACCTTACTTTCCTAGAACTACGTGCCCCGGTTGGAGTGAGCCTGAGACTGATTTATATAGTGATCACTACTTTGTGTGGATTTGATATCGATAGTCCTACTCCGATGGCAAGGATAGGATGGCTCTCCCCAACGTGGGTTGTACGTTGGACTCCATGTAGCTCACATGGTTTATGTCGGTTATAGGATCTCCCAGTGTGTGTGTTTCCTTATGTCTATGGTGAATGGTGAATTGATGTGAAAGTGGTATTGTGAAAGTTATTCTTCCGAAAGATTTAAATGATATTTACATTATGAAAATTGATATTCTTGATGAACTGAAAGTGATTGACAAATTATATGATGACTCACATATGTTATTGTACTTATTTCTTCCTCTCATGATTATGATGATTTTCTTCGGGCTATGTGAGTCTTTCATACATCCTGCATATTTCTTATAAATATTTTTGATGATGATGTTTATACAACTGCATACACCCCCATATACTTGGTTCCTTTCCATGGTACTGACCCACATCTTCGAATGTGGGCTGCATTTTCTCGGAATGTAGGTTCAGGTACTTAGTTCCAGGTTCGATAGTGATTCTTCGGACATGCTGTTCTACATCCTCTGTTGTGGTGATTCCTCATGTTCCGAGGACGTGATGTCTGATGTTGGTTTCACGGAATTGTTTACATTGGATAACTGAGTATGAGTTAGTTGGGGCATGTCTCAATGGCTCGCTGGTTTTATTGATTTTCTTAGAGGCTTGTCAGACTAGTATAGATATTTGGAGTTGACTAATAAGTCGTATTTTGTTATCTTTCTGAAATTCTTTTATTCGTGGATGATGATTACTCTGTTGATATTTGAGGGTTATTTATGAAAACCCCGTTGATTCGTGTTGAACTAAATGAAAATGGTTCAAAGGTTTAGCTTTGGTCTACTCGTAGCCTCAAGCACCGTGTGACGCTCTAGGACCCATTTTCGTGGCGTTACAATTACCAAGTTGGATCCTAAGGCATTGAAGACTATTTTCTGGGGATATTCTCCTCTTTAGTAGGGCTATCAGTGTTATTATACTGAACTTGGAAATATATGGTTTCAACTAATTTGGTTTTCAGAGACTAAATTATTCTTCTATGTATCTCCTATTTTTTTATGTCAAGAGGATGAAGTTGACTGGTTAGTTTATATGGTAATTTATTCTTTGATAGAAAAATACGATGATGTTCCTCCATCTCTCAGTTCTCCTATTGAATAACATTCGAATGTTGTGGCTGCAGTAGTTGATCCATCTGCACCAGTAAGACCATCGATTGTTCATGTTTACTTGAGGAGACAAGAGATGAACGATACATTTCCTGCACTAGTTCCTTCATCATCATAACCTCCTCTAGCTGACCTTCCACAAAATATTAATGTCCCTATTGCTCTGCGCAAAGGTACACATAGTTGCAAGTCCACATATTCCATCGCTGATTTTGTTTCCTCGGACCGTAATCTCCTACTTCTAGTTTCTTTTATTGTCTCTCTAGACTCCATCACTCTACCCAAAAAAATTGAAGGAAGATTTGAATCATTCTGGATAATTTGAGGCGATGCTTGAGGAAATTCATGCATTGGCGGAAAATCACATTGGGATTTTTGTATAATTACCCATACTTCCAACTATAGGAAATTCTTATCACTTCACTTCTATACCCATACTTGCAACTATAGGAAGCTTCTACTACTTATGAATGATAGCGCTGAGGATCATAATATCCCTCAAATGAACACCTTATCTAATAATCTAGGTTTATACTATCTCCTCTCATGAGCATTATCTGGGGAGGAACTGAAACTTGCTAATTATGTTATCTCGAGAATAAATCATAAATGAATAATTTTGGGGTAACACACGAGTATACAGGAGTTTCTGAAGGAACAACTTTACATCTTGATCTAGAGTATGAAAGGAAGGAAAGTTTTCTTAAATGCATCATAGCCTCTCAAACAGAAGTACAGACGTCTCTATACCATTCCGCAACACTCTACTAGACACTGCTTCACAGACACCCTAGGACACTTGAACTATGTGCTTTGTTATCAAGTATGTAACGCCCTGAAAATGGGTCACGGAATGTCACAAGGTTCATAGGACACCAACTGATCCCAAGCTAACCATTTCTACTAGCATAAGTCATGAGCAACTGAAATAAATACGGAAGTCTGACAAAATAATGCGGAAGATAAATATTTTCTGAATATGCTCAATACAAAGCTATATTAAAATAATACATCTCTGATTATACAAGGCAAAATTTGAATCAACTACCTCACTCTACTGATTGTCTATGAAGCCTCTACTAATACTGACTATAGGTAGCAAAGACATGACCCCCATCTATCCCTAATCAATACAACTAAATAAAAGAGACAATACAAAATTATACTTGACTTTAGTCTTCGAATCAAAATAACCCATCACCTGCTGATTGGAAGCTACAAACTGTCTGAATTTTAATGTGCATACTAAAACTTGTACCTATATTATGAGACAATATTGCACATAGACATATATGTGGATCAATACTTTAGGAATGTATTGAGTATATGGGGGTGAATGCATAAGTAAAAACATATCTCATAATTATCATTTGTAAAACAATGCGTGCTAAATATAAGTGACTCGCATAAGCAGGAATATCTGAAATACTGAAATATGTTGCAATAAGAAGTGAAGTATTCTTTATAAATCTCGTCAGCCACAACATTTAGTTCTAAAAGTTGTACTTGAATTCTCTTGTTAAAATCATACTGTCTAATTGTAGAAAGGACTCACTCTTTAAATTTAACTTTGTGAGCCTTTACACATAGTTTTATAAAAGCTTTTCTATTATTCTTTTGTTTTGAAACTTGGAGACTTTGGGATCTTTGGAAATGTTTTTTGAACTTTGGGACTTAAGGACTTTGGAAAGATTTGTTCTTGTTCAAACTTCACATACCTTAATAGATGATCTTTGATGAATTGAATGCAAAAGCTTGAATCTTGGACTTCTGTTGATACTTTGGTGATGAATTCTTAGAGCTTTTATATTGGAAACCAATCTTGAATTTTCTTTGAGAATAATTGGAGGAATTTGAATTTCTTGGGGATGAAGTATGATGAGCTAGGGTTTTGCTTCTTGAGATGAAAGATGAATAATGAGGTGTCTTTGCTTCTTTGGGGGTGAAATTATGTGTATTGGATGGTTTTTAGTGAGGGGAGTTGACCAAAGTGACCCTAGGACCTTTTGGAATTGAATTAGCATGTAAAATAGCTTTGGATCCGCGTCAATTTTTCATGTTGAGATGCAGTTGACGCGATGCGTCAAGATCGCGTCGGCTCACTGCCTCACACAGAAAATGCCAAAACTTTATACTCGGTTATCGAATTTTTGCAAAATTGGTATCGTTGAAAAGATAATTAAATTATCTATAATTTGGTGGGTCTTGGGATAGAAAATTCTATGTATATAAAAAGTTATACACATTTAAAATAGACCTTTGTAGAATCGTTTATCAAACTTTGGACAAATCAAAGGATCTTATCTCCACTAGGCTCTAAGTGGCTTCTATGAACATTCTTCATCTAAAAATATCAGCAAACATGAGGATAAAGATCATTAAACTTATAGTCACATGGGAATCACTTGGATTATATCTTATACACATAAGAATGATGGTTCATAGACTAGCCCAAAAATGCGGGGTATTACATTATTTCCCCCTTGGGAACATTCGTCCTCGAATGTGGCTAATTAAGCTGAAAGCACTGAGGTAACTGAGGCTATAAGCTATCATGCACAACTAAAATAAACTGAATAGCTGAATCCTAAACATGATGAGCTACTGAACTGATCTGCGAGTGCATGAATTCTCATAAAAAATAGCTATATGGCTGAGATAGAAATGAGAGTGTCAACTTATGAGTAACCATTACTTTAGGCTGGATCTGATTTCACAAGAAACAGATGATAGGTTTTTGACATGAAAACTTAGGGTATTACCAGAATTCCTATGTTGGCAAAATATAGGTTTCGGGTTCTGGTCATGAGCCGATGAAGATGCATACTTCCCTTTAAAAATTAAAATATTGGACACAAACTCTTATTTAGAGAGTCTTTCATTAAGTCATTCCCATATTGGTATCGTAATAGCATGATTTGCAAGCCATTTATATTATGCCATACCAATTTCATAAGACATTTTAGACTCCCAATTTAGTCTTGAAAGTTCATAAACATAGAACCCAAGGGCTGTGAAAAATTATTTAACTTTTCATCCTTTCATGTCATACTTTATATAAAAGATAGAGTAAAAATCATAATTTTCATGAAAAGACAAGTTTTGAAGTGGGTTGAGGGCCATATTTTCATCATGCATAACATTAAAAATTTTGAATCTGTGTTAACAAGTTCACCATTTCTATAGAACATATTACATCTCAAAACCCAAAAATATTGCATAGCAAACCCATAAAACAAGAAGAGAAATTGATATAAGGGTTTTCACAACAATCTCCTCAACCCTAACATTAATCAATTATTAAAAAATACTTAATTATCAAGTAAATTGGCAGAACATAGTACTACTTAAAGTAAGGAGTGTTCAACATACCTTTTAAATCTTGAACCCTAGGTGTTCTTGCCTCTTAGAATGTTTTGGGGGAGGAGGAAGAGTTTCTATCCTTATTATTTTTTAAAAAGATCATAATAGAGTGTTCAAAAGGTGTTTCAAGCATATAAGAATAGGACCTATGAGAAAAATAACTAAAATACCCCTAAATTTATCCAAAAGAAATTTCTCAGAAATAGGTTCCAACGTCTTGTTCCACTAGCCATGGGTACAACGCTCAGATCAAGGGTCCAACCTATGGAAGTCGGATCTGTTTTATGTCCATCAGACCTTGATTCACGATTCCAATTCACGAGTCGTGGGCTAGAGGCATGGAAATTAGACCAATTTTGCAGCTCTAAGGACTCGACTCACGACTCCAGCTCACATTTCATAAGTTCAACTCACGAGTCGTGGGTTGCTGACAACTTAACAGGGCTTTAGTAAAATGGTCATAACTTTTTACTCCGACATTGGAATAAAGCGAAACTGGATGTGTTAGAAAGCTAAATAAAATATCTATCAATTAGTGGGTCTTATAAGAAATATTCCATAATCTAAGAGTTATTTGCATTGAAAGTTGACTATAACAAGACACTTCATGAGAAATAAGCCAGTAAGGGAGGCTTTTGACATGGCTATGAGTTCGGAGTTACTTGAGGTCTTTATACATGTATAAATCACTTTCAATACTACAAAGACATGAAGTTTAATTTCAGAAGTACTTGCAATTTATGCAACATTTGGTGCACAAAAGTCCTAAAATTTTTGCGGTGTTACACTTATTTATCAGGCCAACAGCTAATCAATGTCAATGGAACTTTCCATTTGTGCGCTATAGCTCCTATTGTTCCATATTGAAATGTTGAATACTCCTATTATTTTTTATTAATCATGGTGTTCGAATCAACTTGGAAAACTCTTTCAATCCTTGATAACTATAGTCAATAGAGTATTATCTATGTTAATTTAGACATCATATTTAGCTAATAATCTGCTGATTTTTACAACAAGGATAGATATAGAAAGAAGTAATTTATGACTTAGGTTAACTTTAAGTATTTTGCAACAAATTATGTTTGGTGAAAGGGTCAAGTATTAATTATTATAATACATGTTTTTGCAACTCAATCTAGAAAAAATATTTTAAAAATGCTACACAGAAGATAACCCCAACAAAATAGACCAATCATTCAGACATATTCAGCAACCACTATATCAACAACAAACCAGTAAAATGGAAAACGGAAAACACTCTAAATCTTCTCTGAACTATTAGTTTTTAATTACTCAATTTCCATTTTAAAATATTTTAGCATCAGAAATACTGAACTAATTATTCTTCACCAAAGTAAAATGTAACACATCTTTCATTAAAATTACTAGTTAAAAAACACTTTAAAAAAACTTGGATACCACACTCCAGTGTAATAGCTCATAAACACAGATAATATGTATAAACCTAGGCAAGATTGAATGAGAAGGCATGACAATTTTTTTTGAATGATGATTAGTGTGGGATTAAGAGTGTGTCTGTCATGACCTTAAGTAGGGCCTACTTGTGGCGGGTATCTCAAACCCACAGTGAGACCGAGATCACTCTCTTAGTCTAACCTTTAGAGCACAATAGATGAATACAGTGGAAGCCAACCAAATACTAATAAGAAGAATAGATGAGTCAAATGAAAATTTTACGAATCCAAAGAAAACAACCATCAATCCAGATACTTGTCCGGAAAAGCCTCGAAAATTAGAAATACTACATATGAAAAAGAAACCTAATGAAATGATCAAGACTTCCGAAAGATGGAGGTTCACCATTTCATAGAAAATCAACAGATGAACCGAACCACCTAACGCTGCACAGGAGCAGTAGAAAAGTCCTCTGAACCTAAATCATGAAATAATGCAGCGTCCAAGGACATTCAAAGGGGGAGCACTAGCATCTAACTCAGGAAAAAGGGATAAAATAATGTCATTACCAAAACCAGTCAAAAACCACACGCACAACATTTATATATACATATATAGGATGCTAGGATAGGGACAAGGGCCATGAACATTAGAGTTTAAACCATTAACCTAAACTATATATCTCGCTCCGTCCTAAAAGAACTTATGGGCTATATGGGTCCAACTCTCCCTGTTGAAAGGCCCCAGTATGTGTTAGCCACGCGTACTGAGGAACCCAAGGATAGGCTAACTACATCAAGGTGATAGTCTTACAAAATATAATGTTTATCCAAATACAGGGTCATATAGACCCCAAAGTCAGAAAACGTTGTTACCAGTATAGGTCCCTGTGGGACATACATCTTCACGGTTAGCTACATAATTCCCTTTAAGACCAATTTAAAATAGTTTGCACATAAACCAACTATTAACTCAGGTGTCATTTATTAAGACATTTACCAACATGGTATCGTCATACCAACATGCTTACAATCTAATTCAATTTTGTCAAATCAGTTCATTTATCCATTAGACTCCCAAGTTTCACTTAAAATCATAAACCACAGCCACCATGGGCATTCTAAAACCATTGTTATTCAATATCCTTCAATGCAATGTAGTATTTTCAAAAATAAGTTAAATTATGTATAACCACATTTAAAACAAAGATTTTAAAGTTGGTTGACATTAATACTATTATCAAACAAAAATTCATTGAATTTGAGGAAATCCATTTCACCCATTCAAATCAATATCGTAATGCACAAATTTTATTCCAAAAATAATAAATTAAAGCATGAATAATACATTTAAATAATGGGAAAAGCAATTTAAGTAATAACACTCAAAATGCCTCAACCCAATTTCAAAACCCTCAATCCAAATCACATGAATATTGAATAAATTAATGTTACAGTGTAAAATTCAAGTTAAGGAATGAGAAACAAGCATGAAATATCAAAGAATTTAAGAGAATTTGAAGTTTTGAGCTTGAATGGTGAATTCTCTATGAAACCCTTGCAGTTTCTCGGGTTGGGAGTTAAAGAAGAAAAGTATAGTGTTTGATCCTTGAAAACTGAAAGGAAAGGGTCCATTGTGTGTTTAAAAGTCATTTAAATGGTAAAAAGACCAAAAGCCCTCCACGCCAATTGAAAAAAATCTAAAATTGAACAAAAAATACATTGCAGTGTGTCACTCCGCTATCATAGATCTTAGTCTCCGTGTCATGCCCTTATCACAGAAGCTAAGCGGCGTGGCACTCCATTATCGCAAAGGCTTACTGCCTCGGGGTCCCAAAATTGCCCCAAACCCCTTTCAAAATTTAGAAACTCACTCAAAACACCCTTTTAACATCCCTAATCATAATTAAAATAAAAAATTAATGTTACGCAAAGTGGGATCAAAAATAAATTCATTGAAATTTTGTAGGGTCTTGCATTATCCCCCTCTTAGGATCATTCGTCCTCGAATGAGAAGTTAGGACATGTTTAGTACGATAATATAAAAAGTACATCTGAATCCAATGACAAATTCAAAATGATACCAATGGGAAATGAAAATCATACCTCAAGGACTTTTATCCAATGCGGGGAACAAGAACGGGTACTTAGCTTTCATGTTTTCTTTAGCTTCTTATGTAGCTTTTTCCACCTTTTGATTTCTCCAAAGGATCTTCACAGAAGCTACATCCTTTTTCATCAAAATAGAAACTTGTATATCCAATATTTCAACTAAGACCTCCTCATAAGACAACGAATCCAAAATGCCAACACCCTGAATAGGAACTATCAAAGAAGGATCACCCAAACACTTTTCCAACAAACACATGGAAAATAGGATGAATAGAGCCCAAACTTGATGGTAAGTCTAACTTATAAGTGATATTCTCAGTTCTTCTCAAAACCTGATATGGACCAATGTAATGGGGATTGCATCCCCCTCTTCCAAAACCTCATGACTCTTTTCATAGGAGAAACCTTTAAGAACACCAAATCACTCACTTCAAACTCCAACTCGCTTCTCCTTACATCCAAATAATATTTTTGTGACTCTGACAAGTCTAAAGTCTTTCTCTAATCACCTTTACTTTTTCCATGGCTTGATGAACCAAGGAAGGACCAAACAACCTAGTCTCACCTACCTCAAACCACCCAATGGGAGGCCTACACCTCCTACTATAAAGAGCCTCAAAATAAGCCATTTCAATACTAGAATGATAATTGTTATTATAAGAAAAGTCAATAAGAGGCAAATGGTTAACCCAACTGCTATTAAAATCATTTACATTGTCCCATAGCATATCCTTTAAGGTCTAAATAGTATCCCCCACTTGTCCATCCATTTTAGAGTGGAAAGTGGTGCTAAGGTTCAACTAAGTACCCAAACCTATATGAAATGAACGCCATAAGAGTTAAGAGAATTGTGTACCTGACTCTGAAATGATGGACATCAGCGCTATATTCAACTTCACTATATCCTCAATGAACAACTTAGAATAATCATCTCCTGAGTAGCCAGTCCTCACAAGCAAAAAGTGAGCAAACTTAGTCATTCTTTCCATAATAAGTTAAATAGAATCATACTAATTCTGAGACCGTGAAAGACTTATAACAAAATCCATATTAATCATCTCCCACTTCCACATAAGAAACTCTATCTCCTGGGATATGTACCAGGCCTCAAATGTTCCACCTTAACATGCTTACAAACCATACACATAGCCATAAAGTTCTATATATCCTTCTTCATATTATTCCACCATTAGATTTCCTTCAAATCAACATTTTAGTCAAACTCGGGTGAACTATATATCTGGACTCATGAGTCTCAGCCAAGATTCTTTCCCATAACCCATCAACATTCGGAACACACAACCTTTATTGATACCTTAAGATGCCATCTCCCTCAATCTTGAAAGATATAAGATTTTGTTGACCCACATCATCCTTGATCTGCATAAATATGGGACCCATAGCCTGTTTCTCCTTTACCTCAGCACCAAAAGATAAGTTAACCACTTCCTGAGCAATCACTTCTCCACCCTAAGATTCCAAAATACAAACTCCTAAGTAAACCAACCTATGAGTATACTTCGCTAATCCTCTTTTCTCCCTATCAGTGTAAGAAAAACTCCCTATAGACAACCTTCTAAGAGCATTGGCAATAACATTAGCTTTACCTAGAAGGTAGTGAAAACTCATGTCATAATTCTTATGCAATTCTAGTATCGCCTCTGCCTGAGATTCAGTTCCCTCTGAGTAAACACATACTGCAAGCTCTTGTTGTTTGAATAAATATCCATATGCACTCCATACAGATAATGGTGTTATATCTTCAAAGCAAAGACCATAACCGCCAACTCTAGATGGTAAGTTGGATAATTCCTCTCGTGAACCTTAAGTTGTCTAAAAGCATAGTCCACAACCTTTCCATGTTGCATCAAAACACAACTAAATCTCACATGGGATGCATCACAATACACAAGAAACCCATCAGTACCCTCAGGTAAGGTCAAAATAGGTGCAGAGGTCAAATTAACCTTGAACTTCTCAAAAATACTTTCAGAATTGTTGGACCATAAAAACATAACCTATTTCTAAGTTAACTAAGTCAGCAGAGCGATAATAGATAAGAAGCTCTCCATAAATCTCCTATAATACCAAGCCAATCCCAAAAGCTCCTAATGTCAGTTGGGGTTGTGGATATAGGCCATTTCTTAATTCTCTTAAATTTTTGGAGATCCTTCTTTATCCCCTCAATAGAAAAAAACATGCCTGATAAAGGCCACAACACTTAGTCAAAATTCACGCATTGAAAATTTTTGTATAATTTTTGGTCTTTAAGAATCTACAACAAAATTCAGAGGTGATTGGCACGATCCTCCTCACTCTTAAAGTATATAAAGATGTCATCGATGGAGATTATAACAAACAAATCTAGAAACTGCTTGAACACCCGATTCATAAGATTCGTGAAAGTAGCTGGAGCATTAGTCAACCCAAATGATATATCCAAAAGCTCATAATGGCCATACCGTGTTTGAAAAGCATTCTTGGGAATATCATCCACTTTAATTTTCAACTAGTGATAGCTCAAAACGAGATCAATCTTAAAGAAACACCTAGCACCCTAAAGTTTATTGAATAGGTCATCAATCTTAGGAAAAGGATACTTATTTGTCACTATAATCTTATTCATCTGCCAATAGTCTATACATATTTATAAAGGACCATCCTTTTTTCGCACGAAGAGTACAGGAGCACCCCATAGAGAAACACTAGGATGGACTAAAACCTGACCAGGAAGATTTTTTAATTGCTCCTTAGCTCCTTTAGTTTAGACAAAGCTATTCTATAACGAGGAATGAAAATGGGACTGATATTCGGTGGAAGACTAATCCCAAAATCTAATTTCCTATCGTGAGAAATCTCTATAAGATCATCGAAAAAATCATTGGGAAATTCATTAACCATAGGGATAGATTTCAAAGAGAGACTCTTAGAGTTAGAATCTTTTACCCAAACTAGATTATACAGATACCCTTTGGAAATCATTTTCTCAACTCGAAGATAAGAAATAAACCTCTCTTTTGGTACTAAAGAAATCTACTCCCATTCAATCACTGATTAATTAAAAAGATAGAAACTGAACTTTTGGGTTTTACAATCAAGAGAAGCATAGCATGAATAAAGCCAATTCATCCCCATGATTACATCAAAATCAATCATATCGAGTTCTATCAAATCCAACAATGTCTCCTTATTGAGAATGGACACCACACAACCCTTATAGATTCTTCTAGCAAAAACAGACTCGCCCAAAGAAGTAGAAATAGAGAAGGGAACAAAAATTCTTTTAGGATCAAAACCATTGTCTATATCCATATAAGGGTTCACATAAGATAGGGTACAACCCAGATCAAGCAAACAATAAACATCACAAGAGAAGAGTTGTAACATACCAGTGACAACAGGCGATTCCTCAGAATCCTGATAAGTAGAAAGAGCATAGATATGATTTTGTCCAGTATCGGTACCTGAAGTGGCGCTCTTTAGTACAGGAGTCGAATAAGTTATGACTGGGACCTTATTAGATCTAGTGGCAACTTTAGCTATAGGATAATTCCACTGAAAATGACCAGGATGACCACAATTAGAACACAAGTTCTTGCCCTCCTCACAATATTTATGGTGAAGCTGCCTACAAAAATGTCAAAAAGGATAAGGTGGGGATGACTAAGCTCCACTGTCGTAAGTTAGAGCACCTTGTGCCTTGGCACCATTTCTAGACTAGTAACGATGATCACCTGAAGGCTTAAGATAAGAAGCACTAGCGCTCAAATAAGAATTTCCCCAATTCATCCTCTTAGTCCATTGTCTAGCATATCTCCCATTATTCTACTTATTTGCACGCTACTCTTAATAAATAAACTTCTTTCTTTTCCTCTATCTTATCTTCACCCACTTGCTTTTTTATCCTTCACCTGCTATATATAAACCACCAGCCTGGATATATCTATATCATTATTCAACATAACAACCTAACACCAAGTTACGAGACAAACCAGAAGCAAACTTCCTTATTTTGGACCTCATGTTGGGAAACAATTCTAGTGCATAATGGGATAACTGTTGAAACTTTAAAGTATACTTCTTAATACTTATCTTCGCTGCTTCAAGTTCACAAGCTCTTCGTCCATAGCCTCTCTCAACTCTTGAGGAAAGAAGTGATCAAGAAAAGTACCTAAAAACTCATCCCCCACTGTCAATTTCGCCTTATCACCCCTCATCACTTCCTACTCCTCATACCACTAGTAAGCCATATCTTTCAACTAATAGGTGGCATATTACACATCCTATGAATCAGTAGCATACATCACCTTAAAGATTTTCTCTATCTCATTAATAAACCCCTAGGGATCCTCTTCAATGCTAGAGCCAACAAAGGTTATTGATTCAACCTCATATACAAGCCAATCCGAGTGAACTTAGATGAACTAATAGCAAAACCTACATGATCAGGTTGAAGAGACTGCAATGCCACCATTTGTACAAGCATATGAATAAACTGACGAACTTTGCATTAGAGATATCTCCCTGAGGTTATTAAGAATGAGTATTACTAGCTAGAGGAGGACAAATGGGGATTGATAGAACCCCACATAGAGCAGCATATTCAGGAGAAGGGACCTTAGATAGGGTCTTTACTTTATAAATATGGCAAGTTACCTCAGCATCTTCCCCAGGTGAGATAGAGGTTCCAACATAGTTTCTACGATCGTTAGATCTTTGGGGAGGCATGATCTGAAATGCGATTAAGCCAGGATTTAGAGCATTTTTCATAGCAACTAGACTTTATAGCCCAAAATAGAACACAAAAAAGGAAAGCATTTCTAAATGCCTTGTAGCTTCTCCCTATAAGTGTGGCACGCTACACACCCAAAAAAAGGACTCTTGTAACACCCCATAAAGACATCCTAGACGTCACACAGTGATCAATACATTGAGTAGTGTCAAGCTAACCTTTTAAGACTTCTACAACTTTGGAACCAATAACAAAGATAAACGGTCATATAAAATCTTAAAATACTGAATTCATAAAATAATTGAAAGTCTTAAACTCAAAATGATAAAACCCAACACTTTGAATCCAAAATAGAAAATAATCGGACAAGTCTCTACTTCTGACTAAAGAGAAACTGGGAAAAACCCCAACTAGCTTGAACTAAAATAAAATCAAATAACTAAAAACCCTCATAAATATCAAAGTCTAATAAAAATGGGTCCTCAAACTATAAGGACTCACCAAATTCGAGATATAGGTAGAGATGCTCAAATTTAATCATGTTGTTGGAACTGAGCACCGGGACCTATATTATAAAAAATGTAGTACATAGATATATATGTGGATCAGTACTTCTGGATAGTACTGAGTATGTGGGGGTGAATGCATGAGTAAAATAGTAATTCAACATTCATAAAAACTTTTAATTAATGAATGCCAAGTGTATTTGCCTTACTTTAAGCTTGAATAACTAAAAGGTGAAAATCATAAATCATAAATAATAACACATACTATATAAATCTTGTGAGCCATAACATTTAGTTCTAAAAGGTTTTCTTTTATTCTATATTAGGAAGGTTCTTTTAACCGACATAAACCATGTAAGCTACTATGAATTCCAATGTCTTACCCAAGTAAGGGAAAGCTGATGTTGGAGAGATCCATCCTACCCTTGCCATAGCAATAGGATCTAATCTTGAGTGATAACTATCAGTAACAACATACATATTGGGAATAAGCTAAACCTACATTGGCTTATACTTTTGGGCCATGTGACATTATCTTTCTTTAAATCGCAATCAAATTGAATAAATACAGATTCCATCTCTTAGCTGAGGATCAAAAGATCAATTCTTGCTTTAAATCATGATATAGGCTTATTAAAGAATGCTTAAAAGAATTATCTTCTAGAAATTTCAATACTTAATCTTATATCTTAAAACCCATGATTTAAACTCATGTCAATTCATAACAACACTTTATACTCAATAATAATCTTGAAATACTTCAATCATGAACAAGTCAAAATAGTGCAACCTCATTCATAAAAAAACCTTGTAATTAAAAAAAAACATAAGCATTTATTGATATACATAAAGCTTTAAATCTCATGAAAATCACATGCTTCAAGAATATATATATATATATATATATATATATATATATATATATATATTTGCTTGATTTGATGAATGAAAGCTTGAATTGTAAACCTTGGGGATGTTCTCGAAGCTTTCTTGAACTTCTTAAATTAGGGAACTTTGATCCTTGCTTATTTTGAAGAGAATAGAATGGCATTTTTGGTGTTCTTGAGAGGAGGTTAAGGTTTGTTCTTAAGAGAGGATGATTTCTTTTAAGAGTGTTTGTGAATTAAATAGCCAATTATGCCTTTTGGGACCCTTCATCTCATGTTATGGGTCAATTGGGTGAAGGAAAAAGACTCAAATACCCTTATAGACCCAAAATTCATTAAACTGAACTGGACAACTGATGAGATAAGTGATGCACCACATCTCTCTACCGATGCAAGATACGATGTGCGGTGGTTCTCCCAACCAATATGATATGCAATGCGCCACGGTCGTATCGTGTTTCCTCGCTATTTTGAACATCCAAACAAGCCTCTAACCTCGTCCAAAGAACCTAAAACTTACCCGAGATAAGATATCGACCACCACGATCTTTAATCAACTTAAAAATTGACATTCTTAGTCCAGAAAGGTTTGAATTAAAATCATCAAAGTTTAAGAGGCTTGAAAATGACTAAGTCTTCACATTTAGTGAAATTTTTCTAAGTCTTGGACCCCTCTATCAAGCAATAGTGAGCTGAATTGAGTTAGGATCTTGTGGGGTCTTGCAATATCTCCCATTTGGAAATATTTATCCTTGAAGGGATTGACTAAACTAAGAATACTGAGGGCCTGATATTAATTACTGAACTTGGATAACTGAAAACATGCTTACATGACTGAATTGATTCGTGAATGTATGAAATGATATGAAGATGATTATATAAAGATAGAACTGGGAATGGAATAGAGAAAATCTAATGAAAGTTATTACCTTACATATCTGCTTCTGCTTCCCAAGTGGCACCCTCAACGGACTGATTTCTCCAGAGAACATTGATCAAACGAACCTGCTTGTTCCTTAGTGTATGAATTTGTTGATCAAGGATCTTAACTGGGATTTCCTTTTAAGAAAGGCTATATTGAATTTTGGTGCTTTCTAGAAGAACTACAACAACTGGATCACCAATACACTCTTTAATACAAAGATGTAAAACACTGGGTGAATGGATGATAAATCTATAGGCAACTCTATCTCAAATTCTACCTTCCTAACACGACTAAATATTCTGCAAGGTCCAACATATCAGGGTCTAAGCTTCCTTTTTTTGCTAAATATCTTCACTTCTTTCATAGGTGAAATAATCAAATAACATAAGTGACCAACCTTAAACTCAAGATTTCTTCTCCTCATATCTACATAAGATTTTTGATGACTCTGGGTTGCCTTAACCCTCTCACTAAACAACTAAACTTTTCCCATAGCTTTGTATACCACATCTGGCCATATCAAAGAAGCCTCGTCCACTTCAAACCAACTAATGGGTGATCTACACCTTCTCTAATAGAGTTTCTCAAATGGGTCCATCTGAATATTATATTGATAAGTGGTGTTGTAGGTAAACTCAATCAACAGCTTGTGATCATCCTAACTTTATTTAAAGTCAATAATACACGCCCTTAACATATCCACTAGGGTCTGAATGGTCCTTTTTGCCTAACCATCAGTCTAAGGGTGAAAACCTAAACTAAGATGACCTTGGGTACCAAGACTATTCTGAAAGGCTTTTTAAAAGTGAGAGGTAAACTGAGTACCCCTATCTAAAATGATGGACAAAGAGAATCCATTCAACCTGACCAACTATCTAATATAAATCCTAGCATAATCCTTGGCTAATAGGAAGTATGTAATGGCAAGAAATGGGCTTAATTGGTAATTCTGTCTACAATAACCCAAATCGAATCATGCTAACGACGCGAACAAGGAAACCATGTCATAAAGTCCATATTTAACTCTTCCCACTTTCAAGTAGGAATACTAGACTCCTGTAAAGTTCTACCGGGATTTTGGTACTCAACCTTAACCTATTGATAATTGACACACTTAGGTACAAACTCAATAATATCCTTCTTCATTCCACTCTACTAATAGATTTCCCGCAAATCACAGTACATCTTAGTAGATCCTGGGTGAATTGAGTAACGTGTACCCTGCACTTCTGCTAAAATCCACAGCCCCATACAGTCAACACACAGCACACATAGTCTACCCTTGTATCACTACACACCATCTCCCCCTTGGGATAAAACCTCTACTTTATGATTTCTAGTTGACTCCTTCAACCTAACCAAACTGGACTCCTTATCTTGTTTCTCCTTTACTTCAGAAATCAAAGAAGATTCTGAACTATTTTGAACCCATACACTACCTTTAGCTGAATCAACCAATCAATCACCTAATCCATCCAACTGATGAAACTCCAGAACTAACTTCTTTTTATCATTCTCAACATGAGCAACACTACCGATAGACAGTCTACTAAGAATGTCTACCACTACATTGACCTTGCCCGGGTGATACAAAACACTTATATCATAATCTTTTAACAACTCTAACCACCTTCATTGATGAAGATTTAAATCTCTCTGCAATAACACGTATTCTAAGCTTTTATGGTCAGTGAACACATCAATATGCACCCCATAAAGATGATGCCTCAATATTTTCAGGGAAGAAACAATTGCTGCCAATTCAAGATCATGTATAGGATAGTTGTTTTCATGAGGCTTAAGTTGTCTACACGTATAGGCTATGACCTTATCCCTCTGCATCAAAACACAACCCAGACCAACTTTGGAAGCATCACAGTAAACAACAAACTCATCTAAAGTATCAGGTAGCGTCAAAACTGAGGCTGAAGTGAGTTGAGTCTTTAACTCGTGAAAACTCTTCTCACAGGAATCTGACCACAAAACTTAAGTTTCTTTTAAGTTAATCTATACAAGGGGGACGTAATAGACGCAAAGCTTTTAATAAACTATCGGTAATAGAAAGATAGACCTAAGAAACTCCTAATGTATGATGGAGAGATGGGTCTAGGCCAATTTCTCACTACTTCGGTCTTTTGAGGATCAACTATAATGCCATCACCGAAAACAATATGGACAAGAAAAGCTATTAATCTTAGACAAAATTCATACTTATTAAATATAGAGAACAACTAATAATCTATAAGAGTTTGCAACACAATTCTGAGATGGCCTGCATGGTCATTCTCACTACGAAAAAAGACGAGGATATCATCAGTGAAGACTATAACAAACATGTCCAAGTACTATTTGAACACTCTGTTCATCAAGTCCATGAAGGCTATTAGGGAATTCGTTAGCCCAAAGTACATAAAAAGAAATTTAAAGTTACCATAATAAGTTCAAAAGCTATCGTTGGAACATCACACTCTCTCACTCTAAGCTGATGATAGTCGAATCTGAGGTCTATCTTAGAAAAATCACTTTTACCTTGAAGTTGGTTGAATAATTCATCAATCCTAGGAAGAGGATATTTTTTCTTGATTGTAACTTTATTTAACTGCTGGTAGTAGATGCATATTTGGAGAGAGACATCTTTATTATGCATGAATAGGACTAGAGCACTCCATAAAGAAACACTGGAACTTATGAAAACTTTATCTAAGAGGACTTTTAGCTGCACTTTTAACTCTTTAAGCTCGTCCAGAGCCATATGATATGGAGGGATAAATATGGGATGAGTATCAGGAAGATCACTATCAAATTCTATTTCTCAATCGGGAGGTACCCTTGGCAAATCTTCAGGAAAAACCTCAGGAAACTCATTGACTACACGGACAAACTTTAACTTATACTACTACTCTGGTGGAAATATAGTTTCAACATTCTGATACACACCACAGGATGAAAAGAATGATTTCATCAAAATCAAAGTTTACACTGGGATTAATACACCCTAAAGCACTAATGGACTCTTCACGAGTCCTTGCACAATTTCAAAATCTTATATGGCTCAATCAGAAAGGACCATACCATTTAAATTCTAAACTTCTACACTTGATTCACCTCAACAATGAGACATATCTGAGCACATCAAATTGAGGAAAGAATTAGGATAACTTTACTTTCGTATGGGCGACACCATAGCACAAATTAGAGTATGAAAGAAGAACATTCTGAATCTGTAGCATGAACTAGAACATGAAGAAAGGGAGGCATTCCTAAATGCCTTATAGCCTCCTACTTATAGGTGTGGCGCGCTACACACCCATAAACAAAACTCTACCTGACATGATTTTGCTGACACCCTCGGACCATGAACTATGCTCTGATACCAAGTTGGTCACAACCCGAACTAGGGCCTGGCCATGATAGACATCCTGAACCATGAAGGCCCGGAACAGTCTTCTCTATCTAAAAATCATGGACAACATTCATATAATAAAAGAAAATGCAGAAATTTAATCAAATACGGAAACATGGGCATACTCTGAATATAATTTAACAATAAAGGATAAAAGCCAAATATAAACAAAACAATATTTAAACAGGTCTGCGAAATCTCTACTACATCTGAAAAATAATAACTATCTAAAAACTAGGACAAGGCCCCCAGTAGACCAAAACTATAATAAGTAACACAATCTAAAAGACGTAGGCCTTCTAAATAAAGAAGGCTTACTAACTGCACACATTACTGTTGTCTAAAGATTCTGTGGCTTTGCAAAACCTCTGAACTAAACTTTAGACTCTGGGAGGTAGGGGGTCAATACAAGTGTACTGGTATGCAGAGCAAATCCAAAATAATAATTTGTATTCTATATATATATATATAAGCAATTTAAAACAGTTCATAAACATATCATAGAGTAAAAAATCTCATGGGTATTTTTAAAGGACTCTATAAAATCATCTGAACTCTGTGACACTCTTTATTTTACTTTTGTGCTAGGTGGTATACACTACAATTCTGTAATTCCACGAGCAATATGGAATCTTCCCTTAACTCAACATCCAAGCCTCCAGCCCAAGTGTGCTTCAACGGTCAGAGTCTCTGAATCTACTACGCCACAAGGCCGTCGCCAGCATACAATTATAATTTGCCCATATCGGCAAATACGGTTTTAGGATAAGAGTTACTTGAACTGAAGCCTTCTTTAGGTAACCACCTAACGCTCTTTATGCATATTATTAACTCTTTAAAATATGTATTCTTTGAAAAAATAGTATGAAAACATTCTCTGAAGACATACTTTGAAAACAGACTCTGTAAACATACTCTGTTATGGCACACATACTTATGGTATCATCATACCATTGACTTGCAAGTCATATCTCTTAAACATTATTAGCATATTAGAATCTCTATTTCCAAAACATAAATTTGAGACCACCATATCAATAAATCAGTTTGAAGTACCCTTTCCTTAAATACTCATGTAAATACATATATGGAACTCTCTTTGACAACATTTCAAATGATACAAGGTGGTCATGTCAAAGTTCTTAATCTTATGCAAATCTTTCTCTCTTTAACAAAACACATTTATATCAAGAAACTCCCTCTCAAAATCTCTAAATCATGCTCAAAATACTATAGTATTTGAGTAAACTATTTTCAAGCCATAAATCATGCATATTAAATCATTCACAATAAGATCACAAATTTAAAGTCATCCCAAAAGAGGGATTTCATAATTTATGCTCTCTCTCAAACAATCTTTAAATCTGAATTTATTATACATATACATATACATGTAAATCAATTTAAGGGGAAAGGCCTAAGGAACAAATAAACAATGCATTTGAACATTTATATTGCATAATAAAATCATGTATTTGAAAACCCCTTTCTAAAATCATACTTGAAAATCTTTAAATCATGTTCTAGTGTTTCCGAGCCCATGTAGTTTTTAGGATAAATCCCATGTACCTCAAATTAATTAGTTTAAATAGAAGAACTCGAATCTCGATTCATTCCTTGGAAATCTTAAACTTAAGGTTTGATTTTCTTGAATGTCTTGTTCTTGGAGAAAACCCTAGTTTGATCTTATTTTGAGAGTGAAGTGGAAGTTTTTAATGTTGTAAAACTAATAGTGATTGATTAATAATGCTTAAGGGGTGATTTAATTCATGTGAAAGGTTTTTGGAGTGAAGGAAAGACCAAAATACCCCTAAGGAACCCAAAAAAAATACATAGTTGCTTCAGTTGACGACCAGGGTTGATTTGCCGTCACTCAGGTGCTAAGTCATCACCTAAGTCGTCACTTTTGGGCTGGTTTTCACCATTCACTGACTTAGGCTGACGACCAGGTCTGACGGGCCATCGCACAGCTGATAAGTCGTATGCCTCGTCGTCACGTTTTGGTAGACAGATACTTTGAAGTAAAATGAGCATAACTTTCTACTCCGATATCAGATTTTGGCAAAATTGATGGCGTTGGAAAGAGGAATCAAATACGTTTCATTTGATATATAGTAGGTCCTCTAGTTTTTCATATACAAAGAGTTATGGTAGATTGAAGTTGATCCAAGTTTTGACACTCACTAAAACTTGAACGATAGGAAAGCTTTCAACTAGTCCTTGAGTTAAGGGACCTCTATGATCTCGACTAATTCCCAAATAGATTCACACACTACATAAATGATTAACACACTATATTTGCATTGGATTTATGGCTTTTGGATCATCTGCGCATAGAAATGATGATTTTTGTTCTACCCTGATATGCAGGGTGTTACAGGAACCAGGTTTAGCATTCATTTGAAAACCTTAACCCTTTTTGTGTATCATAAATGTCATAAAATAAGGTAATCACGGGCTATCTGGGTCCAACTCTCTTATAGTTGGAAGGGCCCCAGTGAGTGTAGCCGCAAGAACCAGAGAATATCCATATCTGTATATGCCTTTATGGCGGACTCGAACCTCCCGGGACAATCAAACTAACTTAAGCACCAATGTATACAATATGGAGGTCTCGAACCTCCCATTTATATATTGATTCGGGGTACTGAAACCTCCCAATCATATAGACACCCGCACAGGCTAGTGCCTTTTCCAGAGTTAGTCCTTTGGACTCCACTTTCACGGCCTGGCTACACATCCCGCTTTGAAGCCCCATTAAAACATTCATTACACATACACAACCCATAATCCAATTACTTACCAAAGGCATCCTATTGGTATCATTATACCAACCCCACTTGTATGCGTACAATATTCCATGACCATTATTAATGAACTTTGGTACTCGAACCTACCATCTAAACAAAGACATCAATTCAATTCACTATTTAGGGTCTCAAACCCATTTAGCCAGATAAATCACCAAGGTTACAATCCAAATCAATTTATGGCCAACAAGCATTCCATAAAACCATCTACCAACCACTTACATTATTAGTCCAATGCGTTAATTCAAAACACAATTCACCATGTGCCAAGATCATTTGTATTGACATTTTAACAAACAGGTTGAGGGAATACTGTTATCAAACCATTATTCAAGTCAAAAATCATCAAGTTAGGGTTAACTATGATCCCTTAGTTTAAAGCACAATTCCCAAGCACCCATATATGCAAAACCATTATCAAAACATGTATAATCACAATTTAACCCATCAGAAAACAATACTCAACATTATGCATTTTCAAAACCACCTTTAAAGATTCATGAACGATGTTTAAAACAGATTATTTTTATGAACTAACAATGAAGGAAGAGTCACATGCCTGAGGTACCAAGATTCACAGAGTGATTTTGATTTTTAAGCCTCTAGATGACGATCTTGAAGAAACCCTAGCCCAATCTTTCTTGAGAAGTTTTTGATAGAGTTTAGAGATTGTTTTAAATCTTGAAAAGTGTAGAATGAATGCCCGATAAGTTTTATAAGATGTGGGGTCTTAAGGGATTTTAAGGGAAACGTCCAAAATACCCTCAGTGTAAAATATGTGGAAGACTCACACGTGGGTATGAGTTGACTCTCCAACTTGTCACCACATTATATGACTAGTATCATCAATTCTTCACCAGAATAGAAAGTTGGACACGACACTCAGTCCAATATATGACTCCCTTGCCTAACTCATCACTAGACCATACGACTCATATGTCCTAGTCATGACCAACAAAGAACACCAAGGGCTAGACACTGGACAACATATGATTGAACCTTAAACCTCTCATCTCAAGACCATACAACTTGTATGAAGTCTCTCGTAACATGGACAGAACTGTTCTAGCAACACACTAACAAACATACGACTGGCGTCCCTAGACCCATCACCGCACCACACGACTTGTGGTGCGAGTCATATAATGGGAAGAAAGTTCAAGGCTAGAGAAATTCGCTAGGGCAAAAGTTCAGGGTATTTTATTATCCCCCACTTAGGATCATTCATCCTTGAATGATTGGACAAGGCAATATAAGCATGATTTAGGCTCCACACACCTCTACTCCTACCTTTAACCAGGATATAAAACGAAGATGCCATGGAAATAAATCTTTCCTTTAACAAAGATTCTATGATCAACACATACCTTAAGCATGAATTTCTGGAATAGGAAATAAGAACAGATACCTGGACTTCATTTCCTCCTCTGCTTCCCAAGTAGCTTCCACATACTTTTGATTCTAGTATAGAACCTTTACTGAAGCCTCATCTTTCATTCGCATCCGACGAACTTGCTAATCCAATATCCTCACCGGGACCTCCTCACTGTTAGAGTTCACAAAAATATCATCAATGAAGACAATTACAAACAAACCAAGAAATTGATGAAAGACCCTATTCATCAAGTCCATAAATTTTGCAGGGGCACTAGTCAAGCCAAACGACATCACTAAGAATTCAAAATGCTTATATTGGCTACGAAAAGTTGTCTTAGGGATATCCACCTATCTAATCATTAACTGATGATACCCAAATCAAAGACTGATCATAGATAAGAACTTAACACCTCATAGCTGATCAAACAAATCATCTATCTTAGAAATAAGGTCATTATTCTTTACCGTCACCTTATTCAACTATAGTTAATCAATGCACATCCGAAGGAACCATCCTTCTGACACACGAATAACACTAGTGTACTGATACAAGAAAGACCACGGAAGGTTCAAAAGTATCCCACAAAATAGTCCACAAATTGAGATCAACCCGAGGACCCCTTTGAGTGCTAATTTCAGCCAACAACAACAACACAAGTATCACGAGTTTAGTAGGTGTTTTAATATCAAATCAGCAACAATACAACATAAACAAGATGAACACAATGCACACAAGATTCAGATTTAATAAGAACAAAGTATTACAAGATACAAGCGCTAACACAATTGCAAGAAAGGTAAAGATAGATAGTGAGATATAGTTTATGACAAAGATTAGGATATAAAGAGTATATTAAACTCAAAAACACCTAATGAATGTACCAACAACACCCCAATCTTATGGTGACCTCCAAGGGAATCAAATCACTCAAGATCCACCGTTTCTAAGCAAAGAACAACATTGGCTTTTCCAAGCCCTAAACTACAATGGCTAATCTAATCCGTAACTAAAAACCACACTAAGGTGGTCTACTCTCAAGACAGAGGATTTTCAATGTATCATATTTTCATCATTAAAAAACTAATAAGATAAGACCTAAAATGTCCTATTTATAATATATTACAAAAGGAGACAAAATAACTACACTACCCTTAATGATAGGGGCGGCCATGTGGTGCATTTTGGGCTAAGTAAAGTGACCAAAATGTCCTCAATGAAGATGACTCCAACCGTAAGCCATTAAGTGTCCAAAGTTGTGAATCCTCAAGTCTTTAATACTCCTAAAAATCTTTCACTCACGGCTTTGATGTATGGTATGCTCAATAGTAGGCTCAAAACGGGTCGTCCATATATGTTCTCGTATCCTCAAGATGACCAAGTCTTAAGCCTCTATGTGTTTTCCTCCTAAGATGTCATCAAAAGATATGATGGTCACTCATCTCGTATCATCCTCCCCTTCTTGAAAAGGATTCGACCTTGAATCCAAACCTTGCAAAACCAAAGAGAGGACAAACAAATACAAACTCCTCATGGAATGAGGGTTAGGGTTTGCACAACAAATCAACTCAACATGCCAATGTTGCACATATTTGAAATATGACCAAGGATATTTTGAACAAAATATTAATCAATGAAAGATGTATGAAGTATTTGGTTATGGGATTTACCAAGAATGACACTTTGCTTGTCCTATAGACCAAGCAACAAGTTGGGTGCACCAACACCACGATTTCTACATTTTGAATGAGGTCAAAGGGGAAGAGTAGACAAAGACACGGGTCTAGACAACACTCCCCTTTCCCGTGGTATCCACCCAAACTAAAAGACACAGTCTCTATAATAGCAATTATGTCTTCCAAAGAAAATAGAGAGTAGAGAAAGGTATCACTCAAGTTGGCTTCTGCTAAAGTTCACTTATATGTGTACTCACTACTATTTTCCCAATAATCACCATGAGTATTCTCAATAATAAAGTCACACAAAGTAAAAGGAAAATTAGTTTACAAGACTACACATTTCTTTCCCTTAAGAGTACTCTCATTTTTCAAGAAGAGATTTCTATCTTTAGGAAGAATGTTTACAAAACATAGTGGGTTAGCATATTGGCTATAGCTTCCAACGCAAGTTATACCATCATTTTCACCACTAGGTCTATTAGGAGTGCTTATATCATCTTCAAATAAGACATTATACCTAAAGAGAGCATGATCTATTTCACGGGTAGATTCAGAACAAACACATTCATCACTCTCTAAAAGATCAATATCAAGTTTCAAAGAGATTTCAAGCACAAAATTGTCTCAAGAATAGCTCTTGGGTTCACTCCCTTTTTGTTGACCAACATGGTCAAGTACTTCACTCACTTGTGTTCTATTAATCACATCACACGCATACTCAAGTGTTGGACAATTTTCACAAATAAGTTGATCAATACAAATTAGAAAAGTTGATATACTTTCATTCAACATATAGGTTTCAATACTAGAGGGTCATAAATTAATCTTAGAAGAAGAGTCAATTTGGTCATCAATAGGACCAACTGGTGTATAAATACTCAAAACATATACATCATCAACAAGAGGCAAAGAATCATTAGTCTCACAAGTAATTAAGATACTACTCACACTCAATGGGCTACTTGCCACACAATTATCATTCACATGCACAAAAGTTTAAGAGTAAGCTATTTTACCTAAAAGTTCTTAAGTCGACTCTCCTTTTCCATGTTGTGAAGGTCCCCACAAGTTTTGGCAGAAACTTCCCTTTGGCATTGATCTCCCTCACTTTCCATGTCGGTACCTATACAAATGTCCTTTGAAATAGAAGGACAAACAATGTTAGTTTGGTTTCGTGGAAATCCCCACACTTCGCTCCACATAACCTCTCCTTTTTCCACTATCGAATCACCACCTTGCACACCCTTACTCCCCTTAATATTTTGTCTCTTATAAGCATTCGGATTGGATTAAGGATTCACTTATCTTTGTGGCTCGGGAAGCATGTACGTTACGAGGTGATTTCCCCGCCAGTCTCTTACAACATTAGGCTAATTTTGCACATTTGGAACTCTATCTTGTGCAAACCAATCACCACCTAAGCATACATGACCGTATGTCAATGAAAGAATATCACACCACACCTCCTCATGGTATTCAAATTGGATAAAGACAACTTATCCCTCTCGGAAACCTTCATCCCATCCAATAAGTATGGAACAAGTAAAGGCTCGCAAAATAACCCTATGTAGTCAACTATGGAAGGATGTAGTTTCTATAGTACCTATCATTTAACACAATGAGGCAGCCTGGTATCCCACAAATAGTTACCTTTCTGGAGTGCACACTCCTTCTCAAATCAACATTGTAAGGCACATGAGTACCCCTCAATTTTGGAGATTCATACCCTTCTCTTCTCGTTGGACAACCTCCACTAGAGCTAGTATAACCATTCACACTATATCGACCTTAATAAGAAGTACTACAAGGTGAAGAATATGAATCTTCACACTCCTCACATATACTCTCATCATACCTCTCATAATCTTTGCGAACGAAAGAGTTATACCTAACACCAAATCTAGGTTTAGAGTGAGAAGTGTAAAACTTCTCACTTGCCCCTACGTCATCATAAGATCTATCACGAGGTCCCACATCATCTCCATATTCCCTGCAAGAACTAGGCACTTCATTCACCTTATTTTCTCCCTCAAAACCATGACCCTCAAATCTACAAAAGTTTTGATCATGGCTATTTTCACAGCCTCTGCAATCACCCTCAAATTCATAGCCATAAAAAACCTCACTACAATCATAGTCTCCCATATCATAGTCAGAACAATCTTTATCTATAGAAGACATGTTTCCCTTATATCACCTTTGTACCTATAGAATGAACAAACAATATTAGTAGTAAAAACTCCTCACCAACACTCGTATTCACTCACCTTTATGATTCTCACAATTAGAGTAACGAATGTTAAAGTTGCTTATACTCCAATAGTCAATAGCATGTAAATTCTACTTGGCGGTTGGAATGGATTCTTGTTTTATCGGCTCAAGACACAAAAATATAATTTACTTATGAACTTGAAATAAAGAAGTTACTACAAGTTAAAAATGAGAAAAACACACAAATAACGCTAACACAAATAAACATATTCAAAAACTAATTCACTACTTAGTAGATTCTTACTGGTTCCCAACTAGTATAGGAGTCAATGAAGTGAAACTAATGAAGACAAAGAAAGAAACTAGGAGTTTCAAGAACTTGAATCTTGTTGATGATGTGGCCTAAAATGATTGGACTTTGATTATTGTTGTGGAAGTTGAAGAATAATAGTTCAAGACTTTAGTTGTTCAATCTCACTCCTTTGATGAAGAAAATTCAGTTATGGTGTAGGTGGACAAGATTGTAGACACTCTATTCAAGAGTAAAATAGTCTTCTATAAACTTTTCACCAACTTCCACTCTTTTGGCAAAAAATCTTTTTGGAGTAGCCTTGTCTCTTTCCTCTTTTGTATATTCTTGAAAAGTGTTGTTACTCCCTTTTGGTAACTATACTTTTTGAACACCTCTTTTTCTTTTTCCACTTTGGTGTTGTCTTGAAAGTGTTTCCAAGACAAACACAAAGTCTTATCGATATTTTCTCTTTCAAAACTTAAACAACCCCTTTTGTTGAACACCACTTCAAGAACAATAAGAACAACAACTTCCTAACCACCCAACCTTCAACAACAACATGTCAAGAACTCAAATCTAGGACTTAGACAAGATAAGTGTTAGTGAAAAAAATGTAACACAAGAAACTACTAAGACAAATAAAAGCAGACCTAAATCTAGACACTATTCTCGGCCAAGACAACTACAACAACACAATTTTGGCCAATACACAAAAATGGACAGATTTGCTTCTTTTTTAGTTTTAGTTTTCTAACACCTTTTTTTTATTTTCATGTTTATGAGCCCAAGATTGATCTTGTGGGAACAATATCAAGCCATGATTTGTTCCAAATGATACAAGAAAGAACATGGAAGGCTCAAAAACAGCCCCCAGAACAGTCCACAAATGAAGAACAACCTGAGGACCCCTTTGAGTGCTAGTTTCGGCCAACAACAACAACACAAGTATCTCGATTTTACAAGCTGTTTTAACACAAAAATAGAAACAATACAACAAGAAAAAGATAAACACAGTGTACACAAGATTTGGATTCAATAAGAACAAAGGATTACAAGATACAAACACTAACACAATTGCAAGAAACGTAAATACTGATAGTGAGACATAGATTATTACAAGGATTAGGAACTAAAGAGTATATTAAACTCAAAAACCCCTAATGAATGTAAAAACAACACCTCACTCTTACAAAAACCTCCAAGAGACTCAACTCGCCTCAAGACCACCGTTTCCAAGAAAAGAACAACATTGGTTTTTCCAATCCCTAAACTACAAGGGTTAATCCAAGCCCTAACTAAGAACTACACTAAGGTACTCTACTCTCAAGAGAGAGGATTTTCAATGTCTCATATTTTAATCATTAAAAAACTAATAAGAGAAGACCTAAAATGTCCTATTTATAGTATATTACAAAAAGAGACAAAATGACTACACTACCCTAAATGATAGGGGCGGCCATGGAGTACATTTTGGGCAAAGTGAAGTGACCAAAATGTCCTCAATGAAGATCACTCCAAAACCGTAAGCCATTATGTGTCCAAAGTCGTAAGTCCTCAAGTATTTAATTGTCCAATCAATCTTTCACTCACAACATTGATGTATTGTATGCTTAAAGGTAGGCTCAAAATCGGTCCTCCATGCATGTTCTCGTATCCTCGAGGAAACCAAGTCTTGAGCTTATATGTGTTGGACTCCAAAGATGTCATCAAAAGATAAGATGTCCATTCATCCCATATTATGAATGAAACCCTTGTCTAAGAGATCCCTTAATTGCTCTGTAAGCTCCTATATAGTGGAAAACAAAATGGATGAATGTTTGGGACAAGTTCAATATCAAAATCAATCTCCCTATTAGAACAGACACCATCTAGATCATCAGGGAAAACTTCAAGAAACTCAATTACCATAGGAATAGAAAATAAAGGAGGACCCTATAAGTTAGAATCTTTAACCCAGACCAGATGATAGAGAAATGCATTGGAGATTAATCTTCGATCTCTAAGATATAATATAAACCTCCCCTTAGAATATACGGATACATCCTACTATTCAATAACCAACTCATTTGGGAATTTAAAATGACTTTATGGGTCTAATAGTCTAAATAAGCATAGTAGGAGTGTAGCCAATCCATCCCCAATATAACCTCGAAATCAACAATGTCTAATTCAAATAGATCCACTAAAGTCTCCTGACCACCAACAGATATAACATAACCACTATAGAATCTTTTAGTAACCACAGAGTCACTTACCGAGGTATACACGGCAAAAGGATCTGAAATACACTTACGACCAAAACCAAAATGCACAACCATAAATGAGGTCACATACAAAAGAGTGGACCCCAAATAAAACAAATAGTAAAAATCATGGGAAAAATGCTTAAACATACTACTAATAATGTTGGGAGATGCCTCGAAGTCCTAACGTGAAGCAAGAGCATATAAGAGATTCTGTCCAGTGCCTGTACCAGATGCAGAAGCAGCACCCTTTGGATCATAAGTTGATGAAGAGGAAACAGGAACCTTATTGGCCTTAGAGGCAACCCTAGACATTCAATCACATTGCATATGGGCAATCTGACCATAGTAAAAATCATTGGTTCCCCCCTTCTCCCATTGGCCATAGTGCTGCTGACCAGAAATATGCAAGGAGGGTATGATAGAGCAAACTGGGCTCCACCAGCCTGATATTAGGCACTCTATACCCTATGATCTCTACCATGGTGAGAGAAATGATCACTCGATGGCTTCGGGTAAGGAGTACTAGCCATAGAGAAATAACTAGAACTCCCTCACTTCTTCTTAGGCCATTTTCCCCCCATCTCTAGCACTCTGCTACTTGCCTCCACCTTGATTAGAAAACCTAAATCTCTTACTCTATCTCTCACCACTCTTAACCTGCTTCGTTTTTTCTTTCTCAACCTATTATATATAAACTACGAGCTGAGAAATATCAATATCTTTGTTTAATAAGGAAACCTTACTCTCTAAAATCAACTCATAGGACAACCCAAAAGAAAACTTATGTATTGTAGCTCTCATGCTATATACTAACTTAGCACCATACCTTGATAACTGATAGAATTTCAAGGCATACTACTTGATCGATATCCTACCTTATCTCAGATTTAAAAATTCTATTTTTTTGCCTCCCTCAATTCTTGAGAAAATAAGTTGTCCAAAAAGGCTCTTTAAAAGTCATCTCACAATGTAAAGTCAGCATCACCTCCCCTAGATAGCTGCCACTCTTTGAACCACTGGTGTCTTGCATTATTTAATTGGCAGGAAGTAAACTCTATACCTTCAATATCTAACACTTGCATAATCTTGGAGAGATTCTCCATCTCATCAATTATATCTTGAGGATCCTCCTCAACCCTACACTGGTAAAAGTTGGAGGACTCAACCTCATGAATTTTCCAACCCCTATAGCCTCAAAAAATAGAGAAACAGAAGTACCATGCTAAGATTAAGGAGCTATCAACTGACCGAAGATATGGATAGACTAATGAAATTCAACATTCATCACATCAGCCAAAGGTGCTCAAAGAGGGCTGAACGGAACTGGTGGAGCTATAGGAGGACAATCAAGAACTGGATCCCTAGATCGGGTCTAAACCCTATAAGTAGGGTGTTTTCTATCAGTAGTGTCCACAAGTGTAACAAATGAGTCTCAATGAGCTTTAGATCATCTAGGAGGCTTGATTTGAAAAAGCAAGCAAATGGTAATTAGAGAAATCTAGACCTTATTTATTATAGCTCAAAGTAAGACAATAAGGAAAGGAAACATTCATACATGTCATATAGCCTCTCTCTTATAAGTATGGTGCGCTACATACCAATAAAAGAGACTCTATTTGACACAGTTTTGTGAACACCTAATTGAACATAAAATAGCCTCTAATATAAACTTTATCATGAATCAAAATAGTGCCAGGCTGTGACGGGTATCTCAAATCCCGCGTGCACTAAAGACCACCACTTTTACCTAACCTAGTCAGCTAAACAACCTACAGTGTTGAATAAATTCTGAACTTATAACAAGACAACATATAATAAAACTAATAATAGTTCAATGACGAGTTTTTACCAACCACTGGAAATCGAATAATTTTTCATCTCTAAATATCTAATCGAACCAACCAAGTCCACAGTAATCCAACAAAGCCAAAAAAATCTAATCTCACTAAATATAGGGACATGCTCCCAATGATTGCAAAAAATAAAATCTAAACAAGGTCTAATACATAGGAGGCAAGGACCATGAAATGAAGCCTTCCAAAGTATGGAAGCTCACCCCTTCATGTAAACTCATGAACTAACTCATGCATATGATCACTACACAGGAAAAGTAGAAGAAGTTTTGGATCCTTTATCGCGTGAGGATACAATATCTGGAGATGGTTAGTGGTTGGAATACTAGAATATAACTTAGTGATAGAGGAATTAAATAATGACATCACTCAAAACCAAGTCAAATCATCATATACAATCACATACATATATATATATATCTCATGAGGGGATAGAGAATCAGGCTTAGCATGCATTTAAAAACATTAACCTAGGTTGTGTAGCATAACCGTCATAAAATAAGGAATCCACAGGCTATATGGGCCCAAATCTCCCCTAGGTAGAAGGGCCCTAGTCCATGTAGTCACACAAACTAGAGAATATCCATATTTGTATATACCTTTATGGGGGACTCGATCCTCCCTGCATAATCATGCTTCCTTAAGCACAAATGTATGCAATATGGGGGACTCGAACATTTCATTTATATATTTAGTTAGGGGACTCCAACCTCCCAGTCATATAGACACCCACATCGGCTAGTGTGGTTGCTAGTGTTAGTCCTTTGGACTCTACTTCCATGGCCCGAATACACATCCCGCTTTGAAGACCAACTAAAACATTCATTACATATACACAACCCATAATCCAATTACTTACCAAAGTCATACTATTCGTATCATTATACCAACCCCACTTGCAGGCATACAACATTTCATAACTATTATTAATCAACTTTGGGACTTGAACCTATTGTCTAAACAAAGATATCAACTCAATTTAACATTTAGGGTCTCTAATCCATTTAGCCAACTAAACCACCAAGGATATAATTCAAATCAGTTTATGGCCAACAAGGCTTCCATAAAACCATTTACTAACCACTTACATCATTAGGCCAATGGCTTTATTTAAAACATAATTCAACATGTGACAAGATTATTTTCAATGACATTTTCACAAATAGGTTGGGGGTATACCATTATAAAGTCATTGTTCAAGGTAAAAACCATATAGTTAGGGTTAACCATGACGCATTAGTTTAAATCACAATTCCTAAGCACCCACATGTGCAAAACCTTATCAAAACACATATAGTCACAATTTAAATCATGAGAAAACAATATCAACATTATGATTTCAAACTCTCAACCATGATTTTATAAAACACCTTTAATAATCATGATTTTTGTGAACTAACAGGGAAGGTGTAACACCCCAAGCTTTCAGGCTAAAGTTTGAACCGTCCTTGCTATGCGTATAGACCCAAACCCAAGGATTCTTTGTTAATATATGTGTGATGATCAATACAATAGTGTTTAAATACCTTTTAATATGAATTGAGGTCACAAAAATCCTCAAACTCAAACACGAGTTGGAAACTCTTCTATCGATTAAATTTTGGTGAACGTCTAAACTTAGGTCAACTTCCATCTACCATAACATGTTGTATTTAAAGAATTAAAGGGGATACTATATATAAAATGAAGGATCTTCAAGTCTTCTTTCCAACGAAACTAGTTTAACCTTAATCCAATAGCAGAGTAGAAAGTTATGTTTATTTTATTTAAAGTGTATGTCTGCCAAAATATGATCACGAAACTAACGACCTGTCAGCTATGTGAAGGCCCATCAGCCCTAGTCATCAGCCTAAGGCAGTGAGTGGTAAAACCAGCAGAAAATCGATGACCTAGGTGATGACCTATCACCTTAATGATGGCCCATCAACCTTGGTCATCAACTGATGTAATTCTATGACTTTTTGGGTTTCTTTAGGGATATTTTGGTCTTTTCTTCACTACAAAAACAATTCACATGAATTAAATCACATATTAATGTTATTAATCAATCATTATCATTTATACAACATCAAAAATACTTTATTCACTCTCAAAACAAAATCAAACTAGGGTTTCCTCCATGAACAAGAAATCAAGAAGAATAAACTCTTAAGTCCAAGATTTCCAAGCACAAATTAAGATTCGATTTCTACTCTTTACACTTAGTAATCTAAGGTAGGTGGGGCTTTTATAAACAACATAAGCATAATCATGGTGAATCATTTTAATTATGTTTAAATGTTGAGAAATCATGAATTTACAAAAGGGTCGGTCTTGAATTTACATTTACAATTGAGCATTGTGAATCTTTCTTGATATAAATATTTTGGTCTTGAGGCCTTCTCCCTTAAACTCGATTTTGTTATATATAAATACACGTATGTATGTATATGGTTTGATGGTTGAAACTTCAATTGACACCAGGAAGAATTATAATCCCTCTCTTGTTATGAAACCTTTTATTTTCATATGTTGTGCATTATTCAATTGCAATATCTCCCATTTGGAAATATTTATCCTTGAAGGGACTGACTAAACTAAGAATACTGGGGGCCTGAAATTAATAACTGAACTTGCATAACTGAAAACATGCTTACATAACTGAATTGATTCGTCGATGTATGAAATAATATGAAGATGATTATATAAAACTAGAACTGAAAATGGAATAGAGAAAATCTAAGGAAAGTTATTACCTTACGCTGAATCTAAACTTGCGATGAAAAGATAAGGGTAGTTGGTTCACATGTGTGCTTTTTCTTCCCAAGTGGCACCCTCAGTGGACTGATTTCGCCAGAGAACCTTGATCAAACGAACTTATTTGTTCCATAGTCTATGAATTTGTTGATCAAGGATATTAACTAGGATTTCTTATTAAGAAAGGCTATATTGAATTTTGGTGCTTACTAAAAGAACTACAATAGCTGGATCACCAATACAGTCTTTAATACAAAGATAAAACACTAGGTGAATCGATGATAAATCTGTAGGCAACTCTATCCCATATGCTACCTTCCCAACACGACTGAATATTCTGCAAGGTCCAACATATCAGGGTCTAAGCTTCCCCTTTTTGCTAAATATCTTCACTCCATTCATGGGTGAAATCTTCAAATAACCTAAGTCACCAACCTTAAACTCAAGATCTCTTCTCCTCATATCTGCATAAGATTTTTGATGACTCTGAGCTGCCTTAACCCTCTTTCTAAACAATTGAACTTTTCCCAAAGATTTGTATAACATATTGGCCCTATCAAAGAAGCCTCTTCCACTTCAAACCAACTAATGGGTGATCTATACCTTCTCCCATAGAGATCCTTAAAAGGGTCCATCTGAATATTATAATGATAAGTGTTGTTGTACGGAAACTCGATCAATAACTTGTGATCATCCTAACTTTATTTAAAGTCAATAATACACGCCCTCAACATATCCACTATGGTCGGAATGGTCCTTTCTGCCTAACCATCGGTCTGAAGGTGAAAAGCTAAACTAAGATGACCTTGGGTACCAAGACTATTCTGAAAGGCTTTCCAAAATTGAGAGGTAAACTGAGTACCCCTATCTAAAATGATGGACAAAGAAAATCCATTCAACCAAACCAACACTCTAATATAAAGCTTAGCATAATCCTTGCCTAATAGGTAGTACGTAATGGCAAGAAATAGGCTTAATTGGTAATTCTATCTAAAATAACCCAAATTGAATCATGTTGATGATGTGAACGAGGAAACTATGTCATAAAGTCCATATTTACCTCTTCCCACTTCCAAGTAGGAATACTAAACCTCAAGTAATGTTCCACCGGGATTTTGGTGCTTAACCTTAACCTATTGATAATTGGCACACTTAGCTACAAACTCAACAATATCCTTCATTATGCCACTCCACTAATAGATTTCCCGCAAATCACAATACATCTTAGTAGATCCTGGGTGAATTGAGTAACGTGTGTCATGCACTTCTGCCAAAATCCATAGCCTCATACAATCAACACATGATACACATAGTCTACCGTGGTATTGCAACACACTATCTCCCCCTTGGGATAAAACCTCTGCTTTATGATCTTTAGCTGACTCCTTCAACCTAACCAAACTTGAATCCTTATCTTGTTTCTCCTTTATTTCATCAATCAAAGAAGATTTTGAACTATTTTGAACCCATACACTACCTTCATTGAATCAACTAACCAATCACCTGGCTTATCCAACTGATAAAACTCCAGAACTAACTTCTTTTTATCATTCTCAACAGGAGAAACACTACACATAGACAGTCTACTAAGAGCGTCTGCCAGTACATTGACCTTGCCCGGGTGATACAAAACACTCATATCATAATCTTTTAACAACTCTAACCACCTTCATTGGTGATGATTTAAATCTCTCTGGAAGAACACATACTCTAAGCTGTTATGGTCCGTGAACACATCAACATGCACCCCATAAAGATAATGCCTCAATATTTTCAGGGAAAAAAACAATTGTTGCCAACTCAAGATCATGCATAGGATAGTTCATTTCATGAGGCTTAAGCTGCCTACTGGTATAGGCTTTGACCTTATCTCTTTGCATCAAAACACAACCCAGACCAACTTTGGAAGCATCACAGTAAACAACAAACTCATCTAAAGTATCAGGTTGTGTCAAAACTGGAGCTGAAGTGAGTTGACTCTTTAACTCATGAAAACTCTTTTTACAGGAATCTGAATACAAAACTTAACTTTCTTTTAAGTCAATCTATACATGGGGACGTAATAGACGCAAAGCCTTTAATAAACTATCAGTAATAGCCAGCCTTTAATAAACTATCAGTAATAGCCAGCTAGACCACCATATCAATAAATCAGTTTGAAGTGCCCTTTCCTTAAATACTCATGTAAATACATGTATGCAACTCTCTTTGACAACATTTCAAATGATACAAGGTGGTCATGTCAAAGTTCTTAATCTTATGCAAATCTTTCTCTCTTTAACAAAACACAATTATATCAAGAAACTCCCTCTCAAAATCTCTAAATTATGCTCAAAATACTATAGTATTTGAGTAAACTATTTTCAAGCCATAAATCATGCATATTAAATCATTCACAATAAGATCACAAATTTAAAGTCATCCCAAAAGAGGGATTTCATAATTTATGCTCGCTCTCAAACAATCTTCAAATCTGAATTTATCATACATATAAATATACATGTAAACAAATTTAAGGGGAAAGTCCTAAGGAACAAATCAACAATGCATTTGAACATTTATATTGCATAATAAAATCATGTATTTCAAAACCCCTTACTAAAATCATACTTGAAAATCTTTAAATCATGTTCTAGTGTTTTCGAGCCCATGTAGTTTTTAGGATAAAGCCCATGAACCTCAATTTAATTAGTTTAAATAGAAGAACTCGAATCTCAATTCGTACCTTGGAAATCTTGAACTTAAGGTTTGATTTTCTTGAATTTCTTGTTCTTGGAGAAAACCCTAGTTTGATCTTATTTTGAGAGTGCAGTGGAAGTTTTAAATGTTGTAAAACTGATAGTGATTGATTAATAAAACTTAAGGGGTGATTTAATTCATATGAAAGGTTTTTTTGAGTGAGGGAAAGACTAAAATACCCCTAAGGAACCCAAAAAAATCACATAGTTGCTTCAGTTGAAGGCCAGGGTTGATTGGCCGTCACTCAGGTGATAAGTCATCACCTAAGTCGTCACTTTTGGGCTGGTTTTCACCATTCACTGACTTAGCTCATCGTCATATTTTGGCAGACAGATACTTTGAAGTAAAATGAGCATAACTTTCTACTCCGATATTAGATTTTGGCAAAATTGATGGCGTTGAAAGAGGACTCAAAGACGTTTCATTTGATATATAGTAGGCCCTCTAGTTTTTCATATACAAGGAGTTATGGTAGATTGAAGTTGATCCAAGTTTTGACACTCACTAAAACTTGAATGATAGGAAAGCTTTCAACTAGTCCTTGAGTTAAGGGACCTCTATGATCTCGACTAATACCCAAATAGATTCACACACTATATTTACATTGGATTTATGTCTTTTGGATCATCTACGCGTAGAAAAAATGATTTTCGTTCTACCCCAATATGTAGGGTGTTACAGGAACCAGGTTTAGCATGCATTTAAAAACCTTAACCTTTGTTGTGTATCATAACTATCATAAAATAAGGTAACCACGGGTTCTATGGGTCCAACTCTTCTATAGTTGGAAGGGTCCCAGTGAGTGTAGCCACAAGAACCAGAGAATATCCATATCTATATATGCCTTTACGGAGGACTCGAACCCCATGGGACAATTAAGGTGACTTAAGCACCAATGTATACAATATGGAGGTCTCGAACCTCCCATTTATATATTGATTCGGGGTACTGACACCTCCCGATCATATAGACACCCACACCGGCTAGTGCCATTTCCAGAGTTAGTCCTTTGGACTCCATTTTCACGGCCTGGCTACACATCCCGCTTTGAATCCCAATTAAAACATTCATTACACATACACAGCCCATAATCCAATTACTTACCAAAGGCATCCTATTTGTATCGTCATACCAACCCCACTTGTATGCGTACAATATGCCATAACCATTATTAATAAACTTTGGTACTCGAACCTATCGTCTAAACAAAGACAACAATTCAATTCACCATTTAGGGTCTCGAACCTATTTAGCCAGCTAAATCACCAAGGTTATAATCAAAATCAATTTATGGCCAACAAGCATTCCATAAAACAATTTACCAACCACTTACATTATTAGGCCAATGCGTTAATTCAAAACTCAATTCACCATGTGCCAAGATCATTTGCATTGACATTTTAACAAACAGGTTGAGGGAATAATGTTATCAAACCATTATTCAAGTCAAAAATAATCAAGTTAGGGTAAACTATGATCCCTTTGTTTAAATCACAATTCCCAAGCACCCATATATGCAAAACCATTATCGAAACATGTATAATCACAATTTAACCCATCAAAAAACAATACTCAACATTATGCATTTTTAAAACCACCTTTAAAGATTCATGAACAATGTTTAAAATAGATTATTTTTGTGAACTAACAATGAAGGAAGAGTCACATACCTAAGGTACGAAGATTCACAGAATGATTTTGATCTTTAAGCCTCTAGATGATGACCTTGAAGAAACCCTAGCCCAATCTTTCTTGAGAAGTTTTTGATAGAGTTTAGAGATTGTTTTAAATCCTGCAAAGTATAGAATGAATGCCAAATAAGTGTTATAAGATGTGGGGTCTGAAGGGATTTTAAGGGAAATGTCCAAAATACCCTCAGTGTAAAAGATGTGGAAGACTCGCACGTGGGTGTGAGTTGACTCTCCAACTCGTCACCACATTATATTACTAGTATCATTAATTCTTCACTAGAATAGAAAGTTGGGCATGACACTCAGTCCAATATATGACTCCCTTGCCAAACTCATCACTAGACCATACGACTCGTACGGCCTAGTCGTGACTAGCAAAGAACACCAAGGGCTAGACACTAGACAACATATGATTGAACCTTAAACCTTTTGTCACAAGACCATGCCACTTGTATGAAGTCTCTCATAACATGGACAGAACTGTGCTAGCAACACACTGACCATCATACGACTGGCGTCCCTAGACCCATTACCGCATCACACGACTTGTGGTGCGAGTCATATAATGAAAAAAATGTTCAAGGCTAGAGATATTCGCAAGGGAAAAAGTTCAGGGTATTTCATTCTCCCCCACTTAGGATCATTCATCCTTGAATGATAGGAAAAGGCAATCCAAACGACATCACTAAGAATTCAAAATGCTTATATTGGCTATGAAAAGTTGTCTTAAGGATATCCACCTATCTAATCATTAACTGATGATTCCTAAATCGAAGATTGATCTTAGAGAAGAACTTAACACCCCATAGCAGATTAAACAAATCATCTATCTTAGAAATAAGGAACTTATTCTTTACCGTCACCTTATTCAACTACCGTTAATCAATGCACATCCGAAGGAACCATCCTTATTACACATGAATAACACTAGTGTACTGATACAAGAAAGACCACGGAAGGTTCAAAAGTATCCCACAAAATAGTCCACAAATTGAGAGCAACCCGAGGACCCCTTTGAGGGCTAGTTTCAGCCAACAACCCAAGTATCACGAGTTTAGAAGGTGTTTTAACATCAAATCAGCAAAACTACAACATAAACAAGATGAACACAATGCACACAAGATTCGGATTTAACAAGAACAAATGATTACAAGATACAATCACTAACATAAATGTAAGAGCGGTAAAGATAGATAGTGAGATAGAGTTTATGACAAACATTAGAAACTAAAGATTATATTAAACTCAAAAAACCCTAATGAATGTAACAACAACACCACGCACTTACGGAGACCTCCAAGGGAATTAAATCACTCAAGATCCACCATTTCCAAGCAAAGAACAATATTGTCTTTTCCAAGCCCTAAACTACAATGGCTAATCTAATCCCTAACTAAAAACCACACTAAGGTGGTCTACTCTCAAGATAGAGGATTTTCAATATCTGGTATTATCATCACTAAAAAACTAAAAAGATAAGACCTAAAAAGTCCTATTTATAATATATTACAAAAGGAGACAAAATAACTACACTACCCTTAATGATAGGGGTGGCTATTTGGTGCATTTTGGGCAAAGTGAAGTGACCAAAATGTCCTCAATGAAGATGACTCCAACCGTGACCCATTAAGTGTCAAAAGTCGTGAGTCCTCAAGTCTTTAATACTCCAAGCAATCTTTCACTCACAGCTTTGATGTATGGTATGCTCAATAGTAGGCTCAAAACGGGTCGTCCATGTATGTTCTCGTATCCTCGAGATGACCAAGTCTTGAGCCTCTATGTGTTTTCCCCCAAAGATGTCATCAAAATATATGATGGTTATTCATCTCGTATCATCCTACCCTTCTTGAAAAGGATTTGACCTTGAATCCAAACCTTGCAAAACTGAAGAGAGGACAAACAAATACAAACTCCTCACAGAATGAGGGTTAGGGTTTGCACAACAAATCATCTCAACATGTCAATGTTGCACATATTTGAAATATAACCAAGGATCTTTTGAACGAAATATTACTCAATAAGAGATGTACAAATTATTTGCTTATGGGATTCACCAAGACTGACATTTTTCTTGTCATATAGACCAAGCAACAAGTTGGGTGCACCAACATCACCATTTCTAGCTTTTGAAGTGGGTTCAAAAGGGAAGAGTGGACAAAGACACGGGTCTAGACAACACGCCCCTTTTCGATGGTCTCCACCCAATCTAAAAGACATAGTCTATACAATAGCATATATGTCTTCCAAAGAAAATAGAGAGTAGAGAAAGGTATCACTCAAGTTGGCTTCCACTAAAGTTCCCTTATGTGTGTACTCACTACTATTTTCCCAATCATCACCATGATTATTCTTAACAATAAAGTAACACAAAGTAAAAGGAAAAGTATTTCCCACGACCACACATTCCTTTCCCTTAAGAGTACTCTCATTTCCCAAGAAGAGATTTCTATCTTCAGGAAGAATGTTGCCAAAACATAGTGGGTTAGCATATAGGCTATAGCTTCCAAGACAAGCTATACTATCATTTTCACCACTACTTCTATTAGGAGTGCTTATATCATTTTCAAATAAGACATTATACCTAAAGAGAGCATAATCTATTTCACGGTCAGATTCAGAACAAACACATTCATCACTCTCTAAAAGATCAATATCAAGTTTCAAAGACATTTCAAGCACAAGATTGTCCCCAGAATAGCTCTTGGGTTCACTCCCTTTTTGTTGACCAATATGTTCAAGTACTTCACTCACTTGTGTTCTATTAATCACATCACACACATACTCAAGTGTTGGACTATTTTCACAAATAAGTTGATCAATATAAATTAGAAAAGTTGATATACTTTCGTTCAACATATAGGTTTCAATACTAGAGGGACATAAATTGATCTTGCAAGAAGAGTCAATTTTGTCATCAATAGGACCAACTAGTGTATAAACACTCACAACATGTACATCATCAACAAGAGGCGAAGAATCATTAGTCTCACAAGTAATTAAGATACTACTCACACTAAATGGGTTACTAGCCATACAACTATCATTCACATGAACAAAAGTGTAAGAGTTAGCTATTTCACCTTAAAGTTCTTGAGTTGACTCTCCTTTTCTGGATTGTGAAGGTCCTCCACAAGTTTTGGCAGAAACTTCCCTTCGGCATTGCTTTCCCTCACTTTCCATATCGGTACCTATACAGATGTCCTTAGAAATACAAGGACAAACAATGTTAGCTTGGTTTGGTGGAAATCCCCTCACTTTGCTCCACACAACCTCTCTTTTTTCCACTATCGAATCACCACCTTGCACACCCTTACTCCTCTTAATCTTTTTTCTCTCATAAGAATTCAGATTGGAGTAAGTATTCACTTCTCTTTGCGGCTGGGGCAGCATGTATGTTACGAGGTGATTTCCCCCACGGTCTCTTACAACATTAGACTAATTTTGCACATTCGGAACTCTATGTTATGCAAACCAATCACCACCTAAGCATACATGACCATATGTCAATAAAAGAATATCACACCACACCTCCTCATGGTATTCAAATTGGATGAGGACAACTTGATCCTCTCAGAAACCTTAATCCTGTCCAATAAGTATGGAACAAGTAAAGGCTCGTGAAACAACCCCAAGTAGTCAACTATGGAAGGATCTAGATTCTATAGTACCTATCATTTAACATAATGAGGCAGCCCAGTATCCCACAAATGGTTACTTTTCTGGAGTGCACACTCCTTCTCAGATCAACATTCTAAGACACATAAGTACCCCTCTATTTTGGAGATACATACCCTTCTCTTCTCGTTGGACAACCTCCACTAGAGCTAGTATAACCATTCACACTATATCGACCTTGATAAGAAGTACTATAAGGTGAAGAATATGAATCTTCATACTTCTCACGTGTACTCTCATCATACCTCTCATAATCTTTGCGAACGAAAGGGTTATACCTAACACCAAATCTAGGTTTAGAGTGAGAAGTGTAAAACTTCTTAGATGCCCCAATGTCATCATAAGATCTATCATGAGGTCCCACATCATCTCCATATTCACCATAAGCATTAGGCACTTCATTCACCTTACTTTCTCCCTCAAAACCATAACTCTCAAATCTGACAAAGTTTTGATCATGGCTATTTTCATAGCCTCTGCAATCACCCTTAAATTCGTAGCCATAAAAAACCTCACCACAATCATAGTCTCCCATATCATAGGCAGAATAATCTCCAACTATAGAAGACATGTTTCCCTTATATCACCTTTGTACCTACACAATGAACAAACAAGATTAGTCATAAAAGCTCCTCACCAACACTCGTATACACTTACCTTTGTGATTCTCACAATTAAAGCGACGAATATTAAAGTTGTTTATACTCCAATAGTCAATAGTATATAAATTCTACTTGGCGGTTGGAAAGGATTCTTGTTTTATTGGCTCAAGACACAAAAATATAATTTACTTACAAACTTGAAACAAAGAAGTTACTACAAGTTAAAAATGAGAAAAGCACACAAATAACGCTAACATGAATAAACATATTCAAAAACTAATTCACTACTTAGTAGATTCTTACTAGTTCCCAACTAGTACAGGAGTCAATGAAGTGAAACTAATGAAGACAAAGAAAGAAACTAGGAGTTGTAAGAACTTGAATCTTGTTGATGATGTGGCCTACAATGATTGGACTTTGATTATTGTTGTGGAAGTTGAAGAATAATAGTTCAAGACTTTAGTTGTTCAATCTCACTCCTTTGATGAAGAAAATTCAGTTATGATGTAGGTGAACAAGATTGTAGACACTCTATTCAAAAGTAAAAAAGTCTTCTATCAACTTTTCACCAACTTGCATTATTTTGGCAAAACATCTTTTTGGAGTAGCCTTGTCTCTTTCCTCTTTTGAATATTCTTGAAAAGTGTTGTTAGTCCATTTTGGTTACTATACTTTTTGAACACCTCTTTTTCTTTTTCCACTTTGCTGTTGTCTTGAAAGTGTTTCCAAGACAAACACAAAGTCTTATTGATCTTTTCTCTTTCAAAACTTAAACAACACCTTTTGTTGAACACCACTTCAAGAACAATAAGAATAACAACTTCCTAACCGCCCAACCTTCAACAACAACTTGACAAGAACTCAAATCTAGAACTTAGACTCAATAAGTGTTAGAGAACAATATGTAACACAAGAAACTAAGAAGACAAACAAAAATAGACCTAAATCTAGACACTATTCTTGGCTAAGACAATTACAACAACACAATTTTGGCCAATACCCAAAAATGGACAGATTTGCTTCTTTTTGATTTTTAGTTTTCTAACACCTTTTTTTTATTTTCATGTTTATGAGCCCAAGATTGATCTTGTGGGAATAATATCAAGCCATGATTTTATTCCAAATGATTCAAGAAAGACCATGGAAGGCTCAAAAACAGCCCCCAAAACAGTCCACAAATGGAGAGCAACCTGAGGACCCCTTTGAGTGCTAGTTTCGGCCAACAACAACAACACAAGTATCACGATTTTACAAGTTGTTTTAACACCAAAACAGAAACAATACAACAAGAACAGGATAAAAACAATGCACACAAGATTCGGATTCAATAAGAATAAAGAATTACAAGATACAAACACTAAAACAATTGCAAGAAAAGTAAAGATAGATAGTGAGACATAGATTATTACAAAGATTAGGAAATAAAGAGTATATGAAAATCAAAAACCCCTAATGAATGTAACAACACCACCACACTCTTACAACAACCGCCAAGATACTCAACTCACCTGAAGGTCCACCGTTTCCAAGAAAAGAACAATATTGGTTTTTCCAATCCATAAACTAAGAGGGTTAATCCAAGCCCTAACAAAGAACTACACTAAGGAAGTCTACTCTCAAGAGAGAGGATTTTCAATGTCTCATATTTTAATCATTAAAAAACTAATAAGAGAAGACCTAAAATGTCCTATTTATAGTATATTACAAATTGAGACAAAATGACTACACTACCCTTAATGATAGGGGCGGCCATGGAGTGCATTTTAGGAAAAGTGAAGTGACCAAAATATCATTAATCAAGATCACTCAAAAACCATGAGCCATTATGTGTCCAAAGCCGTGTGTCCTCAAGCATTTAATTCTCCAATCAATCTGCCACTCACAACATTGATGTATTGTATGCTTAATGGTAGGATCAAAATCGGTCCTCCATGCATGTTCTCGTATCCTCGAGGTAACCAAGTCTTGAGATTCTATGTGTTAGACTCCAAAGATGTCATCAAAAGATAAGATGTCCATTCATCCCGTACTATGTACCACATGGAGATATACTAGGATGAATGAAACCCTTGTCTAAGAGAACCCTTAATTGCTCTGTAAGCTCTTTTATAGGGTAAAAGAAATTGGATGAATGTTTGGGACAAGTTCAATACCAAAATCAATCTCCCTATTAGAATTGACATCATCTAGATCATCAGGGAAAACTTCAAGAAACTCAATTACCATAGGAATAGAAAATAAAGAAGGAGCCTATGAGTTAGAATCTTTAACCCAGACCAGATGATAGAGAAATGCCTTAGAAATTAATCTTCGATCTCTAAGATAAGATATGAACCTCCCCTTAGGATATATGGATACATCCTACCACTCAATAACCAACTCATTTGGGAATTTAAAATGACTTTATGGGTCTAATAGTCTAAATAAGCATAGTAGGAGTGTAGCCAATCCATCCCCAATATAGCCTCAAAATCAACAGTGTCTAGTTCAAATATATCCACCAAAGTCTCCCGAAAACCAAAAGATACAACACAGCCACTATAGAATCTTTTAGTAACCATAGAGTCACCCACCGAGGAAGACACGGCAAAAGGATCTGAAATACACTCATGACCAAAACCAAAATGCACAACCATAAATGAGGTCACATAAGAAAGAGTGGACCCCAAATAAAACAAATAGTAAAAATCATGGGAAAAATACTTAAACATACTAGTAATAATGTTGGGCTATTCCACAGAGTCCTAACGCGAAGCAAGAGCATATAAGAGATTCTGGCCAGTGCCAGTACTAGAAGAAGAAGAAGCACCCTCTGGATCATGAGTTGATGAAGAGGAAACAGGAACCTTATTATCCTTAGAGGCAACCCTAGAATTTCAATCACGTTGCATATGAACAATCTGACCATAATAAAAAACATTGGTCCCCCACTTCTCCCATTGGCCACAGTGTTGCTGACTAAATATCTACAAGGAGGGTATGATAGAGCAGACTGGGCTCCACCAGCCTAATATTGGGCACCCTATACCCTATGATCCTACCATGGTGAGAGAAATGATCACCCGATGGCTTCGGGTAAGGAGTACTAGCCATAGAGAAATAACTAGAACTCCATCACTTCTTCTTAGTCCACTTTCCCCCATCTCTAGAACTCTGCTACTTGCCTCCACCTTGATCAGAAAACCTAAATCTCTTACTCTATCTCTCACCACTCTTAACCTGCTTCTTTTCTTCTTTCTCAACCTATTATATATAAACTACGAGCTGAGAAATATCAATATCTTTGTTCAATAAGGCAACTTTACTCTCGAAAATCAACTCATAGGACAACCCAATAGAAAACTTATGTATTCTAGCTCTCATGCTAGCTACTAACTTAGCACCATACCTTGATAACTGATAGAATTTCAAGGCATACTCTTTGATCGATATCCTACCTTATCTGAGATTCAAAAATTCTTCTTCTTTTGCCTCCCTCAAATCTTGAGAAAATAAGTTGTCCAAAAAGGCACTTTAAAAATAATCTCACAATGAAAAGTCAGCATCACCTCCCCTAGATAGCTCCCACTCTTTGAACCACTAGTATGCTGCATCCTTCAATTGGCAGGAAGTAAACTCTATACCTTTAATATCTAACACTTGCATAGTTATGAAGAGATTCTCCATCTCATCAATTATATCTTAAGGATCCTCCTCAACCCTACACTAGTAAAAGTTAGATGACTCAACCTCATGAATTGGACAACCCTAATAGCCTCAGAAGATAGAGAAATAGAACTACCATGCTAAGATTAAGGAGCTACCAACTGACCAAAGATATGGATAGACTAATGAAATTCAACGTTCGTCATATGTGCCGAAGGTGCTCGAAGAGGGCTGGAGGGAATTGGTGAAGCTATAGGAGGACAATCAAGAAATGGACCCCTAGACCGAGTCTAAACCCTATAAGCAGGGTGTTTTCTATCAGTAGTGTCCATCAGTGTAGCAAACGAGTCTCAATGAGATTTAGATCATTAGGGGGGCTTGATTTGAAAAAGCAAGCAAATGGTAGTTATAAATATCTAATACCTTACATACTATAGCTTAAAGTAAGACAATAAGGAAAGGAAACATTCAAACATATCTTATAGACTCTCTTTTTATAAGTGTGGTGCGCTACATACCAATAAAAGAGATTCTATTTGACACAGTTTTTTGAACACTTAATTAACCATAAACCTAGCCTCTAATATAAACATTGTCATGAATCAAATAGCGCCAGGCTATGACGGGTATCTCAAATCCCGCGTGCACCAAAGATCACCCCTTTCACCTAACCTAGTCAGCTAACAACCTACTATGTTGAATAAATTTTGAACTTATAACAAGACAACATATAACAAAACTAATAATAGTTCAATGACAAGTTTTTACCAACCACTGGAAACCGAATAATTTTTCATCTCTAAATATATAACCGAACCAACCAAGTCCACAGTAATCCAACAAAGCCTAAAAAAAATAATCTCACTAAAATGTCAGGACATGCCCCCAATAGTTGCAAGAAATAAAATCTAAACAAGGTCTAAGACATAGGAGGCAAGGACCATGAAATTAAGCCTTCCAAAGTATGAAAGCTCACCAATTCATGTCAACTCATGAAAAAACTCGAGCATATGATCACTAAACAAGAAAAGTAGAAGAAGTTTTGGCTCCTTCATCACGTGAGGATACAATATCTAGTGATGTTTAGTGGTTGGAACACTAGAATATAACTTAGTGATAGAGGAATTAAATAATGACATCACTTAAAACCAAGCCAAATCATCAAATATAATCACATACATATAAATATATATCATGAGGGGATAGAGAATCAGGTTTAGCATACATTTAAAAACATTAACCTAGGTTGGGTAGCATAACCGTCATAAAATAAGGAATCCACGGGCTATATGGGCCCAACTCTCCCCTAGTAAAAGGGACCTAGTCCGTGTAGTCACGTGAACCAGAGAATATCCATATTTGTATACACCTTTATGGGGGACTCAATCCGCCACATAATCATGGTTCCTTAAGCAGAAATGTATGCAATATGAGGGACTCAAACCTCTTATTTATATATTTATTTAGGGGACTCCAACTTCCTATACATATAGACACCCACATCGGCTGGTTTGGTTTTTGTGCTAGTCCTTTGGTCTCTACTTCCATGGCCCGAATACAAATCCCGCTTTAAAGACCAATTAAAATGTTCATTATAAATACACAACCCATAATCCAATTACTTATCAAAGGCATCCTATTGGTATCGTCATACCAATGCCACTTACAGGCATACAACATTCCATAACTATTATTAATCAACTTTGGGACTCGAATCCATTGTCTAAACAAAGATATCAACTTAATTTAACATTTAGGGACTCCAATCCATTTAGCCAACTAAACCACCAAGGTTATAATTAAAATCAATTTATGGCCAACAAGGCTTCCATAAAATCATTTACTAACCACTTACATCATTAGGCCAATGGCTTTGTTTAAAACACAATTCAACATGTGACAAGATTATTTTCATTGACATTTTCACAATCAGGTTGAGGACATACCATGATAAAATTACTATTCAAGGTAAAAACCATAAATTTAGGGATAACCATGACGCATTAGTTAAAATCACAATTCCTAAGCACCCATATGTGCAAAACCATATCAAAACACGTATAGTCACAATTTAGATCATTAGAAAACAATACTCAACATTATGATTTCGAACCCTCAACCATGATTTTCTATAACACCTTTAATAATTCATGATCTATGTTTAAAATATATGATTTTTGTGAGGTAACAGGGAAGGTGTAACACCCCGAGCTTTCAGGTTAAAGTTTGAACCGTCCTTGCTACTTGTATAGACCCGAACCCAAGTATTATTTGTTAAAATATGTGTGATGATCAATACAATAGTGTTTAAATACCTTTTAATATTAATTGAGTTCACAAAAATCCCCAAACTCAAAGACGAGTTGGAAACTCTTCTATCGATTATGTTTCGGTGAACGTCTAAACTTAGGTCAACTTTCCTCTACCATAACATCTTGTATTTAAAGAATTAGAGAGGCTAATATATATATAAAATTAAAGTTCTTCGAGTATTATTTCCAACAAAACTAGTTTCACCTTAATCCTATATCAGAGTATAAAGTTATGTTTATTTTACTTCAAAGTGTCTGTCTGCCAAAATGTGATGACGAAGCTGACGACCTGCCAGCTATGTGAAGGCCCATCAGCCTTAGTCGTCAGCCTAAGGTAGTGAGTGGTAAAAACCAGCAGAAAATTGATGACCTAGGTGATGACCTATCACCTTAATGATGGCCCATCAACCTTGGTCGTCAATTGATGTAATTCTATGACTTTTTGGGTTTCTTTAGGGATATTTTTGTCTTTTCTCCACTCCAAAAACATTTCACATGAATTAAATCACATATTAAGCATTATTAATCAATCATTATCATTTATACAACATCAAAAATACTTTATTCACTATCAAAACAAAATCAAACTAGGGTTTCCTCCAAGAACATGAAATCAAGAAGAAATAACTCTTAAATCCAAGATTTCCAAGAACAAATCAATATTCGATTTCTACTCTTTAAACTTATTAATCTAAGGTTGGTGGGGCTTTTATAAACTACATGAGCATGATCATGGTGAAATCATTTTAATTATGTTTAAATGTTGAGAAATCATGAATTTACAAAAGGGTCGGTCTTGAATTTACATTTACAATTAAGCATTGTGAATCCTTCTTGATATAAATATTTTGTTCTTGAGGCCTTCTCCCTTAAACTCTATTTTTTTGTATATACATACACGTATATATTTATGTGGCTTGATGGTTGAAACTTCAATTGAAACCACGAAGAATTATAATCCCTCTCTTGTTATGAAACCTCCTATTTTCATATGTTGTGCATTATTCAATTGCATATTGAGAAGCCTGATTCATATGTCTTTACTATTTTTAAGCCTTGATTTTTGATATGAACTAAAGAGAAGGTGATTCTTGCTAATATAAAAAAAAGTAACGATTCAAATATATTTCAAGTTTTGTTACAAAATACTTGACCACCACAAGTTTGTTGAAATATTGAACGGAGAGAGTTTTGCATAATTTTACATATATTTTAAAATATGAATTCTCTTGAACTATTTCAATGATATGGTGGTCCAAACTTTATGTTTTGAATGAAGAGACTAGAACTTGATATTTTATGACTTAGATATATGACTTGCAACTCATGGTATGACGATACAAAACAGATGAATGCCATAGCAAATTCAGAACTGACTAAAAATATAGATCTTACTCAGATTTTGAATTCAAAAATATGCATGTTTATAAAAGGTTAAAAATGGTCTTAGATAGAGTTAAATGATTACCTGAAGAAAGTAAGAGTTAAAAGACTCAATGCTAGAAACTATGATTTTCTGACATGGGGTTATGGTACCATGCTTTGTTGTCTTATGTACCTTGATTCATGTCGTCCTAATTTGGGAATATGGCTAGGAGCCATGCTTTGTATTTTTGTGCACTACCATGACATGTTGATTTGATTGGGGATCATGGCACCCTGTTGTGTGGTCTTGTGTATCTCCTCTTATTAATACTCCAATCCTTGTGGCAAACTTATATTGGAGGCTTGGCCACTGAGTCAAGGATAGATTCCATATATCCCGTGGAATTACATACTATAGGGTGTACCATCAAGCTCAGAAGTAAGATAAAAAGAGAGTCGCGGATTCTAAAAAAATATTAAAAAGTCTTTAATATATGCCCATGTGTTTTCATATATTATACGTAAAAGGTTTTTATGAATTTCTCTCACTTATGTTATATATAAATGCATTATTTTATATTTCTCTGTGTACCAATACATCTGTATTGAACCCTTATATTTTAGGATCTGAGACACAATCCTAGGGTCCCATTAAGCCATAGATTTATTGGTCAAAGATTGGAAGTTGGTGAGACTCCCTTATTCCAGAAGGGTTAATATATAAGTCGTTGTTATTTTAGCTTGATTTATGATCAGAATGGGGGCCTTGTCCCAATCATCAGATAGAGGTTATTTTCAGTTAGTAGAGATTTCACATACTAGAGTTAGATGTTGTTGATCTGTATGAACTCCTTTCAGTGTTAAGTAGTTTGAAATAAAAGTTGACCATGATTCTGTTTTGTATTACATTCTGCATTTTTTCTTCTTATTATATGAATGTGTGTATGATTGCCAGAGAGAGAACTATGCTCGTGCCTTCACAGTTTGGGATACCCATCGCGGCCAAGGCCTTTGCTCGAGTTGTGACAAACTTGGTATTAGAGAACGGTTCATGGTCCTAGGGTGTCTACAAAATCGTGTCTAGTAGTGTCTTATTTATGTGTGTGTTGTGCACCACACTTATAATCTGGTCACTACCGGGCATTTGGGAGTTGTTTCTCTATCTTTTATACTCTAGTTCATGCTATAGCATTGTCCATAAGAAAGTTATCCTAAATTCCTTCCTTGTTCTAATTTCATAAGTCATGCCTCATTATCGAGGTGATACAGGTCTAAGAGTCTAGCTCCCCTAGCGATATGGTTCTCTCTAATTTAGTTATCCATAAAGTTATGAGGTAGAACAAGGACTTGAGAGGAGTCTTTTTGTAACACCCCGTAAATTTTTTCGTACACTTATCGCGATTATATGGAGTCCTAAAGGCTTGCATATGGGTTAAATTAAGTTTATGGTGTTCGAAAGTATCCCATCAATAGTTGTATGTGTAGGTATTGGAATAAGTTTTCCAACGATATAAAGTTTGCCCAAAACAGAGGAGTATTTCATATAAGCGAGCACATTCGAAATTTCAAAACGGTGGCCGGGAAGCCTGTGAACAGTAAATCTACAGGAAAATTACTGCAGCTAGGCAATTATTTTTTGGATCAACTTTAGACGATCATAAATCCTTGTACAAAAAGAACTGTGTGAGCTGCTACATATCGACGAAAATATCCGAGAGTCTTCTTTCCGATGAAATTGGTTTCATCCAAATCCAATGTCTGAGTAAGGAGCTATACCCGTTTTACTACAGCCTATCAAAAAAAAAAAAAAAACAGAATTGTGGGACAGATTTTTGGGTCAACTTTAAACGACCATAACTCCTTGTACAGGAATAAATGGGTGAAATGAAATCCCTTTGAATTGTCTTTCCAGTGCAATTGGTTTCACCCAAATCCGATACCGGAGCAAAGAGTTATGATCGATTTACTTCAGTCTGTCAAAACTGTCCACTGGGGACAAATTCGGATTTATTTAAATTTTTAGGGTAAAATGGTCATTTTCTATTACCTCTTGGACGAAAATGGGTCTTTATAAACCTACACTTAGCCTCATATATATCATATATCATCCAATTATTAAGAGAAGGTGAAACCCTAGCCTAATTTCAACTTCAAATATTTTGTGATTCAACCGTAGAAAATTCGAATTGGTTTCATAGTTGTGTTCACCATCTCGAAAGCTTCGAGAAGCACCCCATGGTTATGTAAGGAGGATTCTAAATGCAAGAGTTCATTGTTAAGGTATGAATATTGTTTATTCTTGATTCTTATCCAAGAATAAGTATTGATAAAGGATTATGAGTATTGTTTTGATGTTGGAAGATAACCAGAAACATAGTTATGAATTGTTTTGTATAAATTGTTAGTAGTAAATTATGGAAGTTGTGGTATTGGATTATGGAGGATGAATTGTGGTGATATATCATTATATTAGTGGTTATGTATGCCTAGTGATCATGTTGGTATTGGATGGTGATTAAGAAGGGAAATAAAGGCTAAGAGTGATGTTGAGGGATATTTCATGAAAATGCATGATATGTTAATGTAATAAGAGTATAAGAGGATGTATGTAGCACTCTTATTGATGAGTTAAAGGATTACTTCCTAGACATTATTTGGTGAAGTTAATACCTAAATGGTAAGGTTTGGTTGCTAATACTAGTTTGCCACAAATGACTTATTGTAGATAACTGTTCGAAGAGTACGGGAAGCCAAGTTGGACTTGTATTGAAGTGGTTATATCAAGGTATGTAAGACATACTCTATCTACTCTTTGGCATGAATAACGACCCATGGCACTCTCAAGTAAGCTTCCAACATTGTCCTACGACACATGACACATAATAACATCATATGTTCTTCGACACTACCAATTGAACTTGTTTTCACTTTTAAGATGTTCGGCTAGTCAAAAAGATTTTCATATACTATTGTTGACTCCGAAATGGTTTAATGAGGTATCCATGATTCTCTACTTCATTTTCATGATATTGATTACCTATTTACATGTTTTCCTATTGAGGTATCATGGTTTCAAATTCCATAAGGTGTGACCACAAAGTAACCAATCTCAAAGATTAATTGAATTAAGAAATGGAATGTCTGTATTTTAAATTGATGATATGATGTATTGTATTAGTACCACTGATCAGTTGGCCATTGTATTATAAAGTTTATGTATATATGCTATTCCAGGGGTGGTCCCTGATGTATTGTATTAGTACCACTGATCAGTTGGCCATTGTATGACATATGTTATGTATTGATAAGGATTACGGGAAGTAATGATATGAAAGTAATGTGCAGGTATCCCATCAGCTCTTTTAAGTGTGGTCTACTCATACTGTTTATTCACTGGTATCTGGGTTCTGTTGATCTTTTGTATCTTATCTTGATACTCACTGCCTTACATACTCAGTACATATTTTCGTACTGACGTCCCTCACGGGGGACCTGTATTCATGCCTGCAGGAACAGGTACTTCAGGTCGTACACCTCCGCAGTAAGAGCCAGGACATTCTGTTGTTAGTGGTGAGCTCCAGTTGTTTTGGGGCATCCTAAGTCATTTCTATATGTATTTTTGGTATTTGTATAAAAGTCTTTTGTGGGCGGGAGTTTGTCCCGACCCTAACTCAATGGTGTATCTATGTAGAGGCTTTTGTAGACATATTGTACAGCCATAGGAGTGTTTGGTTGATAGACGTGATGGCTCTGATGGCCAATTACTGTTTATATATATATTTATGCGTGTCTGCTGGGCTGATACAGGTACTGTTTTCTTCTATTTACAACGAAGTGCTGCCCAAATTTCTAATTTTCATAAGTAATGTAAATGTGAAAGTATAGGTTATGAACGGGTTCTCCCGGGCCTCCTCGGCTACGGGCGCTAGTCCGCTCCAATGGGATTTGGGGTATGACACATTTAGTGCTTCAAGGTGTATTGATTCAAGTGCACACCTTTATCTTTATGAAATTGTTCTTTTCAGCCTGAGTTACGAAGTGTATTCAGTCTTCTTTTATAAAAAAATTTTCGCTAATGTAATATATAAGGGTATTGATGTGTAGCAGAATGTTGGAACTATATTTCCACCCGAGTAGTAGTATATGTTAAACGGTCATAACCTATTGGTATTAAGATGGGCCAAAAAGTTAGTGATATGAAGTCACAAGGTTAGATGTCAGAGTGGGAGTGACTTTTGTGTAAAAAATAATTTTAGTTGTATAACCATTGATTGAGGGGTGGTTTGCCATTTTATAGTGATAGACTAATGTGGTAGCAATATTTGTAGATTGTATGGTACTCAGTGAAGGAAGTGACAAGATATAATTATTATTTATTTAAAATAGAGAACGATCTCATATGGATAGTTATGGTGGTTGTAGAAATCGCTCATAGGTTATGAATGGAAAGGGGTAGATTAGTCAATAAGTTATGGATAGAAATTCATTGTTGTACATAGAATTGTTACGGTAGTGGTGATGTATGCATGGGTAAGTAAATATGATATGAGGGAGTGGAATAAGTAGATAATATCATAATTGGTTATAATATAAGATTAAGATCGATTATCCCTATTATGTGACTTTAGTCCCTTAATTATTTTTTTCTCTAGTAGTTGTAAATTAGTACTACATGGGAGGAGGTCTGTAGAAGATTTTGAGGGGTAGAAATGATGTCATGGAGAGGATGAACTTATGGGCCACAGTTAAATGAAATATGAGATTTAGGTTGATATTTCTATTCGATTGGTTAGTATAGTATATGGCATTGTCCATATGATTGACGTTGTCAGACAATAGGCTTGAACTTTAGAAGTGAAGTGTGGTGATAAGAATAGTATCTTAAGACTGATGATGTGTATTTTGGGGGAACGAATTTATAGGCTTGATAGGAGATGTGCAATAGCCCAGGTTGGAAAGGGGTGGAAAAAAGGAGTGGAAAATTATGATATATTTATATGCATGGGTTTAGTATTAGAACTACGAATTGTGGTTGAATCATTAAGTGGATAAAAACATGAGTATAAAGGAATAATTTAAACCCCAGGTAGCAGGTAGTTCGATAAAGTTTTATGTGTATAAGTGTTTGGTGTACCTAGTCTTTGTTCTTGAAATTTTTAGTATGGAGATAACTGGGGAAGACTAAGAAGTTGTTGTATGGTGTTCGTTATAGTAGAATTGAGAAAATATAGGTAGTCAATACATTTCTTTTGTATAGTGTCGCAAATTTTGTTAAGTTGTAAGTTGTGTGACTAGAGGTGTAAAGATAGCGTCCTAAGAAATTAAAGATGGAGTGCTAAGTGTTTAGAAGCGTGGGTGTCTATGCCTATGAGGATGGTAGTCGCAAGTTAATGACCTTGGGGGTTGGAGGAAATTACATTTAGTCTCCCTAGAAGGGGGAGGTTCTAGAAAGTATTTAGTATCTTTATATATTTAGTAATAGGAGTTTGTGTTCATGTGTATATTAATACCCCTTTGTGATAAGGAGTGTGGATGCATACGCTCATGAGAGTGGGATGTGTAGAGTGATGACTATAGAGGTTAGTGAAAGTTAAGAGTACTATTTTTTGGAAAGCAAGGCCTTCAGAGTATAGTTCATCAAGGAGAGTTTAGATTTTAAGTTTATGGTGATGTCTCATTTGCGTTTAGGGTTGTGGCTAGAGATTTTTATGTGAGGTTATGTTTGCAAGTCTAGGGGTGTCACTTTGGTCTAAAGGGGAGATGATGGATTAAAGTAGTTCCTGAATTTTCTTGTGGTGTCTAGTTTTAAGTAAAAATCATGATAAATCAATTCCTATTCAACAAATCTCCTCATACTTCAAATTGAATGGACATCTACCAATGTCTTACGTATTTAAGTCCTAGCTATGTCTATGGTTTCAGCTCTTTATGTAACTCATGTCATGTTTCAGCCTCCAAACTAGAAAAATAATATCCCTCTGTAATCTAATATTCAATGTATTCAAGCTCTATGTTATATTCCTCATGATCCATAAAAGTCGATGTCTCGCATGATACTTGATTCGAAGAAACTATGCTTCCCATATGTTACCGATTCATTTTATGCCGGGAATAGTCAAAGTGATAAATTTTATGCTAACTCTTGGAAAATTTCAGTTCTTTAAATGAGGATCAATCACTTCAAGTGGCAATCCTTGTATCAGTTTTAACTACATAAATTTTGGCCTTTTGCCATATACCTCATGATATGTGCATCCATGTTCCTCACTGTGGTTTGTCGGAAAAAATAATGCAGTGTTATCTTTATACCAAACGACTCTTTACTTATGATGCAGACACTTGATATATGAAGCACTTCATGTCTATTCTATCATATCTTCAACTCATGTTGCTCCTTGAGTAATGCAATAAGTATAAGTTGTGGTTTGTCAACTGGTACTTCCATTCATGATGCTTATGCTTGGGTCCCTTAATAACCCTCCGTATGTTAGTATAATAGTGGTTGTGGAAGCGTAGTAGTGTGTTAGGTGGGGGATTAGATGTTTTTGAGGATGAAAATTTTGATGTGATTTCTTGAGCTAAGGCTATAGGAGAAGAGGGAAGAAGGAGATGAACTTTTGTTACGTGAGATAGTTAAGAAGGAGCTATGTGGAAAAAACCTTAGTGAGAATGATTGAATTAGTTGGTCTTAGTGGGGAGATCCATAAAGTGGGTGTAGTAATGATAGGCTTGAATGTTGTGATTGATGAAAACGCAAACCAATGGGTTATGTGGTTGGTGCTTCTTGACTTAAAACTCGAGTGTGTTTGTTGATGGTGAAAAGGTGAAGTAATTTTCTTAATGGGGTATAGAGTGTAGGGTCCCGTAGATAAAGCTAGAACCTCTTTCATCCAAATTAGGCATCAATATTAAAGTACTGTACTGTTTGATTCAAACTCGTGGGGTTAGATGCGTATTGGGAGAATTGTAAGTTGGAAATGATGAGCCATGTAATTTATTATTTGGGGCATAGACAAGTAGTGTCTCTAAGTTTAAGTCTTTTCGTTGTACCTTGTAAGATGCGAATGTTTCTATTCTTATGTCCGGCAAGAATATCATCTCATGTCTTGTACCAATCTTAATCAGGCCAAGGACTCTTAGGAAAATTCATGTCTTACAATATTTTGATCATGTGCCATAAAACACATGCTAAGATCATGTTGATGTCAAGTTTGGTTATCTCATGTTTTGTGCTTACACATTTCCCTAAGGGTTTACATGAAACTCGTTGGATGCCTTCTCATATTTTTTTAGAAAAAATGTTCAATACGATGCTACGTTCTTTATTCTACACTGTTAGAGCTTCAAAAGTCCCTACCCATCATTTGGGGACAAATGATCCCAAGGGGGAGATAATGTAACACCCCGCACTTTCAGGCTAAAGTTTGAACCGTCCTTTCTATGAGTATATACCCGAACCCAATGATTCTTTTTTAATATATGTGTGATGAACAGTTCTATAGTGTGTGAATACCTTTGAATATGAATTGAGGTCACAAAAATCCCCAAACTCAAAGACGAGTTGAAAACTCTTCTATCGATTATGTTTTGGTGAACATCCAAACTTGGGTCAACTTCCATCGAAAATAACTTCTTGTATTTAATGAATTATCGGTAATAATATACATAAAATGAATGTTCTTCAATTATTCTTTCCAACGCAACTGGTTTTACCTTAATCCGATATTGGAGTAGAAAGTTAAGCTCATTTTACTTCGAAGTGTCTGTCTGCCAAAATGTAACGACGAAGCTGGCGACCAATCAGCTATGTGACGGCCAATCAGCCCTAGTCGTCATCCCATGACAGTGAGTGGTAAAAAATAGCATTAAAGTGAAGACCTAGGTGATGCCCTATCACCTGAGTGACGGCCCATCAACCTTGGTCGTCAAATAATGTAATTATGCGACTTTTTGAATTTCCGTAGGGATATTTCGTTTTTCTGTCACTCCAAAAACCTTTCATGCAAATTAAATCACATATTAAGCATTATTAATCCATCATTATCAGTTATACAATATCAAAATTACTCTCTTCACTCTAAAAACAAGATAGAACGAGGGTTTCCTCCCAGAACAAGAAATCAAGAAGAATAAATATTTAAGTCCAAGATTTCCAAGAAACAAAACAAGATTCAAGTTCTACTCTTTAAACTAAGTATGCTAAGGTACGTGGGGGTTTTCTAAACTACATAGGCATGGTGAAACCATTTTACTTATGTTTAAATGTTGAGAAATCAATAATTTACAAAAGGGTCTTGAATTTACAGTTACAATTATGTATTGTGAATCCTTCTTGATATCAATGTTTTGGTCTTGAGGACTTCCCCCTTAAACTTGATTTTGTTGTAAATATATATACGTATTTATGCATGTGGTTTGATGGTTGAAACTTCAATTGATAGCATGAAGAATTATAATCCCTCTTTTGCTATAAAACCCCTTGTTTTCATATGTTGTGTATTATTCAATTTCTAATTGAGAAGCCTAATTCAAATATCGTTACTATTTTTAAGCCTTGAATTTTGATACGAACTAAACAGAGGGTGATTCCTGCTAATATAAATGAAAAGTGATGATTCGAATAGATTGCATGGTTTGTTACAAAATACTTGACCACCACATGTTTGTTGAAATGTTCAAAGGAGAGAGTCTTTGCATAATTTTACATATGTTTTGAATATGAATTCACTTGAACTGTTTGAATGATATAGTGGTCCAAACTTTATGTTTTGAATGAAGAGACATGAACTTGATATTTTATGGCTTAAAGATATGACTTGCAAGTCTTGGTATGACGATACCAAATAGATGAATGCCATAGTAGATTTAGAAATGACTAAAAATACAGATCTTACTCAGATTTTGAATTCAGAAATATGCATGTTTAGAAAAGGTTAAAAATTGGCTTAAAGAGAGTTAGATGGTTACCAGAAGAAAGTACGAGGTGAAATAATCAATACTAGAAACTGTGATTTGCCGACATGGGGTTATGGTACCATGTTATGTGGTCTTGTGTACCTTGATTCATGTCGTCCCAATTTGGGACTATGGTTAGGATCCATGCTTGTTGGACTTGTGTACTACCATTACATGTTGATTTTATTGGGGATCATGGCACCATGTTGTGTGGTCTTGCGTGTCTCCCCTTACTGATACTCCAATCATTGCGGCAAACTTGGATTGGAGGATTGACGTCGATTCAAGGGTGGATTTCATATAGCCCTTGGAATTACAGACCGTATAGTGTACCATCTAGCTCAAAAGTAAGATTAAATGTGAGTCGTGGATTCAAAGAAATATTACAAAGTTTTTAAAGTGTGCCCATGTGTTTTCATATATTATGCGTAAAAGGTTTTTACGAATTGCTCTAACTTATGTTATATATAAATTCATTATTTTAGATTTCTCTGTGTACCAGTACATCTATACTGAAACCCTATATTTCAGGATCTGAGACACAATCTCGGGCTCCCGCTAATCCATAGATTGATTGGTCAGAGATTTGAAGTTGGTGAGCCTCCCGTATTCCAGAAGGCCTAATGTAAAAGTCAGTGTGATTTTATTTTGATTTATGGTGCGATAGGGGGCCTTGTCCCAGTCTTCATAGAGAGGTTATTTTCAGTCAGTAGAGATTTCGCAGACTAGATTTAGATGTTGTTGATGTTTGTGAACTCCTTTCAATGTTGAGCAGTTTGAAATAAAAGTTGACCATGATTCCATATTATTTTACATTCCACATTTTCCCTTCATATTATATGAATGTGCATATGATTGCCAGATAGAAAAGGGCGCTCAAGCCTTCACAAATTAGGATGACTGTTGCGGCCAGGGCCTCGGCTCGGGTCTTGACAGAAGGAAGAGTCATATGCCTGAGGTACAAAGATTAATGGAGAGGTTTTGATCTTTAAGCCTCTAGATGACCACCTTGAAGAAACCCTAGCCCAATCTTTCTTGAAATTTTTTTCAGAGAGTGTTTTAAATCTATCTAAGTTAAGAATGAATGCCCAATAAGTGTTATAAGACGTGGATCTTAAGGTTTTGGAAGTGAAATTCCCAAAACACCCTCAGCGTAAACGTTGCAAAAGACTCGTAGGTGGATATGAGTTTACCCTCAAACTCATCACCACATCTTACGACTAGTATCATTAAGTCATCACTAGAATAGAAAGTAGGATTCCACGCTCTATCCAAAATACAACTCCCTTGCCCAACTGGTCACTAGACCATATGATTCATATGGTCTAGTCGTGACCAACACAGAACACCAAGGGCTAGACACTGGACAACATATGATTTGACATTAAACCTCTCTTCATAAGACCATGTGACTTATATGAAGTCTCCAGTAGCAAGGATAGAACTTGGCTAGCAACACACTGACCAACATATGACTAGGATCCGTAGAATCATCACCATACCATACGACTTGTGGTTAGTCGTGTGATGAACAGAAAGTTCAAGACTTGAGAAATTTTCAAGGGCCAAATTTCGGGGTATTTCAATCTCCCCCACTTAGGATAATTCATCCTCGAATGATGAGACAAGGAAATACAAGCAGGATTTATACTCCACATTTCTCTACTCTTACCTTTAATCAAGTTATAAAACAAAGATACTAAGGAAATCAATCTTTCCTTTAACAAAGTCAAAAAACAAAGATGCTAAGATCAGCACATACCTCAAGCACAAATTTCTGGAATAGGGAATAGGAACGGATACTTGGGCTTCATGTCCTCCTCCGCTTCCTAAGTATCTTTCTCGGACTTTTCATTCTACCATAGAACCTTTACCGAAGCCAAGTCTTTTGTTCGCAACAGACCAACTTGCCGATCCAAGATCCTCATCGGGACCTCCTCACTCTTTGAGTATACAAAAATATCGTCCATGAAGACAGTTACGAACAAATCCAAAAACTAATGGAAGACCCTATTCATCAAGTCCATAAATGCCACAGTGGCACTGGTTAAGCCAAACGACATCACTAAGAATACAAAATGTCTATACCAAGTATGGAAAGTTGTCTTAGGGATATCCACCTCCCTAATCTTTAACTGATGTTACTCGGATCGAAGATCGATCTTAGAGAAGCACTTAGCACCCTGGAGCTGATCAAACAAACTATCTATCTTCAAAATAGAGTACTTATTCTTTACATTCACCTTATTCAAATACTGGTAATCAATGCATATTTGTAGGGAACCATCCTTCTTATGCATGAATAACTCTGGTCCACCCCACGAAGAACCACTAGGACAGATGAAACTATTGTCTAAGAGATCCCTTAATTGCTCCTTAAGCTCCCTTAACTCAGTTGGGGCCATTTTATACGGGGGGAAATAAATAAGATAATTTCCCAAGACAAGATCAATACCAAAATCAATCTCCCGATCAAGAGGGACACCGGGTAGATCATCAGGAAAGACTTTAAGAAACTCATTTACCACAGGAACAGAATGTAAAGAGGACCCTCCGAGTTACAATCTTTAACCTAGACCAGGTGATAGATATATCTCATTAAGATTAATCTTCGAGCTCTAAGACATGATATGAACTTCCCCTTAGGATCTAGGTAAATACCCTCCCACTCAATAACCGGCTTATTTGGGAATTTAAAGATGACCTTTCGGGTCCAATAGCCTAAATAAGCATAGTAGGAGTATAGCCAATCCACCCCTAATATGACATTAAAATCAATCATGTCTAAGTCAAATAGATCCACCAAAACCTCCCGACCACCATCAAATACAACACAACCCTTATAGACTCTTTTAGCAACCACATAGTCACCAACCAAGGTAGACACAAAAAAAAAGGTTTGAACTGCACTTAGGATAAAAAACAAAATACATTGCCATAAATGGGGTCACATAAGAAAGAGTGGACTCTGAATCAAATAAACTGTACACTTCACAGGAAAATATTATGAATATACTAGTAACGACATCAAGAGATGAATCAGAGTCCTAACGAGAAGCAAGAGCATATAAGTGATTTTGACTAGTGTTGGTACTAGAAGCAGAAGCAACACCCTTTGGTGCAGAAGCTGATAAAGAGAAAACAAGAACCTTATTGGCCTTGGTGGAAACCCTAGAAGGTCAATCACATTACAGAAGGTCAATTTGCCCACAATTAAAACATTTGTTCCTTCACTTCTCACATTGGCCATGGTGTGACTAACCACAATATCTGCAAGGAGGATATGATGGAGCTGACTGGGCCACACCAACCTGATTATTGGCACCCTATGCCTAATACCCTCCACCATGCTGAGAGAAATGATCACCCGAAGGCTTTGGGTAAGTAGTACTAGCCGTAGAGAAAGAAACAGAACTCTCCTTCTTCTACTTAGGCCACTTTCCCATCTCTACCACTTTGCTGCTGGTGAAAACTTAAATCTCTCACTCTGGCTCTCACCACTCTCAGCCTACTTCATCTTTTCTTCCTTAACCTATTTCATATAAACAACAAAAATATCCATATCCTTGTTCAACAAGGCAGCGATACTCTAAAGAATCAACTCACAAGATATCCCAAAAGCAAACTTACGCATTCTAGCTCTAATACTAGATACCAACTCAGGAGCATACCTGGACAACTAATGGAATTTCAAGGCATACTCCTTGACCAACATCCTAACTTTTCTCAAATTCACAACTTCTTCCATTTTGGCCTCCCTTAACTCTTAAGAAAAGAAGTGGTCCAAAAAAGCACTAGAAAAGTCATCCCACAATGTATAGTCAGAATCACCGCCTTTAGACTATTCCCACTCTTCGTACTGCTAGTACGCCATATCCTTTAATTGGTAGGCAGCAAACTCCACACCCTCAACATCTAACGCATGCATAATATAGAAGATCTTCTCTAGATCATCAATAAAAGATTAAGGATCCTCCTCAACATTATACCAGTAAAAGTTGGAGGAATCAACCTCATAATATAACCAACTCCTGTGCCCTCATAAGATGGATTAATTGAAGCACCATGCTCAGACTGAGATCTACCAACTAAGCCACTATATGGATATATAGATGAAACTTAACATTCTTCATATTTATCTAAGGAGATCGAAGAGGACTCGAGGGAATCAATGGAACTCTAGGAGAACAATCAGGAACTGTACCCTTAGACCGAATTTGAACCATATAAGCAGGGTGTGTCCAATCAATAATGTCCCCAAGTGAAACAACGGAGTCTCCAAAGCTTCATATCATTGGGGAGGCATAATTTTAAAAAAACGAGCAAACGATAATTAGAGGAATCCAAGACCTTAGACTCTATAGCTCAAAGTAAGACAACAAGAAAGAGAAAGATCCCTAAATGTCTTGTAGCCTCCCCCTTAGAAGTGTGGTGTGCTACACACCCATTAAAAAGACTCTACTTGACACAGCTTTATGGACACCGAATTAACCATGAACCTAGGCTCTAATATAAAATTTATGATGGCTCGAACATGGGTCTAGCTATAACAGGTATCACATCTCGTGTGGATCGGAGAACACCCTATTCACCTAACCTAGTCAACTCAACAACCTCAAGTATTGGATAAATTCTGAACATATAACAAGACAACATATAACAAAACTAGTGATAGTTCAATGACAAGTCTATCCCAACCACCGTAAACCTAACAATTGTCTGTCACCAAAAAACCAACAAAAATTCCAAAGTCCACAGTAATCCAACAAAGCATCTAAAAAATCCAATGTCACTAACATGTTGCGACATGCCCCTGATGTTTGCCCAAAAAAAATCAAAACAAGGTTTAATACATAGGATTCAAGGACCATGAAATAAAGCCTTCCAAAGTATGGAAGATCACCACTACAATGTTAACTCATGACCTAACTCGAGTCCCTGATCACTGCACAGGAAAACTAGAACAAATTTCAGTGCCTGCATCGCGTGGGGATACAATATTTAGAGACGGTTAGCAATTAGATTGATATCAAGTAACTAAGAGATAGAGGAATAAAATAATTCCATCATTGAAAACCATGACAAATGTCACAACCTGAACCAAGGCCCTGGCTGCACCGAGCATCCCGAACGATGAAGGCCCAATAACCCTTTTCTAACTAGCAATCATAAACATAATTCATATACTATAAAAATACCAAAAAACAAAATGGAATCATGGTCATAATATATCATTTAAGAAATACACATAAGCTCAATAAAATCCAAAACTATCTAACACAAGTCTATGAAATCTCTATTAAACTGAAAGTAGCATTTGTTTGAAATCGGGACAAGGCAAAGACCAAATGAAACCATTTTAGTGAAATCAATACATCCGAAATAAGGGAGGCTCACCAACTTCAGACTTCTAAAAATTGATCTACTGATTAGCGGAACCTCGGGAATGAGCCTCAGATCCTGAAATATAAGGGGACAATACAAAATGTATTGGTACCTAGAATGATCCAAAAACAAAAAATATATTTTTTATACAACATAGGTGAGAGAATTTCATAAAAACATGTCAGTATAAAACATTTAAAAATACATGGGCATAATCAATAAGCTTCAAAACACTTCTGTAAATCATGACTCAACTCTTTGTCTTCCTCTAAGATAGGTGGTACACCCTACAATTATATAATCGCATGGACTATATGGAATCCGCCCTTGACTCGCTGGCCAATCCCCCAACCCAAGTTTGCTGCAAGGGTTGGAGTTTTTGATACACCACTAGGAACTAGACCAGCGTATATGCCTCTTTCAGACATAATAAACCCATATCAGTAAAACACAGTTTTAGGCAATGAGTTATTTAAACTTGTGACTTCTTTGGTTAACCACCTAACTCTCTTTAAGCCTGTTTTTAGTCTTTTCTAAAAAAGAATATTTTTGAACTCTAATTCTAAAAATCTGAATAAAAATTTCTATTTTGTTCTATACTGAGTTTGTCATTTCATTATTTGTTTTGGTATCGTTGTACCAAGACTTTCAAGTCATATGTCTAAGAAATGTAATGTTCTACTTTAGATTTTTCAACCAACTTAACATTTCACCACCAAAAACATTTAAACAATGCAAGGGTGTCCTAATTTCCAAAATATGTCAAACTTTTGCAATGATTCTCCCTTTTCAATAATTAAATACATGATGGTCAATTTTTCAAAACAATTCTGCAATTCTATTGATTAACTCATCAAATATTTATAAACAATGACACACCCTCTCTTTAACTCATAACAAGTATCAACTTCGAAAGCAATCTAAAAACCTTTATATCATGTTTACAAAGATACCATTACATAATCCACAACATGTGAAATAAGAGGATATCATAGCGAGAGGGGGGAATTAAATCGTTCATGCTCTCAATTCAACTTTTCAAATAGAAAATACTTTCATGCAAGCCAACATAATTCAATTGCATGGTAAGGCCTAAAGTCCAAAATGTTATGTCATCTACATAGGTTCGTAAAGCATATACATTAAAGTCTCCTCAAATACCTTGGCAAATACATTATTTCATGGCTTTAAAACTTTCTTAAAACGATTTCACTATGACGAAGTTTATCATGGCCCCACGTACCTTAATGGTAAAGAGTTCGCAAAGAAATTACCGCTTTAAGCTTGAATGTCTAAACCTTAAGTTATTTTCTCTTTACTTATGTTTTAGGAAAATTAACTACGGATTAGATAATGTTAAAACGTATTTAGGGACTTAAATTTCATGAAAACATGTTTAGGGACGGTTATGGGATATAAAAAGACTTTGGTTCCCTTTAATTAACTCAAAAATGGAGCCTTAAACTACTAAACCTCGACTGGGTGACGCCAGCCTCATCGTCTAAGGGAAGGTTGGGCGATGCATACACCATTGCCTAAGGGAAGGCTGGGCGACGCCTGCCACATTGCCTAATTCTAGGTTGGGTGATGCATGCCCCATCACCTAAGGCAAGGCTAGGCACCTCATTTCCCATCACAAAGTCTGGATAGTGCCTTATTCTAACACTCATAACTTTTTACCCCGGACTCAAATTGATGAATGGTCGGTGGTGCTCGAAAGAAGACTCGAAAAGCTATAATTTGATATGTAGTAGGCCATAAGAATCTTTAGATGCTAGGATAAATAGTTGCTGAAAGTTGACCCAAGTAAAATCGTTAACTAAAAGTCCATTGATAGGAAAGTGCTCAATTAAACTTTTGGGCTAGGAGATTCTTATGGTGTATATTTATCTCCAAGGATGTTCCCACACTAAGGAAATATTATTCACACTTATTTTTAACTAAAAACCATTGGATTCAGGTCTATATAAATAAAAAAGATGGTTCAACTTTAGCTCGAAAGTGCAAGGTGTTACATCAAATCATCATGTGTAATCACACACACATATATATACATATATATATGTCTGTGTATCATGCAAGGATAGGGTACTGAGTTTAGCATGGATTTAAAAAAACTTAACCTTAGATGTGTGGCATAAACGTCATAAAACAAGGCACCCACGGGCTCTATGGGCCCAACTCTACCCTAAGTACTTGGGCCCCAATGTGTGTAGCCGCACAAACTAGAGATTATCCATATTTGTATATGCCTTTACAGGGGACTCAGACCTCCCGACATAATCAAGGTAACCTAAGCATCAATGTATGCAATATGAGGGACTCTAACCGCCCATTTATGTTTTCAATCACGGGACTCGAATCTACCGGTCATATAGACACCTGCACATGCTAGCACAACTTCCAGTGTTAAGTCCTGTGGGCTCAGCTTTCACGGCCCAGCTACACATCCCACTTTAAATCCTAATTACAACATCATTACATAATCACAACTCTTATACATACTTACAAAAGGCATCCCATTGGTATCGTTATACCAATCAACTTGCAAGCGTAAAACATGCCATAACCATTATTAATTGACTTTGGGACTCAAACCCATTGTCTAAACAAAGACATCAATTCAATTCAACATTGAGATACTCAAACCCATTTAGCCAACTGAACTGCAAAGGTTATATAATTCAAATCAATTTATGGCCAACAAGGCTTCCATTAAACCACTTACCAATTCCTTAGTTCAAAACACAATTAAACATGTGAAAAGATCATTCTTATTGACATTTTCCCAAATTGGTTGAGGGTGTACCTTTAACATCCTGCAATTTGGGCTAGAACATAAATTGCCATTCCTAGGCGTAAAGGTTCCCAAAGCCAACAAATCCTATGAAAATTTAGTTTTGTAATCAATTATGTAGTGTGTTAATCTATTTGAGCATGAATTGAGATCATAGAGGTCCCTTAACTCAAAGACGAGTTGAAAGTTTTCCTATCGATTGAGTTTTAGTGAACGTCCATACTTGGTTCAATTTTCATCCACCATAACTTATTTTATATCATGAATAATAGGACCAACTATATATCAAATGAAAGTTCCTTGAATTTTATTTCCAACGCATTTGGTTTCACCTTAATCCAATATCAGAGCAAAACGTTAAGCTCATTTTAATTCAGCATGTCTGTCTATCAACAAAATGATGACCTAAGTTGATAGGCCAACACCTAGGTGATGACCTATCAGCTAAGTCATCACCCCAAACTAGTGAACCATTGTTTTCATCTTCTAAGTGACGACTTAAGTTGATAGGTCATCACCTAAGCCTAAGTCGTCACCCAAGATAGCAACTCATAAAATCAACTTCTGAGTGACGACTTGGTGTGATAGGTCATCACTTGGTTGACGACCTATCAACCAAGGTCGTTACCCTTGAAATTTAGAAATTTTAATTTGAATCCGAAAGAGTATTTTTGTATTTTATCCACCCTAAATTTCCATTACATGATTTAAATCATCCAAAACACATTAGAATCGATCTTTTATCGATTTTACAAGATATCATATCCTTTCCACTCTTAAGAACAAGATCAAACTAGGGTTTTCTCTAAGTTCAAAATTTCAAGAAAGTGGTTAATATTAGAGTTCCAATCTTCAAACTAAACGACATAAGGTGCGTAGGGCTTTCCTAATTACATGGACACGGTTAAATCTTTATATTAATGTTTTAAATATTGAAAAATCATATTTTCATGAAAATCTTGAATTACAATGAAAATTAAGTATTTCAAATCCTTCATATGATGCATGATTTTGGTCTTGATGCCTTACGTTAAATTGAACTCTACTCGTGTATATGTATAAATGTGTTTTCAATTTTGAAGTATGAATTGAGAGCATGAAGAATGCATTTCCTTTCTCATTGTGTCACCTTTTTTATTTGCAAATTGAGAGTTATTCAATTGCATGATTATTTTGAGAAATTGACCACCACATGTTTGTTGAAATGTTGAAAAGAGAGCATCCCTGCATAGTTGATATATGTTTGATAAGAAGAACTCTATAGCATTGTTGAATGTGTTTGGTAGTCAACTGAATAAATTGGATTAAAGGTACTAATGTAGATTATTATATGGCCTAGACATATGACTTATGAGTCTTGGTATGATGAAACCAAAATCAGAAAATGCCATAACAGACGTAGAACAGAATAAAAGCCAAATTTCACTTAGATTTTTAGAATTTGAGATTTGAAAGATGTATTTTATCCACCCTAAATTTCCATTACATGATTTAAATCATCCAAAACACATTAGAATCGATCTTTTATCGATTTTACAAGATATCATATCCTTTCCACTCTTAAGAACAAGATCAAACTAGGGTTTTCTCTAAGTTCAAAATTTCAAGAAAGTGGTTAATATTAGAGTTCCAATCTTCAAACTAAACGACATAAGGTGCGTAGGGCTTTCCTAATTACATGGACACGGTTAAATCTTTATATTAATGTTTTAAATATTGAAAAATCATGTTTTCATGAAAATCTTGAATTACAATGAAAATTAAGTATTTCAAATCCTTCATATGATGCATGATTTTGGTCTTGATGCCTTACGTTAAATTGAACTCTACTCGTGTATATGTATAAATGTGTTTTCAATTTTGAAGTATGAATTGAGAGCATGAAGAATGCATTTCCTTTCTCATTGTGTCACCTTTTTTATTTGCAAATTGAGAGTTATTCAATTGCATGATTATTTTGAGAAATTGACCACCACATGTTTGTTGAAATGTTGAAAAGAGAGCATCCCTGCATAGTTGATATATGTTTGATAAGAAGAACTCTATAGCATTGTTGAATGTGTTTGGTAGTCAACTGAATAAATTGGATTAAAGGTACTAATGTAGATTATTATATGGCCTAGACATATGACTTATGAGTCTTGGTATGATGAAACCAAAATCAGAAAATGCCATAACAGACGTAGAACAGAATAAAAGCCAAATTTCACTTAGATTTTTAGAATTTGAGATTTGAAAGATGTATGTTCAAAAAAGGTTAAAATGGGCTTAAGAAATATTAAGTGGTTACCCAAAGAAGGCACGAGTTCAGAAAACTCATTGCCCGAAATCATATTTTGCCGATACGGGTTATTGTGTCCCCAAGATGTATTATACGCTGGCCTAGTGCCCTGTGGCATATCAGACTTAGAAACTCCAACTCTTGTAGAAAACATGGGTTGGGGTCTTACCCACTGAGTTAATGGAAGATTTCATATAGCCTATGGACTATCAGACTCCTAGGGTGTACCACCTAGCTCAGAACTAAGAGAAAGATGTTGAGTTTATTTACAGAACTGTTTTTAGAGGCCTATTTACTATGCCCATGGATTTTCAAATGGTTTATGATGATGTATTATTCATGAAATGCTATCACTTACTTTATGTATCATTATTTTATTTTTGGATGGCTCTACGTACCAGTACGTCCGTATTGACCCCTATATTTCAGGATCTGAGCCACAGTCCTGAGTTCCAGCTAAGCAGTAGAGTGGTGTTTCTGAGATTTACAGTTGGTGAGTCTCCCCTATTCCAGAAGGCCGGGTTTACAGAATATTTTCATTCATTTAGTTTATGGTCTGACTGGGGTCTTGTCCCAGTCTTGTTTTAGTTTTATGATGAATCATGTAATGTTAGAGATTTCGCAGACGAGTATCACATGTTTAGAGTATTCTGAATTTTCTTTTTAATTGTTCAAAGTTTATGAGATTGACCATGGTTCCATTATGTGTTGTTTTTCACAACTTTTCTTATATCATATGAATATTGAGCATGATTACCAGCTAGAAAAGGCAGCTCGAGCCTTCATGGTTCAGGATGCTCATTACGGCTAGGGTCTCAGCTCAGGTTATGACAATACTATTATCAAACCATTATTCAAGCCAAAAACCATCAAGTTAGGGTTAACCATGACCCCTTAGTTTAAATCACAATTCCCTATCACCCACATATGCAAAACCAGTATCAAAAATATGTATAATCATAATTTAAACATGAGAAAACAATACTGAACATTATGCATTCAATACCTCAATCATGGTTTTTTAAGACCACCTTTAATGATTAATGACCGATATTTAACACACATGATTTTTGTTAACTAACAATGAAGGAAGAGTCAATGCCTGAGTTACGAAGATTCTGATATATTTTGATCTTTAAGCCTCTAGATGACCACCTTGAAGAAACCCTAACCTAATATTTCTTGAGCATTGTTTTTAGAGAGTTTAGAGAGTGTTTTAAATCTTGCTAAGTGTAGAATAAATTCCTAATAAGTGTTATAAGGCGTGGTGTCTTAAGGACTTGGTAATGAAAATGTCCAAAATATCCTCAGCTTAAAAGTTGTGGGAGACTCGTCGATGGGTATGAGTTGACCCTCCAACTCATCCCCACATCATACGAATGGTATCATCAATTCGTCACTAGAATAGAAAGTTGGACATCATACTCTTCCCAACATATGACTCTCTTGCCCAACTTGTCACTAGACCGTACGACTCGCATGGTCTAGTCATAACCAACACAAAACACCAGGAGCTAGACAATGGAAAACATACGAATTAACCGTAAACCTCTCATCACAAGACCATATGACTCATATGGATTCTCTTGTAACTAGGAAAGAACTTGGCCAGCAACACACTGATCAACATACAACTAGGGTCCCTGACCCGTCACTACACCATACAACTTGTGGTGTAAGTCGTATGATGAACAGAAAGTTCAAGACTCGAGAAATTTGCAAGGGCCAAAGTTTGATGCATTTCATATTCCTTATAGTGTTTTTTTTTTCAAACAAGATGCAATTTATAATGGAACCTAAGGTCTTTAGAAGCACATGCTATGTTCGAGACTATTTATTTCCAAGTTGGATCCTAAGGCATTGAAGACTCTTTTCTTGGGATATTCTCCTCTTCAGAAGGGCTATCGGTGTTATTCTACTGAACTTGGAAATATATCGTTTCAACTGATTTAGTATTCAGAGACTAAATCATTCTTCGATGCATATCCTATTTTTTCATGTTGAGCGGTTAGTTTATAAGGTAAATCGTTCTTTGATAGAAAAATAAGATGATGTTCCTCCATCTCTCAGTTCTCCTATTGAACAACATTCGAATGTTGTGGCTTCAGCAGTTGATCCATCTGCACCAGTAAGACCATCGATTGTGCATGTTTACTCGAGGAGACAAGAGATGAATGATACATGTCCTGCACCAGTTCCTTCATCATCAGAACCTCCTCTAGCTGAACTTCCAGAAAATATTAATGTCCCTATTGCTCTGCGCAAAGGTACACATACTTGCAAGTCCACATATTCCATCGATAATTTTGTTTCCTATGACCATTAATCTCCTAAATCTAGTTTCTTTTATTGTCTCTCTAGACTCCATCACTCTACCCAAAAATTTGAAGAAAGATTTGAATCATTCTGGATAATTTGAGGCGATGCTTGAGGAAATTCATGCATTGGCAAAAAGTCACATTGGGAATTTGGTGTAATTACGTAAGGATAAGAATCAAGTTGGACGTAAGTTGAGTCCTCACAGTTAAATTTAATCAAGATGGTTCCGTCGCAAGACTAAAGGCCGAACTTGTGGCTATAGGGTTTGCTCAAGCTTGTAGGGTAGTTTATTCAGATGCATTATTACAAGTTGTGAAACTCATTTTCGTCTACTTGCTTATCTCTCTAGCTGCTTCAAAGAATTTCCCTTTACATCAGTTGGATATCAAAAGTTCCTTCCTTCATGATTATCTTCAAGAGAAAATGTATATTGAGCACCCAGCAAGATTTGTTGCTTGGGGGGAAGGGGGAGGGTATGGAGATGTTTGTCAATTGAAGAAGTCCTTATGTGTCTTAAAGAAAAGTACCCGAGATTGATTTGACAAGTTTAGTGAGGTAGTTTTGGAATTTGGTTTGAAGATGAGCAAATGTGTTCACTCGGTCTTTTACCACCAATCACCAAGTCGCATTATTCCTTGTTGTATATATTGGTGATATTGTCATCATAGGAAGTGGTTATGTGGGGATCTCCTCCCTCAAATCTTTCCTGCATACTAGGTTTTGTACAAAGGACTTGCGTTAGTTGCAATACATTTTGGGAATAGAAGTATATGGAAAAAAGAAAGCCATTTTTCTATCTTATAGAAAGTATATCCTTGATCTAATTGCAGAAACTAGAGAGTTCATAGCCAACACCTGCAGTACTTCAATCATTCCTAATCTGCATCTTATGAAAGGTGATAATGATCCTTTTGATGATCCAGAGAGATGTATGAGGTTAGTTTGAAAGTTAAACTACCTTGTCATGACTGATCCGGATATTGCTTTTTCAGTAAGTGTTGTTAGCCAGTTAATGTCTGCACCTACAGTCAAACATAGGACAGGTTCTGAACAAAATTTATGTTACTTGAAAGGAGCTCCTGGACTTAGCTTATTGGGTAGTAATTACGGCCATACTCGTGATGAGTGTTTTGCAGATGCAGATTGGGCCGGATCCAAACATAATAGAAGATCTACTACTGGCTATTGTGTCTTTGTTGGAGGGAACTTTATATTGTGGAGGAGTTAGAAGCAAAATGCCGTATCTCGATCTAGTGTAGAATTCGAGAACAGAGCTATGTTGTAGTCCGCATATGAGATTATGTGGGTAAATCATCTTTTAATTGAAATTAGGTTGGAATATCCAATATCAGCAAAACTCAGGTGTGATAATCAAGTTGCTCTTTATATTGCATCGGACCTGGTGTTTCATGAAAGAACTAAACATAATGACGTGGACCAGGTGAGAATCATACTTATCAGATTAAAGCAAATTGCTCTACAAAAGTCTTATCTAACAGTTGATAAATGTTGCTGGGTTCACTTTAGTAAGTTACAAATAGTTATCTATTGTTTTTTAATATTGACACAAAATAAGTTCAGACGAGACTTATTTTGAGATTGAAAACTCGATTACTACTACCTCTCAATTAAAACTAATTGAAGATTCAAGAGAACGTGATTTCCACTGGCTATGTTAACACTGGAGAGGAATTAGCTGATTTATTCACGAAGGTGCTGAATGGAGCTCGAGTTAATTGTTTTCATAACAAGTTGGGCATGATCAATAATTATGATCCAACATGAGGGGGAGTGTTAAAGAATGAATAGAGACTTCATTTATGATTATGTACATAGCCTTGGAAATATGCAGAGATTTATAGAATATATTCCTACAGGTCTTTTCTTAAATACAAGATAGTGTGTATGTATATATATCTTTTTTATCATGTAACAAAACATACAAAAATTTTCTTCATTGTTATGTCTGATTGCAGTAATTTTGCAGCTTCTTGATTCTTATCTAATATCAGTTAAATACTTTACCAAAAAATAAACCAACAAACTTAAATAGAATAAGTATACAAATAAAATGTCTTATGATTAATCAAAAGCGAAGTAGATAGAATTTCTTGACATTTATTCGCAATGGCTGGAAGAAAGCTGATATTGTACCATTGGCTTTTGCTGTCCGTTAGCACTTAAAACTGCTTCTTTTAGGAGTTGTAATGGAGGTATTTCACTGGATGAGATCTAACCAAGAATATGCTAGTAAAGTTTTGTTTGGAATGCACCTGAGGATATGTTTCTGCTGCATAAGAGAACTTTTTGGGGTTCTTCAATGCCAGGTCCTAAATTGTATTGGATATTGGGATCCACCTAAAGTATACATTGATTCTTTAGTTATCATGTTCTGGGATGTAATTCTCTTTACTACTTTCTGTATCGTTTATGCATATGTATTCGTCTTCCTGTTTTCAAAAATTCTACTTTTTTTTCTTCCTTTCGGATATAGAGTACTGGGCTATTGTGAAGATGCACCAAAGGATTGGGGTTGTGAAGAATGTGATAAGGCAAGGGGATAATGTCTTCATCACGAGAACTAGAAAATCATCTCTTCGTCACATGAACTAGAAAAAAAGTTGTCAGAGGGATCCAAGTTACGTGCCCCTGCAAAAATTTTCCAGAGTACTGTGAGACCAAAGAAACATAGAAACATTCCTTGTGGGCATTGCATAAACTGGGAAAAGGAGGTACAGAGCAATAAAACAAGATATCTAGCATTACCTGTTGAAGAAGCACTTGGTCAATCATAAAACAAGATATGGATGTTCGCTGAAAAATACTAGCTCCTCAAGATTTGTGTCACCCATGACTGGGGGGAATTTTAGCAAGCCTTGAGGAGCCAGTAATTTTCCGCGGATATCCATATTTCCTGATGCGTGATGATAGACGATTGCATCTTTATCAGATAAATATCTTGTTTTCCTAGTACGTTTCATCTTTACCCAGATAATACAATGTGCACCGGGAAACTTACTCTTCTTTGGTTGCGCAAACTTACTGAGTTTCTTTGGTCGCGCAGTATTTTGACAAATCTTTTCAGAGGCATGTAGCTTGGATCCCTCAGAATACTTATTTCCTCGTCCAGCTGATGAAGACACTACCGCCTTGCCTTTATAATAATCTTGACAACATCAATCCTTTGGTGCTTCTACACAATAACCCAGTTCGCAATATCTGAAACGAAGAGTAAAATAGAATTTTTGAAAACGGGAAGATATGAATAAAAAATACATACACAGGAATTACTAGAAGAACAAGGTAGAGCAAACATCCTTAGTAGCAAAACAGCAACACAATATCTGAATATGGGCCAATCACAGAGTAAAAATAAACTAGGACTTGGGACAATTGAACTGCACTCAAAATAATTAGGAACAAAGCTCCAAACGAACAGCAACATATTGTTGTTAGCGATATATTTCATAAATCACTATAGCTGATACATTGTTTGACGATCGAATCTGGAACTTTAGTACCATAATGTTGATAAAGGGAAAGGACAACATTTTGAGTAGATTGTCAAGGTTTTTTTCTTAATCTAGTCCGTTAATGATATACAACAAGTATTTAGATTATACACGTACATAATAAAATTACTATTTTTCCCCGAGATGATCCCTTAGAATTATATCATAATCATTGTAATGATTAAAGTTGAAAAAGTAGACCCATACAATAAAAGATTCAACATTTAAATAGAGTGATTCATATCTTAAGAACAAAAACAAAACCAATTACCCAACACCGTGAATGATGACTCTAACTTTAAGAATACTTCTGGACATTGCCTCGACTAAACCGAAAGAACAATAAAATAGTAGAACAGAAATATAAGTGAAAAGTACAAAATCCTTTCGGATGATGGAGGGCTCACCACTTCTTACCAGCTGTAAAAGAAAGAATACGAACACCCTAGTGCAGTACAGAATCATAGGAAAATACCTCTGAACATACATCATGAAACGATGTTGTTGAAGTACTGAGTAATTTGTTGTTATATTTCTTTTTTAGTTTAGTAATTTTATTTCTGAAATTCAGTTATTTTGTCGAGATAGAATATGATTTTTTTAGTACCCTAGTTGAAATAGAATAGGAGTCTTTTGTCTATTTATTTCTAAGATGTGAATGAATAAACAAGCAAAATATTTTTTTATCATAAAATTGTCTTTTCTTCTTCTTCTATGTATTCCGCAGAACAACAATTGGTATCAAGAGCTATTTGACTCTAAGGGTTTGTGAGTTAGAGAAGACCCCAAAAAACCCCTGCATAAAAGTCAATATTGTTATGGCTTCCAGCAATTTCTCAATTCCTTCACGCCCAATTTTTTTCTGGTGAGAATTATCCAATTTGGGTTGTCAAGATGAGAACCTATTTTTGAGCATATGATCTGTGTGAAGTGGTAAAGGTTGGAGAGAGGCAAATCCTTTTCCAAATAATACAAATATGGTGCAAATTAAGAATCACAGAGAAGAGGTTTCAAAAAACTTTAAAGTTTTCTCTTGTAAACAATCAGCTCTTTCGGAAGTAATTTTCACAAGACATATGGTGATCAAGACTACAAAGGAGGCTTGGGAAAAGTTGAAAGAAGAATTTCAAGGAAGTGACAAGATCAGGAAAATAAAAGTGATAAATCTGAGAAGAGAGTTTGAAATAAAGAATTCAAAAACTATTGAAGAATTCTACAACAAGTTGATGGAGGATGTAAACCAAATCAGGGAGAGGAGCTTATAGATTCAAGAATTTTGGACAAGGTTCTTGTAAGTTTGCCGAAAATATTTGAAGCAACGATCTCCTCACTCTAAGATTTGAAGGATCTCACCAAAATGACACCTTCAGAACTTGTACTTGCTCTTCAAGATCAAGATCAAAGAAGATCCTTCAGGCTAGAGTCAATTCAGCGAGTTCTTCCAGCTTTACGTACTCAATTTCTGATACGCCCAAATTACAACTCTCGTTAGAAAGTGCAAGCAGTCGCTGTCAAATATAGAACCCAACTGGGTTGGGTGTCGAATCCCACAGGGAATACTATGATCACTAAGTATTGCGATTATTATTAGACTGTTGATCGAAGGTTCCAAGGTAAGGGGGGTTTGAGGTTAAGTGCACAATAATATTCTTAGTGTAACGAATGAGATGATATGTGTAATAATATTTGATCACAGAGAATGACAAGTTAGGGTTATGTCCACCTTGTAGCTTCTACTTCTCTATTAGCTATGAGTAATACAAATTTTATACATGCATGCACTTATAGAGAGACGTATTCTAATTCTAAATCCAAGTGTTTTTCAACCATCAAGGACTTATTCACCTTAGTTCTCTCAAATCCAAAGTGTACAACCAATTGTACGAACTCTCCAAGAAGTTAATCCTGCTAAGGCATTAACGTGTAAAATAGAGGTTGGAAACCCTATTTTCTTGTCACACTCTTTTCCAAACAGTAACTTTTCTATCGAACAAGTTATTGCTATAATGGCGCATTCCCTATGTTTGCAACCACGAGAATTAAATCAAAATGAAGAGAGTAATAAGTGGATTAACACATCATAAATTCAAAAACCCATAGCAATAGAGAGTATACTATAAGGTTTTCATAACCCTAACAAATAAACTTAGCTACTCATGAATAAAACAAAAATCAAAATAGATATATTCATCATACCAAAACATAGAACAATCTTGGCGATAAAGATGACTAGCGACAATAAGAGAGAAACGGGTTTCTCTCTCTCCGTCCTCAAGCTAAGCTGCTTTTTCTTGTGTTCAAAATAATACAGAATATGAATTAATACCTAAAAATTCAGCAATAATGCTTTTAATAACATCCTTCTCTAATAAATTGCTACTGCATCCTTAACTATTTAAAAATATTGAGTTTGCCCGGGAAAAAGTTCTCATACATCACATTCAGTCCAAAAGCTGCTTTCCTTTTTATGTGAAGTTTTCCTTTGCTGTCCACAGGTCCCCAAAGTGCTGAAATCTTCCTCATTAGTACCTGAAAAGCATGATAATCACATAGGTAAGCTCACTTAACTAAAAATAGACTAAAAGTGCAAGAATTATGTATTTTATCCTCAAAACTTAGCTAAAACATGGGTAAGTTATGGTGCTTAGACGTATAAATACGCCCAACATCAATTTCCTTCATGCTCTTAGCTTAACTAGCAACATTCGTGGACGAATGTTTTAAAGGGGGAGATATTGTAATACCCCAAATTTTCTCCAAGTTGAATTTCTCCTCGAGAAGGTTAAGGAGTGACTTCCTAAGTGAGTATCGTTTTAACCATACAGAATTTCCCTAATTTAGACTTTTTATCACATGGGAAATTTGATAAGCTTTCCATTGATATAAGATTCACCCAAATCCAATGTCGGGCAAGAAGTTATGGCTAATTTAAGTCCTAGTCGTAAAATAGCATAATTTTAGTGCTTGGCGCATCGCGGAGAGGGTCTATTTTGACAATTGTCAAATTCTAGTGGAACTCCACGATAGTGGCATGTCATGGAGGACCCCAATTTCCCAATATTCAATTTCCAGTGGACTAGCGCGATTGTGATGCATTGCACTAATGTTCCAGGTCCCAACCAGTGGGACAACGCGATGGCTCCGCATCGCGGTGACTCCTAGATTCTGATTTGTTAATTTCCAGTGAGCCACCACGATAGTGGTGCGTCTCGGTGGCCCATAAAATTGGGTTCCCAGTTTAATTTTTTCAGATTCGTACAGAAGTTAAAAAGGGAACTTTGGACTTTTTCCAAGCCTCTTAAACCATTAAAACACCAAATTAAAGTCATTTACAAGCATTCTATGAAATTTTTCTCAGGTTTTCCCTCAATAAAAACCCTAAGTATCCAAAACTTTTTCCAAGAATCTCAAGAATCCACCATAGCTTTTCTAAATTGAGTCAAATTCAAGGTTCCCAAGTCAAGGGCTTCAAGAACCCTCATTAAAGAGTACGAATAGAGTCCCAAAGGAAAGAGTTCATCCAAATCTTCTAATTCCAGATATATGGGGTTTGAACAAGGACACTCCTTTCGTCTTTGTACCCAAAAGTTATTTTAAATTACAAGAATATATGGTTTCACATGTTTTCTTATGAAAATTGAAGTATGGGTTTGTACCCTTTGTTGTTGTTCTTGAGATTATGATAATTTCCATGTATTAGAAATTGAGATACATGAGTATGTTGAGATTTTAATGCAAAATGCTGAAATTCTAGATTTTTATATGATTTATGAATCCTTATGATCTCTAGTATGAATTTTGATGAGTATTAACTTGAGATTGAACTATGGGCCACTAAGCCCTACTTGAGAATTGCAATTTTATGAACTTCTGTGCTATAAGCACCTATGATTTGAGTAATTTGAGATTATTGAGAAATATTTGGCCTTTTTGGTCCTAATAGAGATGGAATCCACAGTGATGTTCTATTAAAATAAATAGTAATAAATTTTGGTCTTCAGTATACACCCTTAAGTTATTTGAGGTGGATTTTCTAAGAGTTCAGAGCTGAGTATGGGAGTAGTATTTATCACCGAGTTCTGTATGATTCCAAGGTCTCATGCCCTAAAATTACATGCCATCATAGGACTGAGATTTATGAGCCTGAGGCTGAGATAGTGATCACTGAGTTGAGGTTATACTCCCGGGAAAGAGTATGACACCTGTAATACCCCGCAAAAAACTTTTTGTCGAAATTTTGTGCGTGAACGTATTGGATCCTATCTTCGAGAATGATTTATAATTTTTATGTCTGTCATTTCTTGGATTTCGACCCATCATTTTGTAGAGCATCGAATAATATTTCCAACGTTATGTGGATCACCCAAAATGGAAACTCGAGCGATGAGTTACGACCATTCCGATCAAACTACAACCATTCTAATCGAACTGTGAACAGTAAAATGTGCAGGAAAAAAAAATACTGCAGCCAGGCAATTTTTTTGGTCAACTTTAAATGATCATAAATCCTTGTACATAATTAACTATGTGAGCTTCTATATATCAGCGAAAATCCCTGAGAGTCATATTTCCAATAAAATTGGTTTCATCCAATTTGGACATCGGAGTAAAAAGTTATGGCCAATTTACTTCAGCCTATCGGATAGATCACTGAAGGACAGGTTCGGGTTTTATTTGTTTCTTAGGGGCACTTTGGTCTTTCACCACTCTTTTAAACCTCTATAAATACCCCATTCAGCTGAGAACTTGTATTATTTTCCTCTCATTTCTCTTATATGTGTGTGTGTGTGTGTATATATATATATATATATATATATATATATATATATATATATATATATATATATATATATATATCAAGTTAGGGTTAGGGTTTTGAATTGGGGGAAATTAATTGGAGGCTTTGATTCAAGAATTCCTTCCGTCAATCTCTTCCAGCCACGAAATCTAAGGTATGCAAGTGTTTATCTATGGACTCCTTACGTCCATAGAGTCCACGAATCCCTTTTTTGAAAGTTCAAGTTATGTATATAATTATATATATATATATATATATTTTCTAGACTTTAATGATTTATATATATATATATATATATATATATATGTTGATTGATATTTGGTGGTTGAGATATATATAAGGATTATGTAAGTTACTCGATATATATATATGATGATTATGCATGTTGGTTGATATATATATCTGCGGTGATGGTGTATGTTGGTTGATACATGCATGTGATGATTATGTGTGTTGGATGAGATATATGGGGTGGCGGAAAATATGAGAATTTGACGAATTCACCAATGCCTAAAAGTGCATGTAAGGTGTTTGTGGAATTGTCTAAGAGGCTATAAATTTATGTTCTTAGGATATAATAAGCTCTAAATGACTAGACTACTTTCTATGTATATTTTCAACATGAACTCCATGTTATTGTCTAAAATTGGGGATATTGTGTGGAAGGCTTATGATATGGTTGTAAGTGCGGACGAGGGATTTAGTTGGTGGAATTAAGATGAATGATGGTGTTGTAGCACATGTAATTGTTCATTCTGACCTATGCCTAAATGGTGCATGCAAGGTAATTGTAGAAATGCCTAGTTGAAGAAGAATGGATCGTATGACCCCTTGTGATCGAAGTAATGAGTTCATACCATACTTGCATGCTACGTGTTTACTATGATGCTTGAGGGAAATGGTAAGGCCATTAGGCCACGCTAAGTGTGAAATGTCTAATTATGGGTCGAATTGCATATATCAAGATCTTTAAGAAAAAAACCTTGAGAAGTGAACCATGATGTGTTGAATGTATGTTATTTGTGTGTATCCCGATTGGATGAACTATGTTATGTTGTATTCTTCCTTAACCATATGCATCCTTGTTGAATGATCTACGATGTAATGGCATGAGATCCCGATACTTTTATATGAATATGATCTTCAAATGATTGATGTGAGGTGTTAATGATTACATGGTGCATGATGTCCTGTGGGCATGTGAGTATGCGTTGTTGTATACTACGTATTACTTATGTTATTGATTGTTGGGGGTATGTATGCCCGAAATAGTATGCTGGTCTAGAGCTGAGTCAATTCCGCGATAATCTTAGTCGTGCTACGATCGATGAATTTCCGATAATTTGAGAACTTAACATGAATTCCATGAGAACTTAGTATGTGGAGTTCTTTTTCAACAAGAGCACTCTTTCATTCTTGTGCCCAAAAGTAATTTTCTTTACAAAGGCATGATTTTTACTTGATTATTATGATTTTGAAGCATGAACCCATATATTATGATGATTATTATGAAATCTTGATGTTTATGATTTTGAAAGATGAATTTACATGTGTGGAGATATAAAGCATGAATCTTGAACGATATTTATCGTGACTTTGACATTTGGGTCTTGAACCCCATTTGAAATTGTATCTTTGAGAAAATGTGTGCTATAAGCACGTTGATGTTGAATATTTGAGATATTTTGAATGATTTGACCTTTTGGTCTTAATGGAGTTGTTTTGAACTCGAGTGTGAAAGAAATCCACAACGTAGTTGATTTTGAGAGATGGAAAGCATGATGGCTCCCAATGTATATTTATATATTACTGAAATTGTTTGGTTGTGGATTGTCTTTGAAATGATCTGAGCTAAGTCCGGGAGAAATCTTTAGCACTGAGTGGAAGGTATAAAGCGACCTTACTTCCCTAGAACTACGTGCCCCCGTTAGAGTGAGCCTGAGGCTGATTTATATAGTGATCACTAGTTTGTATGGATTTGATATCGATAGTCCTACTCTGATGGCAAGGATAGGACGGCTCTCCCCAAAGTGGGTTGTACGTTGGACTCTAGGTAGCTCACATGGTTTATGTCGGTTATAGGATCTCCCAGTGTGGGTGTATTTCCTTGTGTCTATGGTGAATGGTGAAGTGTTTTGAAAGTGGAATTGTGAAAGTTATTCTTTCCAAAGATTTACATGATATTTACATTGTGAGAATTGATATTCTTGATGAACTGAAAGTGATTGACAAATTATATGATGACTCATATGTGTTATTGTACTTATTTCATCCTCTCATGATTTTGATGATTTATGGGATTTTACTTATGTTTTCCTCTCTATAATATTATGAGAAGTATAGATAATGAAATTCAAGCCATGTGAGTCTTCATTTTCCGTACGCACGTTTTACGAAATCAAAGATATTATTCAAATTATTACGTGCACCCCCACATATTCAGTTGCTTATGAGGAGTCATGGTGAGTTATGTAACTACTTCCCACGGTTTCAGTGTCAGTATAAATCTTCAGGAGTCAGGGGTATGAGTATATTCGATTGATCAGTGTTGGTATCCTGTGATTCAGTAGTGCAGTACCCCAATACAGTAGTGAGTTCCAGGGACAGTAAAGTGGTATCTGGAGTCGTTATAATTGTTATAGTGGTTGTGAACTGTGCATTCATATATGTGTACTTATTCGTTATTCTCATGATTATTCTGTTGATTAAATGTTCATGCATAAGCCCTTGCATTTAGCCTTCCCTTCTTGCATATTCAGTATATCTTAGTACTAACGCATTCACGCTATGGTGTTCTTTTATTTTGGGGCACCATAGGTTCAGAGGAGTGAAACTTGGAGCATCTTCGAAGTCACTTGTATAGCAGCAGTGGGTGCAGTAGTGAGTCCTCATCATCCGAGGATGTTGTTATTATAGTATTTGATTTTAGTAGATGGAGTTAGTTGGGGTAATTGTCCCTTCAACTCCACAGTTCAGGCAGTGTAGAGGCTTTTCAGACAGATGTATTAGTGTGTGGGGTTTAAGGTATTGTATATTTCTAGATGTTTGAACCTTCTGGCAAGTGTTGTCAAGTTTTCACATGTATTTTATTATATTATGCAGTGAATAGGTACAAATATTAGAAAAAGGGTTTAGCTTGTGGTCCTTCGAGATCATAAGCACCGTGTGGTATTTTGGTTCTCGGGAATCGGGGCATTACAAACTTGGTATCAGAGCCTAAGGTTCAACAGTGTCCTAGGGAGTCTGAAAAGCCGCATCTAGTAGGGTCTTGTACAAGAGTGTGTTGTGCGCCACATTCATGTACGAGAGGCTATGGGATGTTTAGAAGAGTTTCCGTTCATTCATGATCCAGATCATACTATAGCAAGATTTTCCAAGAGAGTTATGTAGACTCTTGTAATAATCTACTTATGTCAGATTTACCTTACTCTTAAGGTAACAGAAGTAGTGAAGCCAAAGTCTTTCAAATAGAACTTTCTCTAACGGTCCCCGCAGATAGTTTCGGAACATTGTTCTATAAAGTGAGCAGAGTACGCCTTATGGGTTAGCTGTTTATATGGTGAATGAATTGTCTTGAAATTATATATGTAAGAATCTTAGTGTGGAAGTTGGGAATTATATGTATTGATTGATAGAGATATAGCTGCGATTCTCATGGTGTGGAGAAGTATAAGTTTAAGAGATGTGATATTTGAAGGCTAGAATGAGAATAGTATGTTTATTAAGGATTTATGGATATTCATGTTATGTTTTAGAAGCTAAGCTTGAATCTTTGAAGAATGTAAGTTTGTGGACTCCAAACTAAGTATTAAGATAGGAGTGTGGTATTAGTAGCCTATGAAGAAATCGAAGCAGATAATGTGTTTAGTGAGACAAGTAGGTGTTGAAAAGAGTGTATGTATATGACGATGATTGTAGAGACTAAGGAAAGATAAGAGTTGTATTCCAAGAAGTAGCATTGGTATTGAATTTATGTTTTCAGGTCTTGCTAGATGAATTAAGTTATCATTTTGTGCACCGTTGTGCCTCATACTCTAGAGTACATTGGTTGTAGTTCATTTCGGGGTTTAGCCAAGTGTTCAAAAGTTTCTGACGATGACTTAAAGCTGAGAGGAGGAGGATAGAGAAAGTGACAAGTCAGGCCCTCAGAATCTAGTAGTGGTGCCAGTAGGTATGGAAAAGATGTAAAGGGAGACAGTTCCCGACCCATTCTTATTTCAGTGAAATATGTCTAGAGGTACCTTAGGTCCCAAGGGGGAGATACCCCATAATGTTATAATAATTATATTTCCATGCTCTTTCTATGATGTTAACCTCATCGTTCGTTGCATTTCTAGTTATGCTTTCGAGAATTTGGTATATTAGGTATATTCGTATTTAATATGCACATTCAATAGAAAGGAACTCGAATTGTGGGCATGTTTGAACATATATTGAAGAGATTGGTTGGGTTATGATTCTGTGCATTTGACATGCATGTGTGTTGTGAAAATTTACCCATGAGTGGGTTGTTGAATGTTTTATGCAATAGATATGCATGACTAGTGAACGTACGCAGAATATTGGTTGCTTCAGTCGTGTGGTTATGCTTTGAGATGTGTTGTTGTCTTGAATAAACCCAGTCGATTAGTGTTATTGATCTGGCCTTCACATTCGAGGATGAATGTTTCCAAGGGGGAGATGATGCAATACCCCGGAAAAAAAATTTCGTCGAAATTTTGTGCGTAAACGTATTGGATCCTATCTTCGAGAATGATTTAGAATTGTTTTGTGAGTCATTTCTTGGATTTAGACCCACGATTTCGTAGAGCATCGAATAATCTTTCCAACGATATTTGGATCACCCAAAACGGACACTCGAGCGATGAGTTACGACCATTCCGATCAAACTACTACCATTCCAATCGAACTGTCAACAGTAAAATGTGCAGGAAAAAAAAATACTGCAGCCAGGCTATTTTTTTGGTCAACTTCAAACGGTCATAACTCCTTGTACATAATGATTTGTGTGAGCTTCTATATATCAACGAAAATCCCTGAGAGTCTTCTTTCCAATAAAATTGGTTTCATCCAATTTGGACATCGGAGTAAAGCGTTATGGCCAATTTACTTCAGCCTATCGGATAGATCACTGAAGGACAGATTCGGGTTTTATTTATTTCTTAGGGGCATTTTGGTCTTTCACCACTCTTTTAAACCTCTATAAATACCCCATTCAGCTGAGAACTTGTATTATTTTCCTCTCATTTCTCTTATATGTATATATATATATATATATATATATATATATATATATATATATATATATATATATATCAAGTTAGGGTTAGGGTTTTGAATTGGGGGAAATTAATTGGAGGTTTTGATTCAAGAATTCCTTCCGTCAATATCTTCCAGCCACGAAATCTAAGTTATTTAAGTGTTTATCTATGGACTCCTTTCGTCCATAGAGTCCACGAATCCCTTTTTTGAAAGTTCAAGTTATGTATATATATATATATATATGAGGATTATGTATGTTACTCGATATGTATTTATATGATGATTATGCATGTTGGTTGATATATATATATGTGCAGTGATGGTGTATGTTGGTTGATACATACATGTGATGATTATGTGTGTTGGATGACATATATGGGGTGGCAAAAAGCACGAGAATTTGACGAATTCACCAATGCCTAAAAGTGCATGTAAGGTGTTTGTGGAATTGTCTAAGAGGCTATAAATTTACGTTCTTAGGATATAACAAGTTCTAAATGACTAGACTACTTTCTATGTATACGTTCAACATGAACTCCATGTTATTGTCTAAAATTGGAGATGTTGTGTGGAAGGCTTATGATATGGTTGTAAGTGCGGACGAGGGATTTAGTTAGTGGAATTAAGATGAATGATGGTGTTGTAGCACATGTAATTGTTCATACTAACCTATGCCTAAATGGTGCATGTAAGGTAATTGTAGAAATGCCTAGTTGAAGAAGAATGGATCGTATGACCCCTTGTGATCGAAGTGATGAGTTCATACCATATTTGCATGCTACGTGTTTGCTATGATGCTTGAGGGAAATGGTAAGGCCATTAGGCCACGCTAAGTGTGAAATGTTTAATTATGGGTCGAATTGCATATATCAAGATCTTAAAGGAAAGAACCTTGAGAAGTGAACCATGATGTGTTGAATGTATGTTATTTATGTGTATCCCGATTGGATGAACTATGTTATGTTGTATTCTTCCTTAACCATATGCATCCTTGTTGAATGATCTACGATGTAATGGCATGAGATCCCAATACTTGTATATGAATATGATCTTCAAATGATTGGTGTGAGGTGTTAATGAATGCATGGTGCATGATGTCCTGTGGGTATGTGAGTATGCTTTGTTGTATACTACGTATTACTTATGTTATTGATTGATGGGGGTACGTATGCCCAAAATAGTCTGTTGGTCTAGAGCTGAGTCAGTTTCGGGATAATCCTAGTCGTGCTACGATCGATGAATTTCCGATGATTTGAGAACTTAACATTAATTCTGTGAGAACATAGTATGTGGGGTTTTTTCTCAACAAGCGCACTCTTTCGTTCTTGTGCCCAAAAGTAATTTTCTTTACAAAGAAAATATTTTTACTTGATTATTATTATTTTGAAGCATGAACCCATATCTTATGGTGATTATTATGAAATCTTGATGTTTATGATTTTGAAAGATGAATTTACATGTGTGGAGATATAAAGCATGAATCTTGAATGATATTTATCATGATTTTGATATTTGGGTCTTGAACCCCATTTGAAATTGTGTCTTTGATAAAATGTGTGCTATAAGCACGTTGATGTTGAATATTTGAGATATTTTAAATGATTTGACCTTTTGGTTTAATGGAGTTGTTTTTAACTCGAGTGTGAAAGAAATCCACAACGTAGTTGATTTTGAGTGATGGGAAGCATAATGTCTCCCGATGTATATTTATATATTACTGAAATTATTTTGTTGTGGATTCTCTTTGAAATGATCTGAGCTAAGTCCGGGAGAAATCTTTAGCACCGAGTGGGCGATATAAAGAGACCTTACTTCCCTAGAACTACGTGCCCCCATAGGAGTGATCTTGAGGCTGATTTATATAGTGATCACTAGTTTGTGTGGATTTGATATCGATAGTCCTACTCCGATGGCAAGGATAGGACGGCTCTCCCCAACATGGGTTGTACGTTGGACTCCATGTAGCTCACATGGTTTATGTCGGTTATAGGATCTCCCAGTGTGTGTGTTTCCTTGTGTCTATTGGTGAATGGTGAAGTGATTTGAAAGTAGAATTGTGAAAGTTATTCTTTCGAAAGATTTACTTGATATTTATATTATGAGAATTGATATTCTTGATGAACTGAAAGTGATTGACAAATTATATGATGACTCACATGTGTTATTGTACTTATTTCATCCTCTCATGATTATGATGATTTATGGGATTTTACTTATGTTTTCCTCTCTATAATATTATGAGAAGTATAGATAATGAAATTCAAGCCATGTGAGTCTTCATTTTCCGTACGCACGTTTTACGAAATCAAAGATATTATTCAAATTATTACGTGCACCCCCACATATTCAGTTGCTTATGAGGAGTCATGGTGAGTTATGTAACTACTTCCCACGGTTTCAGTGTCAGTATAAATCTTCAGGAGTCAGGGGTATGAGTATATTCGATTGATCAGTGTTGGTATCCTGTGATTCAGTAGTGCAGTACCCCAGTATAGTAGTGAGTTCCGAGGACAGTAAAGTGGTATCCGAGCTGTGGTATCTGGAGTCGTTATAATTGTTATAGTGATTGTGAACTGTGCATTCATATATGTGTACTCGTTCATTATTCTCATGATTATTCTGTTGATTAAATGTTCATGCATAAGCCCTTGTATTTTTCCTTCCTTGCTTGCATATTCAGTACATCTTAGCACTGACGCATTCGTGCTATGGTGTTCTTTTATTTTGGGGCACCATAGGTTTAGAGGAGTGAAACTTGGAGCATCTTCGAAGTCACTTGTATAGTAGTAGTGGGTGCAGCAGTGAGTCCTCATCATCCGAGTATGTTGTTATTACAGTATTTGATTTTAGTAGACGGAGTTAGTTGGGGGAATTGTCCCTTCAATTCCACAGTTCAGGCAGTGTTGAGGCTTTTCAGACAGATGTATTAGTGTGTGGGGTTTAAGGTATTGTATATTTCTAGATGTTTGAACCTTGTGGCAAGTGTTAGCCAGTTTTCGCATGTATTTTATTATATTATGCAGTGAACAGGTATAGATATCAGAAAAATGGTTAGCTTGGGGTCCTTCGGGATCATAAGCACTGTATGGCATTCCAGTTCTAGGGAATCGGGGCGTTACAACACCTCTCCCGAATGTGAGGTTTCTTCCTTAGGAGGACAAGACGTTGGAATCCATGTAGCTCATATGGTTTATGTCAGTTAGAAGAAACTCCTGAGTGTCCAAAGTTATATAATCCCGAGTTCTAAGTGTCCCAAGTCTAAAATAGTTCTAGAGTTCCCAAATGTTGAAAGTTCCTAAAAGTTTTGAGTCCTTGAGTTTTAAAGAATTTTTACTCTCCATGTGGTAAAAGTAGGAGTCTGAAAGTATTGTTTAAAGTTCTTTTATCCATTAAGTATTGAGAATAAGAGGAGAGTACAGATTTTAAAAGTTAAGTATAATGACTCACAAGATTTGTATTTCATGTTTCACTATTCACGATTCATGAGAATTATACTTCAGATTTATTCAAACCATGTGAGTCATTCATATATGCATGCATGATTTTATAAAGAGTAATGATAATGTTTATTTAAATGCATACACCCCCATATACTCAGTACATTCCCAAGTGCTGATCCACATATACGTCTATGTGCTACATTGTCTTATAATGTAGGTTCAGGTGCTCAGTCCCATCCTCGTCAGTGATTTTCGAGTACCTTTGTCTACTTCTCCACAGTGGTGAGTCCTCATGGTTTGAGTACGTATCTTCAGACATTTAAGTATTTTAGTAGATATATTATTGATTTTAGTTTAGTTTGAGTCAATTGGGGCCTGTCCCAATGGCTCTCTAGTCATAAAGTAGTAGAGACTTTGTCAAACTAGTTATCAGATTGTTAGTATGTTGAGATTTCTAGTATTTCGGTCGTTTGGACTGAGTATTTTCTTCGTATTTCCTATCATTTGATATGACAGTACCAGTATATTGTTTATTTCATCTCCAAATAAGTTATTATATTTAGTAATAGGCTGAAAGGGTTAGCTTGGGACTACTTGTAGCCTTAAGAACCGTGTGACTCTTCGGGAAGAGATTTCGGGGCATTTAAATATTGCAATAAGCTTGGTAATATTGAAAGGTTTTGCAGAGTGAAAAAGGAGAACAACCAACAAACTCAAAAATATAATGTTTTGAAAGTTGAAGAATCGGAGGAATTTATGCTTACGGCGATGGCAGCAACAAGATTGTATAATGAAAACACATGGTTTTTGGACTGTGGTTGCACTCAACACATAACCATAAATGAGAATATTTTACGAAGTTGGAATCTGACATAGGTAGTGTCACGTTGGCCAGTAAAACCAAGTTGGAGATTGTTGGTGAAGGAACTATGACAATTGAAGCTCCCAAAGGTACTAAATTTATTCAAGATATTTTTTTGGTACCGATCTTGACCAAAATCTATTGAGTGTTGGTCAAATGCTAGAACAAGATTATATGTTACTATTTCAGAAAAAATGTGTTGTTTCCGAATCTAGCGGCCAAGAAGTGATTATGGTTGAAATGATAAAAAGAAGTTTTTCTTTTAATAGGATCTCAAATTTTGAGCAAGTTTGTGGAAGTAGTATATGTGAGCAGGATTCAAAATTATTGAACAAAAGACTTGGCCATTATAACTTGAAATCCATTCAATATGCTCAAAACATGATTTAGTGAAGGACTTGCGTGCAATTCAGTTATGTTCAGATGTGTGTGAAAGTTGTCAACTAGGAAAGCAACACAAATTGACTTTTCCATAGTCAGGAATATGGAGAGCAAATGAGAAGTTACAACTTGTTCATTCTTATATTTGTGGACCGATGAAAACTCCTTCAATCAATGGCGGGAAGTATTTTATTCTTTTTATAGATGATTTTACTCGAATGACCTGGGTATATTTTCTTAAGCAAAAGCTTGAAGTGTTTGCTATTTTTATGATGTTTAAAGATTTTTGTGAAACTCCTAGTGGATTCTTGTTGAAAACTCTTCGAATAGACAACGGGAAGATATACTTCAAGTGAATTACATTTGTTTTGTGATGATCTGGGAATTGAGCATCAACTTATAGTCACTTACTCACCCTAGCAAAATAGAGTTTCTGGAAAAAAAAATTGTCTGCTCTTGAGATGTCTAGGTGCATGATTTTTGTGAAAAATTAGTTGAAATCTTTTTGGGCCGAGACAGTAAACACATCAATTTATCTGCAAAATAAACTTCCAACAAGGGCTATGGATGGAATGACACCAGTTGAATCTTGGAATGGCATAAAACCAACAATTGGGCATCTAAAGGTATTTGGTTCTATCTGTTATACTCGTGTAGCAGCTATCAAATGGATTAAGCTTGAGGAAAAAGCTGAAAAGGGAATTTTGATTGGTTATAGATCTATCTCAAAGGTCTATAGAATCTACAATATTGAATCTGGAAAAGTTCTGTAAATCGAGATGCGAAGGTAGATGAAGATGCTTATTGGGATTAGAATATCTCTCAAGTCAAAAAGATGGTAATTGAACCTACTTTTCAAGATTCAAGTGAAGACTTGGAAACAGAGAAAGATGAACATTTTGTTGTTAGAGGCATTAGACCATTGGCTGAAATTTATGAAAGATGTAATCTTGTTGTCTTGAAACCTTCAAACTTTCAAGTTTCCCGCAAGGTTGAAGAATGGAAGAAAGCGATGGATGAGGAAATTGCCATGATTGTGAACAACGAGACATGGAAACTTATTCACAAACCTAAAAATAAGCAGGTTATTATTAGAGTTAAATGGGTGTACAGAGTGAAACTAAATATGGAGGGATCTATCAACAAGCACAAAGCAAAGTTTGTTGTTAAAGGTTATTCTCAACACCCTGGAGTTAATTACCGGGACACTTTTGCACCTCTTTGAAGGATGCACACAATCAAAATTTTGATTGCCTTAGCAGTACAGATGAAGTGGAAAATCTAGCATTTAGATGTCAAATCTGCCTTCTTGAATGGCTTTCTAGAAGAGGAAATTTATGTAGATCAACCCAAAGGTTTTATGGTTCAAGGAAGTGAAATTAAGGTGTATAAGCTTCAAAAAGTTTATGTAGGTTGAAAAAGGCTCCAAGGGCCTGGTATAGCAGAATCAATTATCAATTATACAATCAAGGTTTCAGAAAAAAGTGAAAATAATGCTACACTTTATGTGAAGATACTCCCTAATGATGGCTCATTAATTGTTTCTTTGTATGTTAATGATTTGCTTGTTACAGTTAGTGGTGAGGAAGAGCTGCAGAAGTTTAAAGTAGAGATGGAGAAACATTTGAAATGTCAAATTTGGGAGAGATGAAGTATTTTTGGGGGCTGGAAGTATGCCAATAAAAATCTGAACTTTTTCTCAATCAACACAAGTACGCTTTGTAGATTCTGAAAAAGTTCAGAATGCATGATTGTAAACCTGTTCCTAGACCATTGGTTTTGAATACAAAATTCTCAAAAGAAGATGGAGCAGCGAAGTGCGATGCTTCATTATATAGAAGTTTGATTCGAAGTACCTTGTACTTAATGGCCTCAAGGACAGACTTAATGTATGCCACTTATTTGCTTTCAAGATTTAAGTAAAGTCCTAGCGATATTTATATTGCTGCTGCGAAAAGAGTTCTCAGGTACTTAAAAGGTACTGTACAACTCGGAATATGGTTTAAACTAGTTGAAGAATGTGCTTTACTTGGCTTTGTTGATAGTGATTGGGCCGAACCGATAGTAAATCAAGTTATTTGGTTAGGAAAAATTCAGAAGGATCTTTGAATGAAATCGCAAGTTGTAACTAAGATCAAGTGTGATAACACTTCTGCAATTGCAATTGCTGAAAACCCAGTCCAGCATAGTAGAACAAAGCATATTCTTATCAAATTTCATGTCATTAGAGAAGCTAAGAAAAATAAGGAAATCAAGCTTGTCCATTGTTGCTCGGAGGATCAACTTACTGATATAATTACCAAAGTTCTTCCAAAATTTATATTTGAAACTCTTCATGAACAACTTGGAGTAACCAGCAAACATCTGAAGGAGGAGTGTTAAAGCATTGAGTTATTTGTTGTTATCTTTCTTTTTAGCTTAGTAATTTTATTTCTGAAATTCAGTTATTTAGTTGAGAAAGAATATGATTTTATCAGTACCCTAGTTGAAATAGAATAGGAGTCTTTTATCTATTTTTTCTAATATGTAAATGAATAAACAGACAGGATATTTTTATCATAAAATGTGTTTTTTCTTCTTCTTCTCTGTATTTTGTAGAACAACAGATGTAGCGTCCGGGGATAGACAGTGCGTCCAGTACTGCTATGTAACTCTTATAAAACATTCTTTTACCAAAAGCCGTCATAAAACATAGATTCATCGTCCATAATGATAGTAAAGTAAGAGAGGGGGGACAAGGAATATAAAAACATGACCACTTAAAATTTAGTCCTAAGCTATGTAGCTTTTTACTGACCTCTAGTAACCCATGGGCTATATGGGTTCAGCACTCCCCAACCAACTGGGCCTCAGTCCATGTTTTCCACAATTACTGAAATTAGGTTAATATAACCAATAGACTAGAGCCACCATAGTATCCTCATGTTAAGGAGACCATTCATCGTCCAATTAAGGTACAACATTGTAATGCCCCAAAAACGGGTCCCAAGACATCACACGGTGCTTAGGACCACAAGTGATCCCAAGCTAACCCTTTCTACTGGCATAACTCATGAGTAACTGAAATAAATACGAAAGTCTGATAGAATAATATGGAAGATAAATCTTTTCTGAATATGCTCAATACAAAGCTATATTAAAACAATACATCTCTGATTATACAAGGCAAAACTTGAATCAACTACCTCACTCTACTGACTGTCTATGAATCCTCAAATAATACTAAATATAGGTAGCCGAGACATGATCCCTATCTATCCCTAATGAATATGACTAAATAAAATAGATAATACAAAATTATACTTGACTTGATTCCTTGAATCAAAATAACCCATCACCTGCTGATTGGAAGCTGCAAACTGTCTGAGTCTGAATGTGCATACTAAAACTTGTACCTATATTATGAGACAATGTAGCACATAGACATTTATGTGGATCAGTACTTTGAGGATGTACTGAGTATATCGGAGTGAATGCATAAGTTAAAACATATCTCATAATCGTCATTTATAAAACAATGCATGCTAAATATAAGTGACTCACATAAGTAGGAATATCTGAAATACTGAAATATGTAGCAATAAGAAGTGAAGCATTCTTTATAAATCTAATCATCCACAACATTTAGTTCTAAAATCTATACTTGAATTCTCTTGTTAAAATCATACTGCCTAAGTGTAGAAAGGACTCACTCTTTAAATATAACTTTGTGGGCCTTTAAACTGTGTTTTATAAAAGCTTTTCTATCATTCTTTTCTTTTGAAACTTAGAGACTTTGTGATCTTTGAAAATATTTATGGAACTTTGGGACTTAGGGACTTTGGGCTTGAAAGTTTCTTCTAACCGACATAAACTATGTAAGCTGACATGGAGTCTAATGTCTTGCCCACGTTGGGGAGAGCTGTTCTATCCTTGCCATCGAAATAAAACCTTAACTTTAGTGATCACTATCTTAGCCCACTGTGGGAAAATAAAAAACCTACAATGGCACGTAGTTCTAGGGCATGATACATTGGAATCATACCTAACTCAGTGTTAAATACAACTCCCATTCTTATTGCTCAGAACTTTTTAGGAAAATTCACCTTAAAATAGCACAAGGTTCTATAATGAAAACCAATCATATTTATCTTTACTTTGAACCATGAACTAGATGAATAACGTGGATTCCCTATCTTAGCTTAGGATCAAAATATAAAATATTGCTTAAAAATCATCTTTCTTGAATATCAAGACAGAAACTTATGGCTTACAACCAATACTTGGAAATTATGTCAAATCACAATAAACTTCATGCTAACAATAATAGTATTGAAATACTTTAACAATCTCAAAAATTTATCCTTCGATTTGAAGCATATATATATATATATATATATATATATATATATATATATGTATGTATTTAAATGATCATGATTTCATAATGAAGCTTAACTCCTGACAACTATCTTGGAAACACTTCAAAATAGAAATTTACAATAGGGATGTGCAATTCATGGTATAAATCCTCAATTCAAAGAATAAATAGGTGGAATAAACATGCCCTTCAAAGCTTAAACCACTAAAAAGTTCATAAACTTAAAACAAGACACTTTGGGTATAAACCCCAACATGCAAATAATAAAATGCTTAATAAAATTCAAGTTTTTGAGCACAAAATGAAAGATTTGTTCTTGTTCGAACCCCACATACCTTAATAGATGATCCTTGATGAATTGAATGTAAAAGCTTGAATCTTGGACTTCTATTGATGATTTGGTGATGAATTCTTAGAGCTACTGTATTAGGAACCCTTAATCTTGAATTTTCTTGTAGAATAATTGGAGGAATTTGAATTTCTTGGGGAGGAAGTTTGATGAGCTAGGGTTTTGCTTCTTGAGATGAAAAGAGGAATAATGAGGTATCTTTGCTTCTTTGGGGGTGAAATTATGTGTTTTGGATGGTTTTGGGTGAGGGGAATTGACCAAAGTGACCCTAGGCCATTTTGGAATTGAATTAGAATGTAAAATAGCTTTGAATCCACGTTAATATTTTGTGTCGAGGCGCAGTCGACACGACGCATCAGGATCGCGTTAGCTCATTGCCTCACACGAAAAATGCCATACCATTTTACTCGGTTATCAAATTTTTGCAAAATTGTTATCATTGGAAATCTAATTCAATTATCTACAATTTGGTGGGTCTTGTGATGGAAAATTCCATGTATATAAAAGTTATACACGTTTAAAGTAGACATTTATAGAATCAAATATCAAACTTTGGACAAATCAAAGGATCTTAGCTCCACTAGGCTCTAAGTGACTTCTATGAACATTCTTCACCTCAAAAGCTCATCAAACATGAGGATAAAGATCATTAAACTTATATTAAAATGGGAATCACTAGGATTATATCTTATACATGTAAGAACGACGGTTCATAGACTATGCAGAAAATACGGGGTATTACATTATCTCCCCCTTAAGAACATTCGTCCTCGAATGTTGCTAATTAAGCTGAAAGCACTGAGGAACCTGAAGCTATAAATTATCATGCACAACTGAAATAAACTGAATAGTTGAATTTTAAACATAATGAGCTATTGAACTAATCTACGAGTGCATGAATTCTCATTAAAAATAGCTATATAGCTGAGATAGAAACGAGAGTGTCAACTTATGAGTAACCATTACTTTAGGCTGGATCTGATTTTGCGAGAAATAGATAATAGGTTTATGACATGAAAACTTAGGGAATTACAACATCCCCCCCCTTGGGATCATTCGTCCCCAAATGATACTGATTTAGTTGAAATACTAGAAAAAGATTGAGATGATACACAGGCTACTTACGAACCGAATCATGACTTAATATCTGATACTGAACATGATGTGTGAACTGAGCTGAATTCATAATTTACATGGATGCAAACACATTACCTCTTGGAATGGATATACGCATGAGGCTACGAATAGTAAGACTCGGTGGAAGTTGGGAATCTATAAGAGCTTATCTAATTGATTGCTGAACAGGATTGCAGGCTTCATAAACTAGATTATACTGACTGCCCATACTCAAATGGAGTTTTTCTTCATCACTCTTCTATGAAATTCTATTAACATTAGGGAGCAAAGAATTTTAGGGATGATCTGAACAAGACATCTGAATAATAAATCACAACATTGATACAACTCTACAGCTTGAAACATAGATATATAGATTATAAGCTAGGTTAGAGTTTCTATGCCTTAGGCAAAGCAACTTCTTACTTCCAAACTTAGCAACTCTTCTCGAATACTCCCTCAACTATACTATTCCCCTTAAATACCATACTCACTTGATTTAACTTCTAATTCTCACATAGGCATTGATAAACCTATCTACTAAGGTCTAAACTAAACTATGTCCTCTCACCATGGTCAAGCCTAACTCAAAATCATGGGGTACTACATATAACACCACAACTGAACTGGACTACCAACTTAATATGCGACACGTTGCATTGCGCCCTACCAACGCGATAAATGATGCACCACGGCCATATCCCATTGTCTCACTGTTTTTACCATCCAAAAAGGTCTCAAACCTCGCCCGAAAAATCTAAAACTTACACGAGATGTGCTATTGATAACCCCGATCATAAATTCACTTTAGGATTTACATTCTAAGGCCAGGAAGGTTGGAAACTAATACGCACCACATTCATCAACTTATACACCAACATGACATTTAAGCCTATTTTTATAACCACATATAAACATCTAAACAAACACCCATAATAGAATACTCCTCGTATTTTCTAAACCTCTATCATAACAACTCCCACGCACTACCCCAAGATCATACATACACAAATTTCAACTAACCACAACATGTATCAAAGACTTGGCCTCAACCTTACTTCACACTTATGGCCTTAGCTAAAATAAGCATACAATGATCTCTCATCAACAAGAAACATTTACTCATCACTACTATCATTACATAAGGAGGAGTCACTAAAAGGTTCGAAGATGAGACCTTGAAGCATAGAAGGATACCATACATAAATTGACACTTAAATAAGGCCTGAGGAATATAGAATCAACATCATGGGTTCTTCAAAGAGATCTAAATTGAGGGCATACAAGCTGAATAACGCTAATCAATAGAAGTGTAGCATGAGTTATGGGAACTGAGCATACTATGAAGCATGAGTACATGAGACATGAGCTGAATAACCTGAATTTGGAGTTCATAAATTCCTGGAACATGATTCGCATTGCAAAATGAACTAGATCTCCTCATACTAGGGACTAAGGGGGTACATGAAATTCTATGATATGTATGAACAAAACTATGATCATGGAGCTGACACATAAGGAATAAGTAGACATCATGATGGATGGGGTACTAATACAAAAATAAGAATGAGTCGAGCATCATCCTCCTACACGGGCAGCAATACTAGAATCTGAGAATCTGACTTGGTTATCATCTCCCCCTTAGCTTTAAGAAATCATTCTAAGTCTGTGGAACCCCTTTACTAAACTCTTAACTAAGATACAACCACTTTACTCTAGAGTCCGAGGTATAACAATACATGTAAATAATAGAACTTAACCCAAGGGACTACACCTGAAAGTGTAAAACCCACTGCCAATACTTTCTTCTGAAATACAATTCTATCTTTCTATAGCCCCAAAAGTCATCATATAACAACTTAAACACTTACTAACTTAAAATCTTTATGGGTATCACCATTTCTTGAGTTCACACCATCTAAAGCTTTAACTCTTATTTCTATTTGCTTAATCTTCAAGGATTCAAACTTAAATTCTAACACATAACATAGATTTCACCAACCTTTAACAAACTATACTACTCTTTGTCATAGCTTATAATATCACATCTTTAAACTTATATTTCTAAACCACAAGAATCAAGATCATACCAAAAGGGCTCAACATCATTTACCCATAACTCCTTAACTTAGCTATTAAGAACTTCATATACCAGATAGCCCCATTCATACTTATCAATTCAAGAGTACTACTAACCACTCATCACTTAATAAAATTTGAAAATAATAAATCCCCTTATCACCTTCGAAACATCTCTACATTATACCTACAACATCATATTAAATTGCAAACAAATAATTTAAGCTCTTGCATACACTGTTCAAGCCTACTAGATCACTTCCATACAACTAGCGACACTAACCAAGAAATCATTACATCTACCTTAATGACAATCTACTATTCAAACTTAGTGTCTAGTGCTAGGCATAATTAACAGCACAACCTCACATACTAATCTCACTTGGAATCTATAGAATAAAATATCAAGAAACACTAATCCGCTAGAACTTCATAACAATAATAATCGATTATAATCATATGGCCTATCTTATCATAATCCATTAACACATCATTCTTCTACACATCATTACTATTTACCCTTCTATACATCTAGATTACGATCATAGCTCCTTAAGTTTTAACTAAAACTCCTTTTTTCAACCACAAGGGAACCCTAAATTAACAATACTAAACCACCAAGTACTATATTAATATCATGTACCTTTCAACCACAATAAATACCATCTATAAATCCTTCCGTACTTCAAGCAAATGATAATTCACCTTAAATAATAACTCCTCTATCTTTCACTAATCAAACACGACAGGACATATCACCATAACATAAAATATATAGCATGCATAAGTTTATCTCTATGCTTTCTATCAATTGCCATTCCCAATTTTCTTGTCACTGCACTTCTATACCCATACTTCCAACTATAGAAAGCTTTTACTACTTATGAATCATACCACTGAGGGTCATAATATCCCTCTAATAAACACTTTATCTAATAATCTAAGTTTATACTATCTCCTCTCATGAGCATTATCTGGGGAGGAACTAAAACTTGCTAATTAGGTTATCTCGAGAATAAATCATAAATGAATAATTTTGGGGTAATACACGAGTATACAGGAGTTTCTGAAGGAACAACTTTACAATACAATCTAGAGTATGAAAGGAAGAAAAGTTTTCCTAAATGCCTTGTTGCCTCTCGAAGAAAAGTACAGACATCTCTATACCATCCTGCAAGACTCTACTAGTCATGGCTTCACAGACACCCTAGGAAATTTGAACCTTGAGCTTTGATACCAAGTTTGTAACGCCCTAAAAATGGGTCATGAAATGTCACACAGTGCTTAGGACAACAAGTGATCCCAAGCTAACCCTTTCTACTAGCATAACTCATGAGCAACTGAAATAAATATGAAAGTCTGATAGAATAATGCGGAAGATAAATCTTTTCTTAATATGCTCAATACAAGGATATATTAAAACAATACATCTCTGATTATCAAGGAAAAACTTGTATCAACTATCTCACTCTACTGACTGTCTATGAAGCCTCTACTAATACTGACTATAGGTAACCGGGACATGACCCCCAGCTATCCCTAATAAATACGACTGACTAAAAGAGACAATATAAACTTATACTTACTTGAGTCTTCGAATCAAAAAAACCCATCACCTGCTGATTGGAAGCTATAAATTGTCTGAGTTTGAATGTGCATACTAAAACTTGTACCTATATTATTAGACAATATAGCACATAGACATATGTGTGGATCAGTACTTTGGGAATGTACTGAGTATATGGGGGTGAATGCATAAGTAAAAACATATCTCACAATAATCATTTATAAAATAATGCATTCTAAATATAAGTGACTCGTATAAGAAGGAATATCTGAAATACTGAAATATGTAGCAATAAAAAGTGAAACATTCTTTATAAATCTTATCAGCCACAATTTAGTTCTAAAAGTTGTACTTGAATTCTCTCATTAAAATTATACTGCCTAAGTGTAGAAAGGACTCACTCTTTAAATCTAACTTCGTGAGCCTTGACACATAGTTTTATAAAAGCTTTTCTATTATTCTTTTGTTTTGAAACTTAGAGACTTTGGGATCTTTGAAAATATTTTTGGAACTTTGGGACTTAGGGACTTTGGGCTTGGTAGTTTCTTTCAACAAACATCAACTATGTAAGATAACATGGGGTTAAACATCTTGCCCATGTTCGGGAGAGCTATTCTGTCCTTGCCATTGAAATAGAACCTTAACTTTAGTGATCACTATCTTAGCCCACTATGGTCAAATTAGAAACCTATGGTGGCACGTAGTTCGGGGGCGTGAGACCTTGGAATCATACCTAACTCGGTGCTAAATGCTACTCCCATACTTATTGTTCAGAACATTTTAGGAAAATCCACCTTAAAATAGCACAAGGGTCTATAATGAAAACTAATTATGCTTCTCTTTATTTTGAATCATGAACTAAATGAATAACGTGGATTCCCTATCTTAGCTTAGAATCAAAAGATCAGATCTTGCTTAAAAATCTTCTTTCTTGAATACCAAGAGTGAAAATTATGGCTTACAACTCATACTTGGAAATTATGTCTAATCACAATAAACTTCATGCTCACAATAATAGTACTGAAATACTTTAACAATCTCAAAAATTCATCCTTGGATTTAAAGCAAATATATATCTTTAAATGATCACGATTTCATAATGAAGCTTAATTCTTGACAACAATCTTGAAAACACTTGAAAATTGCAATTTACAATAGGGATGTGCAATTCATGATATAAATCCTCAATTCAAGTCATAAATAGGTGGAATAAACATCCACTTCAAGGCTTAAACCACTTACAAGTTCATAAACTTAAAACAAGACACTTTGGGTATAAACCCCAACTTGCAAATTATAAAATCTTCAATAAAATTCAAGTTTTTGGGCACAAGAATAAAAGATTTGTTCTTGTTCAAACTCCACATACCTTAATAGATGATTTTTGATGAAGTGAATGCAAAAGCTTGAATCTTGGACTTCTATTGATACTTTGGTGATGAATTCTTAGAGCTTTTGTATTGGGAACCCTTAATATTGAATTTCCTTGGAGAATAATTGGAGGAATTTGAATTTCTTAGGGAGGAAGTTTGATGAGCTAGGGTTTTGCTTCTTGAGATGAAGGATGAATAATGAGGTATCTTTGCATCTTTGGGGGTAAACTTATGTGTTTTGGACGGTTTTAGGTGAGGGGAATTGACCAAAGTGACCCTAGGCCCTTTTGAAATTGAATTAGCATGTAAAATAGCTTTGGATCCGCGTCAATGTTTCATGTCGAGGTGCAGTCGACGTGACGTGTCAAGATCGCGTCGGCTCACTGCCTCACACGGAAAATGTCATAACTTTATACTCGGTTATCGAATTTTTACAAAATTGGTATTGTTGGAAAGCTAATTCAATTATATACAACTTGGTGGGTCTTAGGATGGAAAATTCTATGCTTATGAAAAGTTATACACATTAAAAGTATACCTTTGTAGAATTGTATATCAAACTTTGGATAAATCAAAGGATCTTAGCTCTACTAGGCTCTAAGTGACTTCTATGAAGATTCTTCACCTAAATAGCTCATCAAACATGAGTATAAAGATCATTTAACGTATATTCACATGGAAATCACTTGGATTATAGCTTATACACGTAAGAACGATGGTTCTTAGACTAGCCCACAAATACGGGATATTACATTATTTCTCCCTTGGGAACGTTCATCCTCGAATGGGGCAAATTAAGCTGAAAGCACTGAGGAACCTGAGGCTATAACCTATCATGCACAACTGAAATAAAGTGAATAACTGAATCTTAAACATAATGAGCTATTGAACTGATCTGCGATTGCATGAATTCTCATAAAAAATAGCTATATGGCTAAGATAGAAATGAGAGTGTCAATTTATGAGTAACCATTACTTTAGGCTGGATCTGATTTCGTGAGAAATCGATGATAGATTTATGACATAAAAACTTAGGGTATTACAGGCATCCCTGTGTTTGCAAAATATAGGTTTCGGGTGCTGGTCATGAGCCGATGAAGCTGTATACTTCCCTCTAAAAATTATAATATTGTAAATAAACTCTTATTCATAGAGTCTTTCATTAAGTCATTTCCATATTGGTATCATCATACCATGATTTGCAAGTCATTCATATTATGCCATACCATTTTCTTAAGACATTTTAGACTCCCAATTCAGTCTTGAAAGTTCATAAACATAAATCCCAAGGGCTGTGAAAAATTATTTAACTTTTCATCCTTTCATGTCATACTTTATATAAAAGATAGAGTAAAAATCATAATTTCCATGAAAAGACAAGTTTTGAAGTAGGTTGAGGGCCATATTTTCATCATGCAAAACCTTAAAAGTTTTGAATCTGTGTTAACAAGTTCATCATTTCCATAGAACATATTACATCTCAAAACCCATAAATATTGCATAGAAAACCCATAAAACAAGAAGAGAGAGAAATCGATATAAGGGTTTTCACAACAATCTCATCAACCCTAACATTAATCAATTATTAAAAAACACTTAATTACCAAGTAAATTGACAAATATAGTACTACTTAAAGTAAGGAATGTTCATCATGCCTTTTAGATGAATAGAGGTTGAATCTAAGCCTTGAATCTTGAACCCTAGGTGTTCTTGCCTCTTAGAATATTTTGGGGGAGGAGGAAGAGTTTCTATCGTTACTCTTTTCGAGAAAGATCATAATAGAGTGTTCAAAAGGTGTTTTAAGCATATAAGTGTAGAACCTCATAAGAAAAATGACTAAAATACCCCTAAATTTAACCCAAAGAAATTGCTCAGAAATAGGTTCCAATGGCTTGGTCCACTAGACATGGGTACAACGCTCAGATCAAGGGTCCAACCTCTGGAAGTTGGATCTGTTTTATGTCCATCAGAACCTGATTCGCGACTCCAACTCACGAGTAGTGGGTTAGAGGCATGGAAATTAGACCAATTTTGCAGCTTTAAGGACTCGACTCACGAGTCGTAAGTTCAACTCATGAGTCGTAGGTTGCTGACAACTTAACAGTGATTTAGTAAAATGGTTATAACTTTTTTTCCAACATTGGTATAAAGCGAAACTGGATGTGTTAGAAAGCTAAGTAAAATATCTATCAATTAGTGGGTCTTATCAAAAATATTCCATAATCTAAGAGTTATTTTCATTGGAAGTTGACTATAGCAAGAAACTTCATGAGAAATAAGCCAGTAAGGGAGGTTTTTGACGTGGCTATAAGTTTGGAGTTACTTGAGACCTTAATACATGCATAAATCACTTTCAATACTACAAAGACATGAAGTTTAATTTTAGAAGTACTTGCAATTTATGCAACATTTGGTGCACAAAAGTCCAAAAATTTTTGGGGTGTTACACTTATTTATCAGGCCAACAGCTAATCAATGCCAATGGAACTTTCCATTTGTGCGTTATACCTCTTATTGTTCCATATTGAAATGTTGAATACTCCCATTATTTTTTATAAATCATGGTGTTCGAATCAACTTGGAAAACTCTTTCAATCTTTAATAAATATATTCAATAGAGTATTATCTATGTTTATTTAGACATCATATTTAGCTAGTAATCTGCTGATTTTTACAATAAGGATAGATATAGAAAGAAGTAATTTATGACTTGGGTTAACTTCAAGTATTTTGCAACAAATTATGTTTGGTGAAAGGGTCAAGTATTAATTATTATAATACATGTTTTTGCAACTCAATCAAGAAAAAATATTTTTAAAATGCTACACAGAAGATAACCCCAACAAAATGGACCAATTATTCAGACATATCCAGCAACCACTATATCAACAACAAACCAGTAATATGGAAAACGGAAAACACTCTAAATCCTCTCTGAACTATTGGTTTTTAATTACTCAATTTCCATTTTAAAATATTTTAGCATCAGAAATACTCAACTAATTATTCTTCACCAAAGTAAAATGTAACACATCTTTCATTAAAATTACTAGTTAAAAAACACTTTAAAAAAAAGTTCCATACCACACTTCAGTGTAATAGCTCATAAAAACAGATAAAATGTAAAAACCAAGGCAAGCTCGAATGAGAAGGCATGACAATTTTTTTTGAATGATGATTAATGTGGGATTAAGTGTGTGTCTGTCACGACCTTAAGTAGGGCCTACTTACGGCGGGTGTCACGACCTTAAGTAGGGCCTACTTACGGCGGGTATCTCAAGCCCACCGTGAGCCCGAGACCACTCTCTTAGTCTAACCTTTAGCGCACAATAGATGAATACAGTGGAAGCCAACCAAATACTAATAAGAAGAATAGATGAGTCAAATGGAAATTTTATGAATCCAAAGAAAACAACCATCAATCCAAATACTTGTCCAGAAAAGCCTCTAAGAAATACTACATAAGAAAAAGAAACCTAATGAAATGTTCAGGCCTTCCGAAAGACGGTGGTTCACCATTTTATAGCAAATCAACAAACGAATCGAACCACCTAACGCTGCATGAGAGCAATAGAAAAGTCCTCTGAACCTACATCATGAAATAATGCAGCGTCCAAGGACATTTAGAGGGGAGCACTGGCATCTAACTCAGAAAAAAGGGATAAAATAATGTCACTACCAAAACTAGTCAAAAACCACATGCACAACATTTATATATACATATATAGGATGCTAGGATAGGGACAAGGGTCATGAACATCAGAGTTTAAACCATTAACCTGAACTATATAGCTCGCTCCGTCCTAAAAGAACTCATGGGCTATATGGGTCCGACTCTCCCTATTGAAAGGGCCCCAGTATGTGTTAGCCACGCGTACTGAGGAACCCAAAGATAGGCTAAATACACCAAGGCAATAGTCATACAAAATATAATGTTTATCCAGATGCAGGGTCATATAGACCCCCAACGTCGGCAAACGTTGTTTCCAATATAGGTCCCTCTAGGACATACATCTTCACGTTGAGCTACACAATTCCCTTTAAGACCAATTTAAAATAGTTTGTACATAAACCAACTATTAACTCAGGAGTCATTTATTAAGACATTTACCAACATGGTATCGTCATACCAATATGCTTACAAGCTAATTCAATTTTGTCAAATCAGTTCATTTATCTATTAGACTCCAAAGTTTCACTTAAAATCATAAACCATAGCCACCAAGGGCATTCCAAATCTATTGTTATTCATTTATGCTTCAATGCAATGCAATATTTTCCAAAATAAGTTAAATTATGTATAACCACATTTAAAACAAAGATTGTAAAGTTGATTGACGTAAATACTATTATCAGACAAAAATTCATTCAATTTGAGGAAACCCATGTCACCTATTCAAATCAATATCGTAATGCACCAATTTTATTCCACAAATAATTAATTAAAGCATGAATAATACATTTAAATCATGGGAAAAGCAATTTAAGTAATAACACTCAAAACCCCTTAACCCAATTTCAAATCCTTCAATCCAAATCACATGAATATTAAATAAATTAATGTCACAGTGTAAAATTCAAGTTAAGAAATGAGAAACAAGCATGAAATATCAAGGAATTTGAAGAGAATTTGAAGTTTTGAGCTTGAATGGTAAATTCTCTATGAAAACCTTGTGGTTTCTTGGGTTGGGAGTTAAAGAAGAAAAGTATAGTGTTTGATCCTTGAAAACTGAAAGGAAAGTGTCCATTGGGTGTTTAAAAGTCATTTAAATGGTAAAAAGACCAAAAGCCCCTCACGCCAATTGAAAAAAGTCTAAAATTGAACAGAAAATACATAGCAGTGTGTCACTCCACTATCATAGAGCTTAGTTTCCATGCCACACCCTTATCACAGAAGCTAAGTGGCGTGGCACGCCACTATCGCAGAGGTTTACTGCCTCGGGTCCCAAAATCGCCCCGAACCCTTTTCAAAATTTAGAAGCTTTCTCAAAACACCCTTTTGACATCCCTAATCATAATTAAAATAAAAAAATTAATGTTACGCTAGGGAGGATCAAAAATAAATTTGTTGAAATTTTGTAGGTTCTTATATTATCCCCCTCTTAGAATCATTCGTCCTCGAATGAGAAGTTAGGACATGTTTAGTACGATAATAGAAAGAGTATATCTGAATCCAATGACAAATTCAAAATGATACCAATGGGTAATGAAAATCATACCTCAAGGACTTTTATCCAATGCGGGGAACAAGAATGGATACTTGGCTTTCATGTTTTCTTTAGCTTCCTATGTAGCTTCTTCCACCTTTTGATTTCTCCAAAGGACACCTTCACCAAAGCTACATCCTTTGTCCTAAAAATATGAACTTGTATATCCAAATTTCAACTGAGACCTCCTCATAAGACAACGAATCTGAAATGCCAACACCCTCAACAGGCACTATCAAAGAAGGGTCACCACACACTTTTTCAACAAACATATGGAAAATAGGATGAATAGAGCCCAAACTTGATGGTAAGTCTAACTTATAAGAAACATTCTCAGTTCTTCTCAAAACCTGGTATGGACCAATATTATGGGTATTGAGCAACCCCCTCTTCCTAAACCTCATGACTCTTTTCATAGAACAAACCTTCAAGAACACCCAATCATTCACTTCAAACTATAACACTCTTCTCCTTACATCCATATAAGATTTTTGTGACTCTGAGAAGTCTTAAGTCTTTCTCTAATCACCTTCACTTTTTCCATGGCTTGATTAATCAAGTAAGGACCAAACAACCTAGTCTCACCTACCTCAAACCACCCAATGGGAGACCTACACCTCCTACTATAAAGAGCCCCAAAAGAAACCATTTTAATGCTAGAATGATAACTGTTATTATAAGAAAACTCAATAAGAGGCGAATGGTTAACCCAACTGCCATTAAAATCATTTACACTGTCCCATAGCATATCCTTTATGGTCTAAATAGTGTCCTCCACTTATCCATCCATTTGAGAATGGAAAGTGGTGCTAAGGTTCAACTAAGTACCCAAACCTATATGAAATGAACGCCATAAGAGTTAAGAGAACTGTGTACCTCATTCTAAAATGATGGACATCAGCGCTACATTCAACTTTATATATCCTGAATGAACAACTTAGAATAATCATCTCCTGAGTACCCAGTCCTCACAAGCAAGAAGTGAGTAGACTTAGTCATTCTATCCATAATGACTTAAATAGAATCATACTAATTGTGAGAACGTGAAAGACTTATAACAAAATCCATATTAATCATCTCCCACTTCCACAAAAGTAACTCTATCTCTTGGGACATGCACCAGGCCTCAAATGTTCTACTTTAACATGCTAACAAACCATACACTTAGCCATAAAGTTCTCTGTATCCCTCTTCATATTATTCCACCATTAGATTTCCTTCAAGTTAACATTTTAGTCAAACTCGGGTGAACTGTATATCTTGACTCATGAGCCTCAGCCAAGATTCTTTCCCACAACCCATCAACATTAGGAACACAGAACCTTTATTGATACTTTAGGATGTCATCTCCCTTAATCTTGAAAGATATAACCTTTTGTTGACCCACATCATCCTTGATTTGCATAAATATGAGATCCATAGCCTGTTTCTCCTTTAACTCAGTACCAAGAGATGATTTAACCACTTTCTGAGCAATCACTTCTCCACCCTAAGATTCCAAAATACAAACTCCCATGTTAGCCAACCTATGAGTATCCTTCACTAATCTTCTTTTCTCATTATCAACATAAGAAAAGCTCCTTATAGACAACCTTCTAAGAGCATCGGCAATAACATTAGCTTTACCTGGAAGGTAGTGCAAACTTATGTCACAATTCTTATGCAATTCGAGTATCGCCTCTACCTGAGATTCATTTCCCTCTGTGTAAACACATACTGCAAGATCTTATGTTTTGAATAAATATCCACATGCACCCCATATAGATAATGGTGCTATATCTTCAAAGCAAAGACCACAACCGCAACTCTAGATAGTAAGTTGGATAATTCCTCTTGTGAACCTTAAGTTTTCTAGAAGCATAGTCCACAACCTTACCATGCTGCATCAAAACACAACTCAATCTCACATGGGATGTTTCACAATACACAAGCAACCCATCAGTACCCTCGGGTAGGGTCAAAATAGGTGCATAGGCCAATTTATCCTTTAACTTCTCAAAAATACTTTTAGAATCGTTGCATCACAAAAACTTAACCTTTTTCTAAGTAAACTTCGTCAGCAGAGTGACAATAGATAAGAAGATCTCCATAAATCTCCTATAAAACCTAGCCAAACCAAAAAGATCCTAATGTCAGTTGGAGTTGTGGATATAGGCCATTTCTTAATTGCCTTAACTTTTTGTAGATCCATCTTGATCCCCTCAATAGAAACAAACATGCCTGACAAAGGCCATAACACTTAATCAAAATTCACGCTTTCAAAATTTTTGTATAATTTTTAGTCTTTAAGAATCTGCAACAAAATTTAGAGGTGATTGGCACGATCCTCCTCACTCTTAGAGTATACAAAGATGTCATCAATGGAGATTATAATAACAAATCTAGAAAATACTTGAACACCCGATTCATAAGATCCGTGAAAGTAGCTGGAGCATTAGTCAACCCAAATGACATAACCAAAAGCTCATAATGGCCATACCAAGTTTGAAAAGCATTCTTGGGAATATCATCCGCTCTAATTTTCAACTAGTGATAGCTCGAAAAGAGATCAATCTTAAGGAAACACCTAGCTCCCTAAAGTTGATTGAATAGGTCATCAATCCTAGGAAAAGTATACTTACTTTTCACTATAACCTTATTCAGCTGCCAATAGTCTTTACACATTCAAAAAGGACCATCCTTCTTTCGCAGGAAGAGTACAGGAGCACCCCTTGGAGAAACACTAGGAAAGACTAAAACCTGATCCGGAAGATTCTTTAATTGCTCCTTAGCTCGTTTAGTTTAGCCGGAGCCATTCTAAAATGAGGAATGAAAATGGGACTGATATTCGGTAGAAGACTAATCCTAAAATCTAATTTCCTATCATGAGAAATCTCTATAAGATCATCAAAAAAACCATTAGGAAATTCATTAACCATAGGGATAGATTTCAAAGAGAGACTCTTAGAGTTAGAATCTTTAACCCAAACTAGATTATACAGACACCCTTTGCAAATCATTTTCTCAGCTCTAAAATAAGAAATAAACCTCTCTTTTGGTACTAAAGAAATCTACTCCCATTTAATCACTGATTTATTAAAATAGTAGAAGCTGACCCTTTGGGTTGTACAATCAAGAGAAGCATAGCATGAATAAAGCCAATTCATCCCCATGATTACATCAAAATTAATCATATCGATTTCTATCAAATCCACCAATGTCTCCTTATTGAGAATGGACACCACACAACCTCTATAGATTCTTCTAGTAAAAACTGACTCGCCTACAGAAGTAGAAATAGAGAAGGGGTCAAAAAAAATTTTAGGATCAAAACTAATGTCTATATCCACATAAGGGTTCATATAAGACAGAGTAGAACCCAGAGCAATCAAACAATAAACATCACGAGAGAAGAGTTGTAACATACCAGTGACAACATCGGGGGATTCCTCATAATCCTGATGAGTAGCAAGAGCATAGATATGATTTTGGACAGTGCCGGTTCCTGAAGTGGCACTCTTAAGTGCAGGAGTCGAACAAGTTGCGACTGGGACCTTATCATCTCCAGTGGAAACTTTAGCTATAGGACAATTCCATTGAAAATGACCAGGATGACCACAATTAGAACATAAGTTCCTGCCCTCCTCACAATATATAGGGTGAAGCTTCCTACAAAAATGTCAAGGTGGATAAGGTGGGGCTGACTAAGCTCCGCTATCCTACGATAGAGCACCTTGGGCCTTAGCACCATTACTAGACTGGAAACGATGATCACCTGAAGTCTTAAGCTAAGAACCACTAGCGCTCGTATAAGAATTTCTCCAATTCTTTCTCTTAGTCCACTGTCTACCATATCTCTCATTATTCTACTTATTTGCACCCTACTCTTAATAAATAAACTTTTTGCTTTGCCTCTCTCTTATCTCCACCTACTTGTTTTTTTATCCTTCACCTGCTATATATAAACCACCATCCTGGATATATCCATATCATTATTCAACATAGCATCATTACACTCTAACACCAAGTTATGAGACAAGCTAGAAGCAAACTTCCTTATTTTGGACCTCATATTATACAACAATTCTAGTGCATAATGGGATAACTATTGAAACTTTAAAGCATACTTCTTAATACTTATCTTGGCTACTTCAAGTTCACAAGATCTTCGGCCTTAGCCTCCCTCAACTCTTGAGGAAAGAAGTGATCAAGAAAAATACCTAAAAACTCATCTCCTACTTCCAATTCAGCGTTATCACCCCTCATCATTTCCCACTCCTCATACCACTAGTAAGCCATATCTTTCAACTAATAGGCGGCAAATTACATATTCTTTGAATCAGTAGCATGCATCACCCTAAAGATTTTCTCTAACTCATTAATAAACCCCTAGGAATCCTCTTCAACGCTAGAGACAGCAAAGGCTAGGGATTCAACCTCATAAACTAGCCAATCCGAGTGAACTTAGATGAACTAACAGCAAAACCTATATGATCAGGTTAAAGAGACTGCAATGCCACCAGTTAAGCAAGCATTTGAATAAACTGATGAAAATCTGGTTAGAGATATCCCCTTGAGGTGATTAAGCATGAGTATGACCAGCTAGAGGAGGACAAGTGGGGACTGATAGAACCCCACATAGAGCGGCATATTTAGGAGAATAGGTTCCCCAGGTGAGATTGAGGTTCTAACAGAGTTTCTACGATCGTTAGATCTTTGGGGAGGTATGATCTGAAATGCGAGTAAGCTAGGAGTTAGAGCAGTTTTTATAGAACCTAGACTTTATAGCCTAAAATAGAACAGAAAAAAGGAAAGCATTCCTAAATGCCTTGTAGCCTGTCCCTATAAGTGTGGCGCACTACACACCCAAGAAAAGGACTCTTGTAACACCCCATAAATACATCCTAGATGTCATACAGTGCTTAAGACAATAAGTAGTGCCAAGCTAACACTTTAAGCCTTCTAACAACTTTGGAATCAATAACAAAGATGACTTGTCACATAAAATCTTGAAATACTGAATTAATAAAATAACTGAAAGTCTTAAACTCAAAATCATAAAACCCAACACTTTGAATCAAAAATAAAAAACAGTCGGACAAGTCTCTACTTCTTACTAGAGAGCCACTGGGACAAGCCCCAGCTGACTCAAACTAAAATAAAATCAAATAACTAAAACACCTCATAAATATCAAAGTTTAATAAAACTAGGTCCTCAAACTATAAGGACTCACCAAATTCGGGATATTGGTAGAGATGCTCAAATTTAATCATGCTGTTGGAACTGAGCACCAGGACCTATATTATAAAAATGTAGCACATAGACATATATATGGATCAGTACTTCTGGAATATACTGAGTATGTGGGGGTGAATGTATGAGTAAAACAGTAATTCAATATTCATAAAAATTTTTAATTAATGAATGTCAAGTGTAATTGACTTACCTTAAGCTTGAATAACTGAAAGTTGAAAATCATAAATAATAACACATACTATATAAATCTTGTGAGCCATAACACTTAGATCTAAAAGCTTTTCTTTTATTCTGTCTTAGGAAGGTTCTTCTAACCGACATAAATCATATAAGCTACCATGAATTCCAATGTCTTTCCCAAGTAGGGAAAAGCTGATGTTGGGGAGATCCATCCTACCCTTGCCATCGAAATAGGATCTAATCTTGAGTGATAACTATAAGTAACTTCATACATATTGGGAATAAGTTGAACCTACATTGGCTCATAGTTCTGGGATATGTGACATTTCCACATACCCAACTCGGTGCTAAGTACTACTACCTTATAACTTTGTTCTCATAATTTATGAAATCCACCTTTAAATACTAGCATAAGGGTTTAGAATGAAAACTATTTATGTATCTCTTTCTTTAAATCACAATCAAGTTGAATAAAAAAATGTGGATTCCATATCTTGGTTGAGGATCAAAATATCAATTCTTGCTTTAAATCATGATATAGGCTTATCAAAGAATGCTTAAAAGAATAATCTTCTAGAAATTTCAATACTTAATCTTAAGGCTTAAAACCCATGATTTAAACTCATGTCAATTCATAACAAGACTTTATAGTCAATAACAATCTTGAAATACTTCAATCAAGAACAAGTCAAAATAGTGCAATCTCATTCATAACATAAACCTTGTAATTAAAACAAAAACACAAACACTTCTTGATATACATAAAGCTTTAAATCTCATGAAAATCATATGCTTCAAGAATATATATATATATATATATATATATATATATATATATATATATATATATATATATATATATATAGGCTTGATTTGATGGATGAAAGCTTGAATTGTAAACCTTGGGAATGATCTCGAAGCATTCTTGAACTTCTTGAATTAGGGAACTTTGATCCTTGCTTATTTTGAAGAGAATGGAATGGCATTTTTGGTGTTCTTGAGAAGAGGTTAAGGTTTGTTCTTAAGAGAGGATGATTTTTTAAGAGAGTTTGTGAATTAAATGTCCAATTATGCCTTTTGGGACCCTTAATCTCGTGTTATGGGTCAATTGGGTGAAGGGAAAAGACTCAAATACCCTCATAGACCCAAAATTTATTAAACTGAACTAGACAACTGACGAGATAAGTGATGCGTTGCGTCACACTACCGATGCAATATGTGATGTACCACGTTGCTCTCCACCAATATGACATCCAACGCGCCATGGTTGTATTGTGTTTCCTCGCTATTTTTAAAATCCAAACAGGCCTCTAAACTACTCCAAAAAACCCAAAACTTACCCGAGATGAGCTATCGACCACCCCGATCCTGAATCAACTTAAAAATTAACATTCTAAGGCCAGTAAGGTCGGAATTAAAATCATCAAAATTTAAGAGGTTTAAAAATGACTAGTCTTAACACTTAGTGAATTTTTTCTAAGTCTTAGACCCCTCTATCAAGCAATAGTGAGCTGAATTGAGTTAGGATCTTGTGGGGTCTTGCAATATCTCCCCTTTGGAAACATTTATCCTTGAATGGGAATGACTAAACTGAGAATACTGAGGGCCTAAGATTACTACTGAACTTGCATAACTGAAAAATGCTTACATGACTGAATTGATTCATGAATGTATGAAATGATATGAAGATGATTATATAAAGCTAGAAATGAGAATGGAATAGAGAAAATCTAAGGATAGTTGTTACCTTAAGCTGAATCTAAACTTGCGATAAAATGATGAGGGTACTTGGTTCACATATCTGCTTCTGCTTCCCAAGTGGCACCCTCAACGGACTTATTTCGCTAGAGAACCTTGATCAAAGGAACTTGTTTGTTCCTTAGTCTATGAATTTGTGATCAAGGATCTTAACTAGGATTTCTTCTTAAGAAAGGCTATATTGAATTTTGGTGCTATCCAAAAGAACTACAATAGCTGGATAACCAATACACTTCTTTAACATAAAGACATAAAACACTGGGTGAATGGATGATAAATCTATAGGCAACTCTAGCTCATATTCTACCTTCCCAACACGATTCAATATTCTGTAAGATCCAATATATAAGGGTCTAAGCTTCCCTTTTTTGCTAAATCTCTTCACTCCTTTCATGGGTGAAATCTTCAAATAACCTAAGTCACCAACCTTAAACACAAGATCACTTCTCATCACATTTGCATAAGATTTTTGATGACTCTGAGATGCCTTAAGTCTCTCTCTAAAGAACTGAACTTTTTCCATAGCTTCTGTCACGCCCCAAAATCCCATCGGGCCGGACTGGCACCCGAAGCCGAGAAGGCCCGGGAGAACCCGTTCAAATACCTGTACTTTCACTTACATGTCACCAAAAATTTGGACAGCACTTCATTGCATATAGAAGAATCTAATTACCTGTATCAGCACAACACGCACAAATATATATATAATACTTGGCCGTCGGGTCCACCACATATACAAATATAACATCACTATATAAACTTCCATGACTTTACCCTTCCTTATGTCTACAAAGCCTCTAGGATATACATGACATAACTAGGGTCGGGACAAACCCCCGCCCACACACGACTCCTGTACAATGACAAAACATAAGGAACCGACTCAGAAAGCTCCGAAGCAAACTGGAGCTCACCAACAATAGCTATATGACCTGGCTCCTATCTATGCTGTGAGTGAGCTGAAGCACCTGTGCCTGCAGCATGAAATGCAGGTCCCCCGTGAGGGACGTCAGTACGAAATATGTACTAAGTATGTAAAGCTGTAAATAATCATATGTGATATGGGGGATCAAGAAAATCAGACGCAAGTGAATAAATCATAATAGAAGTGAACCACACTTCATAAACACTTTTAGGATCATGCACATTATCATTAATCTGAATTGAGTTCTTGAATTCAAACACATTTGTGGAACGGTATACATTCGTTCATTTCATTCTTCACAATTATCAATCGCCACTACCTCCTCCTCCCGAACCTCCAACCACCTAACAATAATCAATACTGTATCGTACTGTGACCATTAGGCTGCCCCAGCACATATCAATTGGGATCGACCCATGCTAGGCTTATGCCCCTGGGATACCACCCATAAACACATAAATAGGGATCGACCCATGCTAGGCTTATGCCCCTGGGATACCAGCCACACGTATATCAAGTAACACACATAAGAGATCTTTCCAATAACTTAGTTCAAAAGCTTTTGAGATTATTACATTAGTGTTCATGCCAATATAGTACCTTTGGAACAATGATATATCAATAGGAATCAAGTAATAGACCTTCTATACAATAACAATGTCATAAAGACTCATTGGTACATCAACAATGTGTTTCAGAATCATCAATATCACAATAATGAAATAGGAGCCTTTTGGTATATCAATGAAACATTTTGACACTTTATAGAATGGAAACAACTTCGTTGGTAATGTAGAACAATACATGTTTTTGGACAACCTCGGAATCTTACTTGATGGAACATTGGTGTTTTCATGCCAAAGAACATCGTTAGAGTATGCTTTACATACCTCGTTGTAGATTCAGATACCAATTCAACACAACTTCTTGCCTTTACAAATCACTTATCTACAATGAAATGTTTGGCATCTAGGATTAGCAACCCAACACCACAATTCTCTTCCATAATTCCATACAACCAATATTTGCAAAACATTGCAAAAACCAACTTGAACAATAGGTTTATGTGTATATATATATATATATAATCATCATTTCAATACCACATCATCAATACCAAATCCCTTCACAATTCAACATAATCCAACCATGCACAAGAATAATCCAACATCATTTCCCAATCATCTTTCAACAACAATCAAATAACATACTTGTTATGCTCACATGCATATATATATATATATATATATATATATATATATATATATATATATATATATATATATATATATATATATATATATATATATATATACATATCCATATAAATAACACCAACATAATGTACATCCTTACCATAAAATGGCCCTTTTGGTTTCGAAGTCCTATTGGCACAAATAAGGGGTGCTTCTCGAAGCCCTCAAGACGGTGAACACAACTACGGAATCAATTTGGATTTTCTACGGTTGAATCACAAGATAATTGGAGTTGAAATTAGGCTAGGCTTTCTTATTTTCAATTTGATGATAATTGATGGATATGAGACTGATTATATGTATATAATGACCAATTTTCGTCCATGAGGTGATGGTAAATGACCATATTGCCCTTAAAAATTTAAGTAAATCCGAATCTGTCCATGGTGGACTGTTTTGACAGGCTAAAGTAAATCGGCCATAACTCTTTTCTCCGATCTTGGATTTGGGTGAAATTGGTATCGTTGGATATAAAATTCAAATGGCTTTCATTTCATATAAAGTAGGTCACCCAGTTCGTCCTGTACAAGGAGTTATGATCGTTTGAAGTTGACCCTAAAAATCTGTTTTGAGAGGCTAAAGTAAAACGAGTATAACTCCTTACTCAGATGTTGGATTTGGATGAAACCAATTGCATTGAAAAGAAGACTCAAAGATATTTCTTTTGATAGGTCGTAGCTCTCCCAGTTCATTATATTGAGGGAGTTATTATCGTTCAAAGTTGACCCAAAAAACTGGCAGGCCTCAGTAGTTTGTGTGCAGGAAATTTTCCTGCACATTTACTGTTCACATATCCCGGCCACCGTTTTATAGTTTCGAACGTGCTCGATTATATCCGAAACTTATCTTTTTTTTGAAATCTTTATATCTTTGGAAATCTTATTCAATAACCTTCGTATGAAACCATCGACGGGCAAATTCCGGTATAAATAAAGTCGATTCCTATACACATATAATCCAACTATACACTTGAAACCATCTCAAAATAATCAATACTCATACTTAAACTCATATATACCTAACTTATGATCAATACATATACTCCAACACATATAACCATGGCTAATGCACGTAATTAAGTACGGGGTGTTACAGCTTCAAATACCACATCTGGCACTACCAAAGAAGCCTTTCCCACTTAAAACCAACTAATGGGTGATCTACACCTTCTCCCATAGATAGCCTTAAATGGGTCCATTTGAATATTATAATGATAAGTGTTGTTGTAGGCAAACTCGATCAATAGCTTGTGATCATTCTAACTTTATTTAAAGTCAATAATACACGCCCTTAACATATCCTCTAGGGTCTGAATGGTCCTTTCTGCCTAACCATCGGTCTGAGGGTGAAAAGCTAAACTGAGATGACCTTGGGTACCAAGATTATTCTGAAAGGCTTTCCAAAAGTGAGAGGTAAACTGAATACCCCTATCTGAAATAATAGACAAAGAAAATCCATGCAACCTGACCAACTCTCTAATACAAAACCTGGCATAATTCTTGGCTGACTAGGAAGTATGGAATGGCAAGAAATAGGCTTACTTGGTAATTCTGTCTATAATAACCCAAATCGAATCATGCTGACGACGCGAACGAGGAAACCCTGTCATAAAGTCCATATTTACCTCTTCCCACTTCCAAGTAGGAATACTAAACTCCTGTAAGGTGTCACCGAGATTTTGGTGCTCAACCTTAACCTATTGATAATTGGCACACTTAGCTACAAATTCAGCAATATCTTTCTTTATGCCACTCTACCAATAGATTTCCCTCAAATCACAGTACATCTTAGTAGATCCTGGGTGAATTGAGTAACATGTGCCATGCACTTCCGCCACAATCCGTAGCCTCAAACCATCAACACACAGAACACACAGTCTACACTGGTATCTCAACACACCATCTCCCCCTTGGGATAAAACATCTACTTTCTAATCTCTAACTGACTCCTTCGACCTAACTAAACTGGAATTCTTATCTTGTTTCTCTTTTACTTCGAAAATCAAAGAAGATTCCGAACTATTCTGAACCCATACACTACCTTTAGCTGAATCAACCAACCAATCACATAGTCCATCCAATTGATGAAACTCCAGAACTAACTTATTTTTATCATTCTCAACATGAGCAACACTAACCATAAATAGTCTACTAAGTGTGTCTGCCACTACATTGACCTTACCCGGGTGATTAAAACACTCATATCATAATCTTTTAACAACTCTAACCACCTTTTCTGATGAAGATTTAAATCTCTCTACAAAAACACATACTGTAAGCTTATATGGTCCGTGAACACATCAACATGCACCCCATAAAGATAATGCCTCAAGATTTTCAAGGCATGTGTCTGCCACTACATTGACCTTACCCGGGTGATTAAAACACTCATATCATAATCTTTTAACAACTCTAACCACCTTTTCTGATGAAGATTTAAATCTCTCTGCAAAAACACATACTGTAAGCTTATATGGTCCGTGAACACATCAACATGCACCCCATAAAGATAATGCCTCAAGATTTTCAAGGCAAAAATAATTGCTTCCAACTCAAGATCATCCATAGGATAGTTCTTTTCGTGAGGCTTATGTTGTCTAGAGGTATAGGCTATGACCCTACCCTTCTCATCAAAACATAACCCAGACTAACTCTGGAAGCATCACAGTAAACAACAAACTCATCTGAATCATCAGGTAGCATCAAAACTGGGGCTGAAGTGAGTTAATTCTTTAACTCGTGAAAACTCTTCTCACAGGAATCTCACCACAAAACTTAACTTTCTTTTAAGTCAATCTATTCATGGGGCACGTAATAGACGCAAAGCCTTCAACAAACTATCATTAATAGCCAGCTAGACCTAAGAAACTCCTAATATATGATGGAGAAATGGATCTAGGCTAATTTCTCACTACTTCAATCTTTTGAGGATCGACTCTAATGTCATCACCGAAAATAATATGGACAAGGAAAGCTACTGATCTTAGCCAAAATTCATACTTACTAAATTTGGCGAACAACTGATGATCTATAATAGTTTGCAACATAATTCTGAGATTGCCTGCATGGTCATTCTCACTACGAAAAAAAAGATGAGGATATTATCAATGAAGACTATAACAAACATGTCCAAGTACTACTTGAACTCTCTGTTCATCAAGTCCACAAAAGCTATTAGGGAATTCGTTAGCCCGGAGGACATAAATAGAAATTCAAAGTTACCATAACAGGTTCGAAAGTTGTCTTTAGAACATCACTCTCTCACTCTAAGCTGATGATAGTCGGATCTGAGGTCTATCTTAGAAAAATAACTTGGACCTTGAAGTTGGTTGAATAAGCCATCAATCTTACGAAGAGGATATTTGTTCTTGATTGTAACTTTATTCAACTGATGGTAGTAGATGCTTATTTAGAGAGAGACATCTTTATTACGAATGAATAGGACTGGATCGCCCCATGGAGAAACACTAGAACTTATGAAACCTTTATCTAAGAGGTCTTTAAGCTGCACTTTTAACTCTTTAAGCTATCCAGATCCATACGATAAGGAGGGATGGAGATGGACTGAGTATCAGGAAGATCAATATCGAATTCTATTTCTCTATCGAGAGGTACCCTTGGCAAATCCTTAGGAAAACCTCAGGAAACTTATTGACTACACGGACTAACTAAATATTTGAGTTTTAGACTTAGTTTCTTTGACTTGAACCAAGTGATAAATGCACCCTTTGAATATCAACTTTCTGGCCTTCAAATAGGATATGAAATGACCCTTGGGAGATTCGAAACTACCTTCCCACTCCAAAATTGGCTCATCAGGAAACTAAAACTTCACCACACGGGTGAGATAATATATTGATGCATAGAATGAATGGATCCAATCCATTCCTAGAATAACATCAAAATCTATCATTTCTAACTCTATTACGTCTTCTAGTATAATCTTATGTAAGAAAGTGATAGGACACTTCTTATAGATTCGTCTGGCAACAACTGACTCACCCACTAGGGTGGAAACTAAGAAAGGCGTGGAGAGATTTTCCAAACCTATCCTAAAATTTTCCACAATCAAAGGAGTTATATAAGAGAGATGTGATCCGGGGTCTAACAATACATAAACATAAAAATGGAATACATGAAGCATACCAGCACAATATTTGGTAAACTTTCCTGCTCCTGGCAGGATGGAAAATCTTAGAACCGATTCTAGCATTGGCCACCACCGGTACTTGATAATGCACCCTGATGAGGAACTGGCGACCTAGTGAAGCTGGTGCGCTGGTAGCCTGAGTCTGGGGACGAACATCTCTACTTCCTTGCTTAGCATACGAACACTCTTTGACTTTGTGACCCAACTTGCCACCTCCATAACAACCTCTTCTTACCATCAAACACTCACCAGGGTGGTTTTTTCCACACTTTTCACATGTCGGATAACTAGGTCTTCCACTCATACTATTTCGAGACCTAGACATAAAAAATCTACCCCACTGCTCCTGCTTGGCTCTAGGTACAGGTTCACTAGCTAATGATAGAGCTGGCATAGATGAATAACACTAAAACAGCAAACAGTTTCCCTCTCCAGACCTTGGCTGAGCATACTCAAACTGACTAGTCCTAGCCGTCTTATTCCTCTTTTGTCTTTCTTTCATCTTTTCTGCCTCAATCTGCTGAGCATGAGTCATCAACCTAGCAATATCCATATCCCCAATAAGCATGGTAGTCCTACATTCCTTGACCACCAAATAATACACTCCAGTAACTGATGATAGGCGAAATTACGCGCCTATATCAATATATTTTGCCTATATTTTAGCCTAGTTTTGAGAACAAATTATATATTTCATGCACTTTTAGTCCTTTTTCCTATAAATGAGCTAACAAACATGATTAGTAAAGTTTCAGGTATAAATGATGCAAAATTCAGCATTTTATGGCTTACTTGACGCAAAAGAAAGCTCACAGACGAAGTAGAAAGGAGCTGGACGCCTAAAGGACCAAATCTGCTGCATGGAAAATCTGTCCCGGGCTAAAACAGCATTTCTGAAGACTCTGGGGACCTGGACCAAAACTGCTGGATGGAAAATCTGTCCAGGGCTAAAACAGCATTTCTGAAGACTTTGAGGACTTACAGACACAAAGCTGGATTTTGACAATGATACATTAACCTAGTACAATTGGGTTATGTATTTCATTAGTTTATTTGGATTAGGAGAATGTTACATTAACCTAGTACAAATGGGTTAAGTATTTCCTTAGTTTAGTAGGATTTGGTTATTTATTTCATTAGCATAGTAGGAGTAGGATAGCAGTATTATAAATACCCTATCATGCTAGAGATTTTAATCAAGTCCTCCCTTAGTGGAGGCAACTCCTCCCTTCATTCAAGAAATTCATTCTTAAACTATTAATTTTCTTCCATCTCTCTCATCTTCCACCACAAACACTTCTAATCTATTCTTCTATTCATCTATTCCACAACAAGAGAATCGTTACTTGCTACGGAATCACCAAAACCACACGCCAAACACCTACTATTCACGCCATCCACCATGCAAAACGTGATATCCTTCGCATTCATGGGTAACTAAACCTCTTAGTTGGGGTTATGGAAGCCGAATGAGTTACTATCTATTGCTATGAGCTTGTGAGTTCAAGACACGTATATTGCTTATATCATTATTCTCTTCATCTTAAATCTACATTCTTTGCGGTTACAAACACAAGAACACGCCATTCTAACATCTAACCTGTTCGAGAGAAAGGTTACTTGTCTAGAAAAGAAGACGCATAGAATAACGCCAGTCTAACATTTAACTTGTTCGAGAGAAAGGTTATTTGTCTGGAAAAGAGATAATGTCAAGGTAGTAGGACACCCTTTCCTATTAAAAAGCTAGTGCCGTAACTGGACTAACCTCTTGGAGAATTTGTACCGCTAGACACACTTTAAGCTCGAGAGAGTTAAAGTGAAATAGTCCTTGTTTAGGTCGAGAGACGCTTGGATTTACCATCGACTACAATTCTCTATAAGCAATTGCATGTCAAGACTTTACACACTCATAGCCAATAGAGACGTATACCTCAGAAGGTGGACATAACCCCAACGCTTCAATTCTCATTGTTTACAACCAACGTGACAATCTTTCTCTTTTTACTTTATTATTTTCAGCTTTTACTTCATTACTTTGGTTACTTATTACAATCCCCCCTTCTTACGAGACTTGCACCAAAAGTCTAATAATTTTGCTTACTTGTTGGCCAAGCTATTCCCTGTGGGATCGACACCCAACCCAGGTTGGGTTCTATATTTGCTAACGACCGCTTTACACTCAAACGAGAGCTGTAGATTGAGCGTTATCAAAAATTGGCGCCGTTGCCGGGGAATACGAGTGTCAATCAAGTTCGTGATAATTACTAGACCCTTTGGTCAAAGATTCTCGTACTTTTACTTTTAGTTGTTGTTTTTGTTTTTTTTTTAGGTTTATTCAGTGCATCAATGGAGGCACAACGTGAAATTGAAAGGATGGCTGCTCAAGTGCATCAATAGAATATTGATAATCGTAGGCGAGCAACAAATCCTGACGATGAGGATCTAGGCGATGAAGAGCTACTAAACCCATGGCATACTGCTGAGATGGCGGCACCCATGCAGAGGAGAGATCATCAAGCGCGATTGAGGCCTGATCACCGAGTTATGCAAATTCCTTTTGATGACGAAGAGGACGATCTAGACGGACCTGGTGCCACCGGAGCTATTATTCTTCTGCCATTGGCACCCGGAGCAAAGTTTAATATCACTAGCGCCATGATTCAGCTTTTCCAACTCAAGGGATTATTTGGTGGACTAGCAGGCGATGATCCGAACATGCATCTGATCAACTTTATTTCTACATGCAAGTCATTCGACAATCCTGGAGTTGGACAAAATGCAATTCGATTACGTCTATTTCCATTGTCTCTGTCTGGGGAGGCAACTATGTGGCTGAATGGGCTGACTCCTGATTCTATTACTCATTGGAGGCAATTGAAAGACGCTTTCCTAGAAAGATTCTTTCCGCCATCCAAAAAAGCACAATTGAGAGATGAAATCAGCAACTTTCGTCAGCTTCCCTCTGAAGCTCTCCACGAAACATGGGAGAGGTTCAAGACGAAGCTAATGCGATGCCCAAACCATCATATGACCAATGTCCACTTGATGGAGATATTATACAGAGCTTTGAATTCGGTGACTAAGCCAGTGGTTGATAATGCGGCAGGTGGATCATTTATGAACCTCACCTTTGTGCAGGCAAGCAATATGCTAGATCGGATGACGAAGCAAAGTAGAGCTTGGCATACCAGGGATTCTGAGGTAGCAAGCTCTACTGTATCTTTTGGCATGACTGCAGAGCAGAGGCGAAGACAAGAAGATCGTGACCAAGACATGGCTCACATGAAAATGCAGATGGATCTTCTTACCAAGCACTTATTATCAGGGAAGACCGAAAAAGTGAAAACTGTAGCGCTAAAAGGAAGAGACGAGTCTGATTCTAAAGAGGAGGCCAACTACTTGAACAATCAGAGGGGTTTCCGTGGGAATGCCCAAGGAAACCAAGGTCGGAACCATTATGATAAATCTGGAAACAAAGACCAAGGTAGTTGGAAGAAATATAATGAAAAGAGTGGTTTGTACGTTCCCCCTGGTAGACGTGATACCACCACATCTAATTCTGGGAGTATGGAAGACATGATGGCTAAGTTATTGAAAGGAGTGGAAGCAACGAGCGCAGGAGTTAAGGAGGTGATTGATGATTTGTCCTCCATGAAGAAACTAGTTGATTCTCATTCCACTTCTATCAAGCAAATAGAGCAGCAATTTAGCCAACTTTCAGCAGCATTTAATCAAAGAAAGGCTGGCACTTTACCTAGCGATACTGTGCAAAACCCAAGGAATGATGGGTCATGCATGGCCATAACTACCAGAAGTGGTAAGGTGCTGGAAACTTCAGCAAAAGGCAAGCAAGTGGTTGACGAAGTGGTACGGTTTGATATATGCAAAACAATGAAGCAGCCCAGCGATATGAATGAGTCATCTGTAGCTGATGTTCATTATGAGGATATGAAAGCATTATCTATAGAGAAACAACCTACTGTTGAGCCATTGTCTGTTGTGCCACTGAATGTTGAGCATGAGGATAATGAAGATTATGAAGAACTTATGGGTGATCTAATAGAAATAGAGTCTTATACTCCTAAGAAACCGGATTGTGATCTCAAGAATCAACCAACAGCGAAGACTCACTTTGACGAGCCACCAATGCTAGAATCGCAAGAGCTCCCCGATTATCTAAGGTATGTGTTCTTGGAAAGTAGAAATATACTTCCAGAGAGAGCAGATGATTTAAGTGAACAACACGTAGAAGCTCTCATCTCTGCTCTGAGGAGATACAAGAGAGCTATGGGTTGGACTATTGATGATATAATTGGTGACTCTCCGGAGAAACGTATGAGCCAGCTCGAAAAAGATCGCATGACCACAGGTAAGCCTCATTGTCGTCTAAATCCTTTTAGAAAATGATCCATCACTTATCTCGACGAAGTCTAAGTACTCGAGGTAACTATGTCGAGCCACGACAGTAAATAAGGTGCTAGATGGGAGGCAACCCATCGTTTTATCATTTTTTCGTTTTCTTTCATTCTAGTACTTGTCTTGTTTTTGATTAATGAAAATCCAAAAATAAGAGTCGTGCCACGACCAAAACTAAGGCGCTTGGTGGGAGGCAACCCATCGTACTAATCGTTTTCATTTGGTTTTGAGCAAAAATAGGTGCAAGAAGTATGCAACGAGGAGATTGATTTCAATTAACGATTTGGTCGCATTGTATGGTAAAGTCGGTAAGTTAGGAATGGTGATGCATAAGGCTATGAATTGAGCCTTTCTCACGTCATAATAGGCCTCGAGAAAGGCTAGGCCTTGGTAAAAATAGGTCACGAATGATGCACAACCTATTCTATAGCCTAAGGACTCGGAATCTAGTGTGCTATACACTATGCGCCGCCTATTCCTAGGTGTGCTTTTGACTATGCGCCGCCTATGCTATGGCATTTGAGATACTGAGACCAAATGCCATAGACTATGCGGCGCATATGTCTAGAAATGCCATAAGATATGCGGCGCATATGTCCCATTATGCCATGGACAATGCGCCGCATATGTAAGTGATATGCCGAGGGATATGCGCCGCATATGTGGTGATTTTGTCTCTAAAACCGATTGTAAATGGGTCATAACCCGACCCATACTCTTCCTATATAAAGGGGACATAGTTTTACAACACAACCACATTAGAAAACACCCTAAAAGCGCCACATAACCTTCCAAATCTTCTCAAAATTTTCTTCTTTTGCTCTTCCAATTCACAACACCGTCTCCACAAGCTTCAAGCAAGTAAGTACTCTCTTATTCTTCATTTATTTCTCGTAAGTACTACGTTGCTATGTTTATTATGAATTGCTAAATCGTATAAGATTGTTGGTGATGTTTATGTGTTTGGATAGTTGATACAAAATCATGTGAGTGAACATATACGTAGGAAAATCTTGACTTGTTTCCGACTTGAATTTGGTTTCAATAGCATTGTTATGATATTTACGGAATTACTATGGATAAGAACATTGCTTAAGATTGTTGTTTGGATACTTACATGTTAGACTATCCCGACCATCGGGATAAGACCTATAGTGCCTACCGACATAAGAGGTTGTGATTGTTGTAAGAATAACTATTCCATGTGGTAACCCCTATGTAGTAGTGTTGCTATATCTACCATGAAAGTAGTCCAATGGCTGCAAGTAAGTGATGCATTGCTGATTTTCTTGTCGGAATACAATCCTAAAATGTATGTCGACGAAATCTGAGTACTCGACCTCTTTCACTTCTCTGATTTGTGTTAACAAAACTAAGTGTGGGGTGGTACCCCTACTGCTTGTGTATAGATTGTAACCATTGAGATTGTGCTACCATTAACACTATTTCTAGTCTCAGGTACAATGGCACCCAAAGCAAGACAAGGCAAAGAAAAGGCTACCACTTCCCAAAAGAGCAAGAAACTAAGGCCGCAAGGACCAAGGAGAACCCTCCTCGCAGCAAATACCCCGACTCACGCTTGGAATTAAGTGGGATACTTATGAGAAACTTCTGAGGATGACGACTCTGACGATGATTCCAATGCAAGGGGTATGACCCCAGACATAGAGGATAAGTCCGACCAACCAGGTTCCTCGTATTTATTTTCCACTGAGGACAGTGTCCCGACTAAGTGTGGGGTGGTGGTATTGCATGCTATACTTATCTATTCGCATCTATGTTTGTTTGCGTTTGTTTCATTTTTGTTTCGTTTTTCGTTTTTTTTTAGTAGTTAAAATTTTTTCTAGCTTCGCATGAAATTATTTTGATAGGCAGCATGAGATTAAAACAAGAGTATGTGTTACAATTGTGACTATTGAGACGTTTAGGCTCTAGTTGTGACTCATTATGTGATATTGTGTGATTCAATTCCTTCACTTGTTGGGTCAAGAGTCTATATTACTTCCAATCAAGTCGACCATGTGCCTTGTGTGTGTGAGATAATAGTATATTCTATGTTTGTGGCTGATGCTAGAACTTGCCCGGTATGTATGCAAAGCGAAAATAAGGAGTGTAAGTTTAGGAGATGATTTAGGCATTTCTTTGGCAACCTATACATGTTTACCTTTGTCTTACCTACCCATGGACATCATCCCTAGTTAAACCCTTTTGAGCCTTTAGCCTATTTCTTTGACAACCTTGTATGTAAGCCTAATCCATTTTTTTTCAAGACTGTAATTTGATCCAAATTCCTAAGTACTTTAAAGTGAAAAAGTCATGCGACAACATAAGAGGAAATTGGGTAAGTATGATGCTTTAAATTGTAAATGGTGCTTGAATGTGTTATGAAAAAGAAAGTGCTATCATAAGAGGTATGTTGTGAAAAGAAAAAGGAAAAGAAAGCTGAAAAGTGAGTTGCTCTTAAAACTGAAAAACAAAAGAGGAGAAAAAGGGTGGTAGAACAAAAGAAAGAAGAAAGGTTGAAAGAAAAAAGTGTCAACGATTCAAAGTGATGTATTAAAGTGCTTAGGAACTTAGTCACTATTTCTGGCCAAAATAGTTGATCCTACCCATCCCTTAGCCTACATTACAACCATCAAAAGACCTACTTGATCCTAATCTTAACATTCCGACAGTTAGTGGAGTACTACATTAAGGGCAAGCCTATGGTCATAAGTTGCTACATATGAATTCTTTGCGAGAGTGAGAGCAAGGATATGTTGATACCCATGTTTGAAAAATATGCTATACTTGTGAGTGATTATGGGTACTATATTGTGAGACACACATGGTTGATGAGCTTTGGATAGTTGTATATGATTCTATGTACCTTAACGTTTGCATGCGATTTGATCACCATCACTAGTCTACGCTAGAGGTTAAACTGTTTCTACTTATAATCGAAAAACTACTCTTTGTTGATAATTTTTGTGCTTGTCTTGAAGAAAGTTTTGTGTTGTTGCTGTAAAACCCTAAGTTGATGTTTAGAAGGACATGATATTTTGTTCGAGGACGAACAAAGCTTCAAGTGTGGGGTGTTGATGATAGGCGAAATTACGCGCCTATATCAATATATTTTGCCTATATTTTAGCCTAGTTTTGAGAACAAATTATATATTTCATGCACTTTTAGTCCTTTTTCCTATAAATGAGCTAACAAACATGATTAGTAAAGTTTCAGGTATAAATGATGCAAAATTCAGCATTTTATGGCTTACTTGACGCAAAAGAAAGCTCACAGACGAAGTAGAAAGGAGCTGGACGCCTAAAGGACCAAATCTGCTGCATGGAAAATCTGTCCCGGGCTAAAACAGCATTTCTGAAGACTCTGGGGACCTGGACCAAAACTGCTGGATGGAAAATCTGTCCAGGGCTAAAACAGCATTTCTGAAGACTTTGAGGACTTACAGACACAAAGCTGGATTTTGACAATGATACATTAACCTAGTACAATTGGGTTATGTATTTCATTAGTTTATTTGGATTAGGAGAATGTTACATTAACCTAGTACAAATGGGTTAAGTATTTCCTTAGTTTAGTAGGATTTGGTTATTTATTTCATTAGCATAGTAGGAGTAGGATAGCAGTATTATAAATACCCTATCATGCTAGAGATTTTAATCAAGTCCTCCCTTAGTGGAGGCAACTCCTCCCTTCATTCAAGAAATTCATTCTTAAACTATTAATTTTCTTCCATCTCTCTCATCTTCCACCACAAACACTTCTAATCTATTCTTCTATTCATCTATTCCACAACAAGAGAATCGTTACTTGCTACGGAATCACCAAAACCACACGCCAAACACCTACTATTCACGCCATCCACCATGCAAAACGTGATATCCTTCGCATTCATGGGTAACTAAACCTCTTAGTTGGGGTTATGGAAGCCGAATGAGTTACTATCTATTGCTATGAGCTTGTGAGTTCAAGACACGTATATTGCTTATATCATTATTCTCTTCATCTTAAATCTACATTCTTTGCGGTTACAAACACAAGAACACGCCATTCTAACATCTAACCTGTTCGAGAGAAAGGTTACTTGTCTAGAAAAGAAGACGCATAGAATAACGCCAGTCTAACATTTAACTTGTTCGAGAGAAAGGTTATTTGTCTGGAAAAGAGATAATGTCAAGGTAGTAGGACACCCTTTCCTATTAAAAAGCTAGTGCCGTAACTGGACTAACCTCTTGGAGAATTTGTACCGCTAGACACACTTTAAGCTCGAGAGAGTTAAAGTGAAATAGTCCTTGTTTAGGTCGAGAGACGCTTGGATTTACCATCGACTACAATTCTCTATAAGCAATTGCATGTCAAGACTTTACACACTCATAGCCAATAGAGACGTATACCTCAGAAGGTGGACATAACCCCAACGCTTCAATTCTCATTGTTTACAACCAACGTGACAATCTTTCTCTTTTTACTTTATTATTTTCAGCTTTTACTTCATTACTTTGGTTACTTATTACAATCCCCCCTTCTTACGAGACTTGCACCAAAAGTCTAATAATTTTGCTTACTTGTTGGCCAAGCTATTCCCTGTGGGATCGACACCCAACCCAGGTTGGGTTCTATATTTGCTAACGACCGCTTTACACTCAAACGAGAGCTGTAGATTGAGCGTTATCAGTAACAAACTTACTCATACTAGATCTAGGGTCAGCTACCAACTCGGAAGCATACTTAGACAACTGAGTGAACTTAAGGAAATACTCCTTCACTGTCATCGAGCCCTGCTTCAGGTTCATGAACTCCTCAACCTTATCTTCTCTTATCTCACATGGATAGAACCTATCCAGAAAGACATCCTGAAACACCTGTCAACTTATAAGAGCTGCATTCTCACCTCTACTATTTTTCCACATAACAACCCAATCATATACAACTTCCTTCAGCCTATAAGATGCTAGTTCTACACTCTCCTCCTCAATAAAATGCATAATCTGAGTGATCTTTCTCCACTCATCAATAAAGAGTTGTGGATCCTTATTAACCTTTCACCCAAAGAACTCAGGCGGATTAATTCTCGTGAAGTCACGAATTCTGGCTATAGCTAAATCACTATTCTGCTGAAGTGTGCAGCCTGACGGTTGCCTTGAATAATTCTAGTTACAGCTTAGCCCAACGCCTGAAAGATATCCCAAAATTCAGCATGAGATACATTCTCATTTAGAGAGTTGGCTTGTACTGGTGATTGATTACCATTTCAACGTGCATTGGATCGGTAAGGAGGCATATTTTGTCACGCAAAATCATGAGTTAAAAAAGGTAGAGACAATTGTAAGCATGATAGTTCGTGAAAGAAAAGAATGATTCCTAACTCGTTACATAGCCTCTTGCTCATAAATGTGGTGAGCTTCACACCTATGATTAAGACTCTAAGTAACACGGTTTTTCTCACTCCCTAGGACTCTTTAAACCTCAGTCTCTGATACCAAGTTTGTAAAAAACCGAAAATACACCCTAGACATCACACGGTGCTCAAGACTACAAATAGTCCCAAGCTAACCCTTTAATCCTTCTAACAACTTTGGAACCCATAATAAAAATAAATTATTATATAAAATCTTGATATACTAAATTAATATAATAGTTGAAAGTCTTAAACTTGAATCTTAAAACCCAACACTTTGAATCCAAAATAGAAAACAGTCGGATAAGTCTCTATTTCTGACTAAAGAGCCATTGGGACAAGCACCAACTGACTTAAACTAAAAAGAAACCAAATGACTAAAACACCTTATCAATATGAAAGTCTAATAAAAATGGATCCTCAAACTATGATGACTCACCAATGTTAGGATATAGGTAGAGATTCTCGAAATCAATCACGTTACTGGAACAAATCACCAAGACCTATATTATACGACAATGTAGCACATAGACATATATGTGGATCAGTACTTCTAGAATATACTGAGTATGTGGTGGTGCATCATAAGTAAAATAGTAATTCAATATTCATAAAAACTTTTAATTGATGAATGCCAAGTGTAAATGACTTACCTTAAGCTTGAATAACTGAAAGTTGAATATCATAAATCATAAATAATAACGCACACTATATAAATCTTGTGAGCCATAAAACTTAGTTCTAAAAGCTTTTCTTTTATTCTGTTTTAGGGGGGTTCTTCTAATCGACATAAACCATGTGAGCTACCATGGAGTCCAACGTCTTACCTACATAGGGAAAAGCTCATATTGGGGAGAGCTACCCTACCCTTGCCATCGAAATAGGACCTAATCTAGAGTGATCACAATCTATAAATTCATCCATATTAAGAATAAGTTGAACCTACGTTGGCTTGTAGTTCTTGGGCATATGATATTAGATGCATAACTAAATTGGTGCTAACTACTACTCCCTTATTACTTAGTGCTAATACTATAGGAAATCCGCCATAAAATACTAGTATAAGGGTTTACAATGAAAACTAGTATGCATCTTTCTGTAAATCATAATCAAGATGAATAAATGTGGATTCCATATCTTAGCTGAGGATCAAAAGATCAATACTTTCTTTAAATCTTGACATAGGCTTATTAAAGAATGCTTAAAAGCATAATCTTCTAGAAATTTCAATACTTAAACTTAGGGCTTAAAACCCATACTTTAAACTCATGTCAATTTATAACAAGACTTCATACACAATAATAATCTTGAAACACTTCAATCAATAACAAGTCAAAATAGTACAATCTCATTCACAACATAAATGTTGTAATTAAAACATAAACATAAGCACTTCTTTATATACATAAAGCTTTAAATCTCATGAAAATTGCATTCTTCAAGAATATATATATATATATATATATATATATATATATATATATATGCTTGGGTATGAACCCTACATCAAAAAAAAAAATCTTAAAATCACACAATTTGGGTACAAGGATGAAAGGATACCCTTGTTCATAAATCCACATACCCTAATAAGCTTGATTTAATGGATGAAAGCTTGAATTGTAAACCTTGGGGATGATCTTGAAGATTTATTGAACTTCTTGAATTAGAGAACTTTGATCCTTGCTTATTTTGAAGAGAATGGAATAGAGTTTTTGGTGTTCTTGAGAGGAGGTTAGGGTTTGCTCTTAAGAGAGGATGATTTTTTTAAGAGAGTTTGTGAATTATATGGCCAATTATGCCTTTTGAGACCCTTAATCTCGTGTTATGGGTTAATTGGGTGACGGAAAAATACTCAAAGACCCTTATGGACCCAAAATTCATTAAACTGATCTGTACTACCAATGAGATAAGCGATGCGCCACATAATTCTACCAACGCGATATGTGACGTGATGTGGCCATATCAAGTTGCCTAGCTAATTTGAACATCTAAACAAGCCTCAAATCTCATCCAAAAAATCCTAAACTTATCCAAGATACGCTATCCACTTCCTCGATCCTAAATCAACTTAAAAAGTGCCATTCTAAGGTCAGAAAGGTTTGAATTAAAAATATCGAAGTTTAAGAGGCTTGAAAATGACTAAGTCTTAACAATTAGTGAAATTATTCAAAGTATTGGACCCTTCTAACAAGCAATAGTTAGCTTAATTGAGTTAGGATCTTGCGGGGTCTTATAACTCTACTCGATACGGCATTGTGGACACGCAGTAAGCCTAAACTATACTCTGATACCATGCTTATCACGACCCAAACCAAGGCCTAGTCGTGACGGGTATCTCAAACTCACCATGAACTGAATACCAACCCCTTAGCCAAACCTTCAGAGAACAATAAATAAATACACCAAAAGCTAATCAAATAGTAATAAGAAGATTAGATAATCGGAAAAGTCATGGTTTCCACCTCACACTATACACGAAAAGTCTAGGTCACACCCAAATTATCATATTGACCTATTACACATTTATACTATATAAAAGTAAAATTATTACCTCCCTGCGATACCCATTCCCAGGCTCATTTCTTGCACTTAATTTAGGCTCGTTCAACCTTTTAAAACTCAAAAATAAACATTTTAAAACATTAAAAATTCATATATTTTAATTCTCAATGGATATATTCAACAATATTCTCCATTTAAGTCAATTTGGGGCTCCAAACTAAAGAACCCTAAATCCCAAATTTATCATCTAAAATCGAAATTCAAGATCATTTATTTGAACAATTGTTAAGTAAATATTTTTAATCGTTCGATTTCTTGCTATACTGCAAGAAAATATGGTTTTCTGTCTTAATTTTATTGAAATTTTGATAATTATTTCTTCCCTCAAATGTTTGTTCAACCTCTCTTAAAGCTTGTTTTCTTAATCAACGTACTTTAATGGCTAAGATTATTTCTTTTCTATCTTTTTTAATGGTGATTGATAACTCAACATGGAGATGATTTGTTGAAGGTTCGTTAAAAGAAAAAAAAGAGTTTCATAGAAGTGCTAAGAAATTGGATAGGGAAATGAATTAGTATTTCTATCTTTACTTATTCACTTATATTTTAATTACACGTCTTAAAAAAGTTATAAATAATTAAGTAATTTTAATATATAAATATAATATTTTAAAATATATTGAATAATAAATAATACTTTCACATATAAAATAAATATTATTAGATAGTATTTATTTTTGATGCAATGAGCAAATAAAAATAAATGAGAAAGTATATGTCAGAGTATTGTGGACTAGTAGTAATGTGCAAGTTAATGAGAATTTTATTTACCACTTTGCATGATTTACCCTCTTACTATGACACCTTTTACATTTTTTTTATTCGGAAAATTTTTTCATTTAGATTATAACTAGTGTAAGTATCCACGCGATGTGCGGATAATATTAATTTTTTTAAAACCATTTCATGTTAAAATGTCTTGTTTAAATCATGTAGGGTGAAATATTTGAGTTGAGTCGGGTTAGAATTGGGTAAAATTAGTTGGGTCGGATTAGGTTTATTTAAGAAGCCATTAATTAAATAGGAAAATTAAATTAAACACGTGGCATCATCACAGGGCGAGTGGAGTACACTCCACTCATTAAACTTGGGCATGGGTGTCACAGGGAGGTAATAGTTTCACTTTTATCCAGTATAGGTGTGTAATAGGTCACTATGATAGTTTGGATTTGACTTAGACTTTTTATATATAGTTTGAGGTGGAAACAATGACTTTTTCCATAAGTCAAATGAAAATTTCAAGACTCCAAAGCAAACAACCATCGATCCCGATACTTGTCCAGAAAATCCTCTAAAACCAGAAATACCAACTAAGTGGGGACATTCGCCCGACTATGACAAACAAAATTTATAATTCTCAAAATATAAAAATAAGCCAAATGAAATGACCTAGCCTTCCGAAAGATGGAGGCTCACCACTTCACAACAAACCAACATACAAACCCAACCCCCTAATGCTACATAGAAGCAACAAAAAAGGTCCTCCAAACCTACATCATGAAATAATGCAGCGTCCGGAGACGTCAGTGGGGCGAACACTGACATGTAACTTAGGTGAAAGGAATAACATAATGTAATTTCCAAAATTAGTAAAAAATTGCATGCACAACATTTATATAGACATATATTGGATGTCGAGATAGGGAAAGGGTCATGAACATGAGAGTTTAAATCATTAACTTGAACTATGTATCTCACTCCATCCTAAAGGCACTCACAGGTTATATGAATCCAACTTCCCTTGTCGAAAGAGCCTCAGTGCTTGTTAGCTGCATGTATCAAGAAAACCGATGATAGGCTAAAGACACCAAGGCGATATCCATCCAAAATATGTGTATTGAGACAAATGGTCATATAGACCACCAATGTCAGAAAATAATGTTCCCAGCGTAGTTCTCCCCCTCCCTCCCATCCCCACAAATTACATATACCTTCACGGCGAGCTATATAATTTTCTTTAAGCACAATTTAAAACAGTTTGCACATAAACCAAATATTAACCCAACAGTCATTTATTAAGGAATTTACCATCATTGCATTATCATACCAAATTGCTTGAAAGCTAATTCAATTATGCCTAACAAGTCCATTTATCCATTAGACTCCCAAGTTTTATTTATGGCCATCAAGGGCATTCCAAAACCATTGTTATCCATTTATCCTTTAATGAAATGCAATGTTTTCAAAAATAAATTAAATTATGTGAATAACCATACTTAAAACAAAGATTGTAAAGTGGGCTAAAGTTAATATCAATCTCAGGCCAAAATTCATCCAAATTGGAGAAACTCATGTCACCCATTTCAATCAATATCATAATGCGCCAATATAGTTCCAAAAACTATAAATTGACGCATGAATAATCCATTTAAATCACGAAAAAAGAAATTCAAGTAATAACTCTCAAAACTCCACAACCCAATTTCAAACCCCTCAATTAAAAAATAAATGAATATTCAATAAATTAATGCTATAATATAAAATTCAAGTTAAGGAATGAGAAACATGCCTGAAATATCAAAGAATTTGAAGAGAAATCAATGTTTGGAGTTTCAATTGTGAATTCTCTGTGAAACCCTTGAAGTTTTTTTGTCGGGGAGTTAAAGAAGAAAAGTCTAGTGTTTGGTTCTTGAAAACAGAAGGGAAAGGGTTCGTTGGGTGTTAAAAGTCATTTAAGGGGTAAAAGGACCAAAAGCCCTCACCCCAAGTGAAAAAAAAAATTGAACGAAAATACATAGTGGTGTGGCACACTACTATCGCGGAGCTTAGCCTCCGTGCCACCCCCTTATCGAGGAAGTTAAGTGGTGTGACATGCCACTATCGCAGAGGCTTATTGCCTCGGGTCCCAAAATGACCCCGAACCCCTTTCGAAAATTTTGAAACACCCTTTTAACTTCAATAATCACAATTCAAGTCAAAAATTTACGTTACACACACGGGAGGACAAAAATAAATTTGTTGAAATTTTACGGGGTCTTACAATGTCTTCTTTCTTTAAAATACTTCAGCCCCACCCCCTCTTTTATGTAAAATATAAAAAGCAAAGTTGTAAATATGTTCCATTCTCTAGTCCAATATAACTAAATTAAACATTTTTTATAGTTTCAAAATAAATGGTTGTTCAACGTTCAAGAATTTATAAATTATTATTGTATTTTTTTTCAGAATTATCCTTTTTAAAGTGGATTTTCAACTATTTTTAAATTTCAAATAATGAGTATCTCTATCTTTAAGAAGAGTTTTGATAAAAATAAGAAAGATTAAGACAAATTATCCTATTAATGTTATAAATATCTCTTTAACAGAGTGTCATATCCTAATAATTAATTTATATTAGACTAGAGTTGCTTAAACATGTGATATTTTATTAGGGAGGTCGATATATATTCCCCCTGTCAACTGCCTTTGACATGGATAATATAATAAACAAACAAGTACTACTCCCTCCATTTTATTTGCCATCTCTGGGCACGTGCGTCACATTTGTATTTCGTATTTTAAAATCAATGTATTCTTTTAATATCATGACGTCAAAATGGTCATGGGAAAAACATAAAACTACCATAAAAATTGAATTAATAGATAAAAATAGTATAATAACCCAAAAACCATTAACATATAATTTTGATGATTTAAAAGAATTTAAAATGCATATAGATGAATTATTAGAAAAGCAATATATACAAAAAAGTAATAGTAAACATAATAGTCCAGCATTTATAGTAAATAAACATAGTGAACAAAAAAGAGGAAAAAGTAGAATGGTTATTGATTATAGAAATTTAAATGCAAAAACTATAACATATAATTATCCAATACCAAATAAGATATTAAAAATAAGACAAATCCAAGGATATAATTATTTTAGTAAATTCGATTGTAAATCAGGATTTTACCATCTAAAGTTAGAAGAAGAATCTAAAGAATTTACCGCATTTACGGTACCACAAGGATTTTACGAATGGAATGTACTACCATTTGGATATAAAAATGCACCAGGTAGATATCAACATTTTATGGATAATTATTTTAAACAATTACCTAATTGCATAGTATACATAGATGATATATTATTATATACAAAGACTAAAGAAGAACATATAAAATTATTAGAACAATTTACAGATATAATAGAAAATTCAGGAATAAGTCCAAGTGAAAAGAAAGCCGAAATTATGAAAAACCAGATAGAATTTTTAGGAATACAAATAGATAAAAGTGGAGTAAAAATGCAACAACATATAGTACAAAAAATAATAAATTCGAAAGAAGAATTAGATACAAAAAAGAAATTACAATTATTTTTAGGATTAGTAAACCAAGTAAGAGAATATATTTCGAAATTAGCAGAAAACCTAAAACCACTACAGAAAAAATTAAAAAAGGATATAGAATATAATTATAATGAAGAAGATAAAAACAAGTTCAAAAAATAAAATTACTTTGCAAGGAATTACCAAAATTACAATTTCCGGATGAAAATAGAAAATTTACATACATAGTAGAAGCAGATGCCAGTGAATATAGTTACGGAGGAGTACTTAAATATAGATATGAAGTAGAAAAAATAGAACATCAGGTACGTTTAACGAGACAGAAATAAAATGGGAAATAAATAGGAAAGAATTATGTTCATTATATAAATGTTTATTAGCATTTGAGCCATATATTGTATATAACAAATTTATTGTGCGAACAGATAATACACAGGTACGTTGGTGGCTAACAAAGAAAATACAAAATTCAGTTACAACAAAAGAGATTCGGAGACTAGTTTTAAATATATTAAATTTTACATTTATAATAGAAGTAATCAGTACTAACAAAAATGTTATTGCAGATTACATATCAAGACAAAGCTACACAAACTGAAATGATAGAAGAAAATATACATGAAAAGATACTCAACGCCCTGACTACGCTTTCATTGAAAGTGGACAGTATGGATACTGAGATAGTAAAGATGGGGACTGAGATAGAAACACTAAAGCTAAAGACTAGTGAAGATAAACTGAAGTCTATAGCTATGAATCAGCTAACTCAGCAATGTGCAGAGCTATGTCGATCGAAAGACAATAAAAGTTCAGAGCTAGAAGGAGATGTTGGGATACTCCATAAAACTCATAACGTTTATCAATCTACTTCTGCAGGTACAAGCAAAGGAGTTAGAAAAAATATGAACCTAAACAAGCTATTTGACAAACCATATACACCAAATTCATCAAAAGACCCCATGTTTATACCCCCACAAGTTACCACATACCGAGATAGCCTAAACCAAGACAAAAAGACATATAACTACACAGCCCGCACATATATAGAAAATATCTACAACGTACAAACTTTCTTAAATAGCAACCCCAAAGCTACAAATATCCAAGAACCAGATACGAACTATATAACCCAGAAATTAACCGGATACAACAAGCTAATTGCCTTACCAAAAACTAAACCAAGCCTAGTTAAAACTTGCTACGAATATGGATTACTTAGTACCGTATATACCACAGACGGAACTGAGATATCTACTATACCCGAGATATATGAAGCATTTACCACATTTAAAAGAATAACCAAAGGTACTTTATTTTTTATAAAAATATACACGGCACCAGCAGAGATATTATTTGACGAAGTTAAGAAACCTATACAAGTTGTAAAAATAGGAATGACAATAGATATGATTATACCGCAAGATATTGGTACACAGCCAGAGATACCCAGAATCGAGATACCAAAATTTTATGCGAACAAAAGAGTTATCGGACTATCTACAATTTTACAAGAGCTAGCAAATACATATTGCAATCAAAATCCTATATGGAGTTATTATTCAAGAAACCATGTATTGAAATATTCAAATTCAAAAGAGCTACGATAAACAGACATGGAAACAATTAGGCAATGGATTATGACGTTGCTTAAACCAGAGACAGAACCTATCGCCAGAGCTATTAAAGAAAAATTTATTTCAGAAGAATTATTGACCAGATATTGCAAAACTATTGGACACAAATACCCAGACCACAGATGTTCAAAATGTAATGGAGGAGATAATGACGTCCCAACAGTGCAGCTAGAATAAAAGAAGATAAGAACGACAGCTGGAAAGATAAGACCAGAGCAATAATGGAGATACATCAGATATGACAGATAGACGGAAGACTTATTTGTACAAAAATTAGTTAGTAAACATTTAATAGAAGAATTTAGTCTTCTTAAAGCTTTAGAAATACGAAAAAGAAAGTAGTTTAGCATTTATTGTAAAGTTTGAAAAAAGTTGTAAAGTTTGAAAAAAATCTTTAGGTAGGTTAGGTAGGATTTAAGACTTTAAGTCTTTTCATTAATTGTTTTTTGTTTTCTAGCTTTTACGTAAAGTTGTAAAAAAATGTAAAGAGTTTGGAAATCATCTATAAATAAGAGCTCAGAAGGAATTGCAAAGGCAAGCCTTCGAACATTCAGCAAAAATACTCTCTCCATTCCAATTCAAAAATATTTAGCCCAGTTAATTAAATATATACACCGCAATGGAAAAAGCTATGGAACAACAAACCTCAGAAATATCAAAGCTACCGGAACAGGTATATCTATTTACGATTATGAATAGCTAAATTCATAATTCCCGACAATCATGATATGATAAAATAAATTCATATTAGTTACTTTACAGTAGAATTATTCGAAAAATAATATGTTAAGAAGTTTATTAGCAAAGTGGAAACGGAGAAAATTCATCTATCTCACTATCTATTTCTGTATCTGTTTCGTTTTCTGAAATTTCATATATACTATCTTCACTTTCTAGTTCATAATCTATATAATCTATTTGCATATATTCTGTATTTTCTATTTTTATTTCGGATATTTGTTTATTTTTTGGATTCTTGGGTAATTTACAATCTCTAGCTAAATGTCCTAACTTTCCACAATTATAACAAGTACATTCTTTAATAGATTTTTTCTTTCTATATGATCTTTTATTTTTGTAATTTTTTACATAATATCTTTTTCTTGGTTTCTTATATTTATATTTTGATTTTTTATATTTCTTATATTTCTTATGTCTTTTTCTTTTCTTATAATATCTTTCTTCGCATCCAAATTGGGGTGTTATTTTATTTTTGCAACATGCTAAATTTCTTATTAATGTTTTTTCCATTTTTAATTCTTCTCTATATTTTTCACATAGCTTTCTATACCATTGTTGTAAAAATTTTATTCTAGCTCCTAATGTATCTACTATTTTTGCTTCTTCCCAACTTTTTATTATTTTTGAACTAAATGGTTCGGGTAATTTATTAAAATATAATTTTCTTATTTCTTTACTTTCTTCTATACTATATGCTCCTTTATAATAATATTTTTTAAATGCGCAAGTATATTCATCTATATAACACATATTACATATTGTTAATTTTATCATTAAATTCCTATTTGTATCTTTTTCTTCATCTTGTTCTTCTTCTAATGTTGTCATACTACCAAATTCATCTTTTATAGCTGTTTCATATTTTTTCAATAATTCTATAGGTGTTAATTTAGTTGTTGTTGATGCTGCTCCTTCCATAGGTTTATTAGCTCTTAATACTTTCTTACTATTTTCAGTTAAATTTGTAAACCATAATTTTACTGATCCTATTAGTGTTTTTTCTATGTATTCTCGTTCATCTGTTATGTTTATATTATTATCTAATAATTGTTTTGTCATATATCTTATACATAATTGTATTATTTTTTCTGTATCTATTACACAGTCTAGATCTAAAAAGTTATAATTTTTATTAACTATTTGTTTTGGTATCCATTTGTCATATTCATTATATCTTTTAAATTTATTTTTATAATATATAGGTTTTCTTATTTCTGTTGTTTTGGGTATTAGATTTTCATCTTCTTTTTTGTCAAGAGTATTTATTTCTGTATTATTATTTTCTAAGTTTTCTTGATTAATTCTTTCTTGTTTTTCGTTAATTTCTAAATCTTTTATATTTGTTAATATTTCCGTATATGTTTCACTATCTTCTGAATCATAATTATCCGTTTCTTCTACCTCTATATTATTTATTTCTAATTTTTCTTTAAATTGATTTATCTCGTTTATTAATTTTTGTTCTTTATCTATTTCTTCTTTTTCTTTTTGTCTTTGTTCGTATAAATCTTTTAACATTTGTAATTCTTTTTCTAATTCAGCAATTCTACTATTTTTAGTTTCTTCTATTTTTTGTATTTCTTCCGTAGATTGTTGTTTAATTTTTTCTATTTCCTTTTTTCTATCTATCTCTTCATTTTCTTTTTCTATTCTTACCATTGCTGTTAATTTATCTTCTAATTTTAATTCTTCTTTTTCTAACATTAAATATAAATGTTCTCCTATTTTTTTGTATCTTCTTTCTAAATTGGAAAATACTATTTTTACTTTTGATCCTTCGTGATTTTCATATATTTTTTCATCTATTATAAATTCTTCTTTATTCATTTTATTGTGTATAGTTCATGTTGATATATATATTCTAAACTATCTATTTGGGATTCTAGTTTTTATATTTCATCTTTTTGTATATTTATTGAATTTTTACTAACTCCGGCAAATATATTATAATGTAATCTTTCTTTTCTTATTTTTAATTCTTTACGTTTTTCAGAGATAAATTGTTTTAATTCTTTGTATTTTTGCTCTTTATTCATTTAAATTATATTTATAATATTTTGGTGGATATCTAAATCTAATTTTATCATAATTAGGTGGTATATGTCTCATTCTTCTAGATTTTAAATGGATTATTAATTTTGCTTCAATACTAGATATTAATGTAATTAAATAGGCTAATCTTTGTGGATTTTCTTTTGTTTTATTTAGACTTATATATTCTGAATAATTACTAACTAAAGATTTTTTAATTTTTCTAAAAGCTTTTCTATTTTTAAATGGTCTTCTCATAATTAATTTAATAAATAACTAAATCTAATCTTAACTAAATACAAATCTAACTTAACTAATTTGACTAATTTCAACATAGCTATTTTAACTAAATCTTCTAACACGTATATCTGAATCAAATGACTGAAGAAGATATAAAAATAATAACAAAGGAAGAATATTTAAATGATGAAGGAACAGAACAAAAGATAATATTTGACAGTAATATATTTGATGAAATAAAAGGAAAAGAGTTAGATTTAAGTGTAGAAAAAATATTTAAAATACCAACAATAAAAAATATTTTTAGTAGGAAAAAAGATGAATATTATGTAGTATGCCAAAAAGAACATGTAATAGACTGTAGATATGCAAAAGGAAAAGCTAGTATACCACTAGTAACAAAAAGAATAATTAATAAAGAAATAAATGATATAAAAAGTAAAGGAGATCCAATAAAATACGTACACCTTGGAGGTACAGAAATATTAATAAAAGCATGTTTTAGAGAAGGAATAGATACACCAATAGAATTATATTTAGCAGATGATAGAATTATAAAACCTATAGAAAAAAGCATAATAACTGTCGTAAAAGAAAATTTAATATACCAAAAATTTAAATTTATAATAAGTGCAAATTATTCAGTAACTGTAACAGATAGAAATATAGATAAATCATTAGTATTATATTGGAAGATATCAGGAATAGAATTAACCCCAGGAAGTAAAATATTTACAGCGAGATGTAAAAATTTATATGTATTAACAACAAAACATAAAATAACAGGGAAAAATAAGATTAATAAAATACAAATAGATAGCTCATTTGAGCAAATTGTAAAAACAATAGATTATAATGACTATAGCTATAGAGACATAGATATAGAAGAAAATTTAGAAATAGTAAATGATAGAATAAGTACAACAAAAAGAATAGCTAATGAAAAATCAGAGTCATCGAGCTCATCAAAAAGAATGAGTTATGAAACAAATTCAATAAGTAATTTAAACCAATATTACATAACAGGAAAAATAAATGAAAAAGAACATTTAATACTATTAAACACAGGACAAGAAGAAAATTATATAGCAAAATATCTAGTAAAAAATGAAGAAATAAAAACTGATAATGATATATGCCCAGATCTACCAAGAAGTTTAATAAATAATAAAGATATAGCAAAAAAAGAAATAATAATAGGAGGAATTAGAAAAATAAAAATAGAATTTGAGGTAAAAGAAGAAATGCAAAAAGCAGATATAATATTAGGAATAAAATGGTTAGAACAAGTAAAACCATATAATATAGAACATACACAATTAGCCATAACATATAATAGGGAAAGATTATTTCTAAGAAGAGCCTTAACATAAAATGAAAATATATGTATTAATGAAGATAGTAGTGGAAGGATATTACAGTAGATATTATACGCCTATGATAGATACAGGAGCAGAAGCTAATTTATGTAGATATAACTGCTTACCAGAAAGTAAATGAGATAAATTAAAAATACCAATAATAGTTAAAGGATTTAATAATGAAGGAAGCTTAATTACTTATAAAGCTAGGAATGTAAAAGCACAAATATGGGATAAGATATTGACAATAGAAGAAATTTATAATTATGAACTAACATCAAAAGATATACTTTTAGGAATGTCATTTTTAGATAAACTATACCCACATATAATAACTAGAAACGATTGGTGGTTCACAACACCATGTAAACAAAAAGTAAGAGCAAAAAGAGTTAATAATAAAATAAGAAAGAAAACTGACTGGATAAAAGGAAGTGAAAAAATAAACGGCTATGGCAAAGGCATGAGAAGTTAATAAAAGAAACTTTAATTATAAGTCAAAAGTTGATATTGAAAAGCCAAAGAGATAATACATAAATAAGACTCTAAATTTGATACCAAATTATAACTTCGATCTTAAATTTTGATAGTGCACAAATAGGACCTCTAATTATTCAAAACCTGAACAAATATGACCTCAGATTTTACAACTCCATGCGTGAGTTTCACTTGCACCTACGTGGAAAGGTAATCCAATCACACGGTGCCACGTCGTGAAAAGGACTGACTTGGAAAGAGGTCATATTTGTGCAGTTTTGAATAGTTAAAGGATATATTTGTGTGCTGTCAAAATTTTACTTTTTGTGTTAAAATGATCTTTTTATTATTATTATCATTATTATTATTATTATTATTATTATTATTATTATTATTATTTATTTATTTATTTCTATAGCAGCAACACCTAACTTTTTTTTTATTAAAAAAAAAATGGAACAGCTACTAGGAGGGATCAAACCCGCGTAGTAGGCTGAAGGAAGAGCTCAAGAAGAGCAATTAATACCACTGGGCTATCTAAATGCCTTGTTTCATGCGGTTCAACATTAATATACGTGCATAAATATAGATTTTCTACCTTATATATACAACGTAAATTTTTTACCGAGGGAGTTCGGGTGATCCTCATGGCAACCACGTAGGTCCGCCGCTGCGTTAATTTAATAACATTTTAATAATGTTATTTTGATAACGTTAATTTAATATACTACTACTATCCTTAATAACCTTTTACTAAAACTATAATTTTTTTATTATTAGTATAGTTTCATATTTAATTTAATATTTAAATAAATTATATTTAGATATATTATATAACTTAAATTCGCCCTCTGCTTTATAATATATATACATATCCGCGTAATTTTTTCGTATGAGGCTGACCCACCTAATTAATAAATCTTCAATATTGCTCCTTTTCTTCAATGACAAAAGAAATTAGATGTCATTTTCATCTTCAAGCCAAAAATAGTGAAAAAGTAATAGTGAAAAGTCATTTAGAGGTCATATTTGTGCAGTTTTGAATAGTTAAAGGTCATATTTGTGCACTGTCAAAATTTAAGGTCAAAGTTATAATTTAGTGTCAAGTTTAGGGTCATATTTATGTATTATGCCCTTAGATTTTAAGTTGGACGCGTCCAGTTTTGCGTGTTGAACACGCGTTTTGCCACGTAGGATCAGAAGACATATTTGTTTAGTTTTGAATAGTTAAAGGTCATATTAGTGCATTGTCAAAGTTTAAGATCAAAGTTATAATTTGGTATCGAATTTAGGATCATATTTACGTATTATCTCAAAGCAAAAAAAGAGAAAACATTGGCTTACTATAATAAATTTCTCTGTAGTGTTAGAATCTTTGTAGTGTTAGAATCTTTTTTTTTTCTCCTGGTAGAGAACAGTTAGAAGATCATATGTACGTACGGGTAATCTCCCGGCAAAACCAATTATAATTTTAAACTTCTTCAATTAAAGGCTTGATTAGATATAATCTACATTTTATACCAAAAATATTGTATGATTAGTCTTTATTGAAAGATAAAAAATCATTCATCTTTTTTACTTTGATCTTTAGATGCTGATAATAATAGTAAAATGTGTACAAAATATTATATTATTTTTTTCAATCTACAAGCATTTATTAAAATAATCATTAAGTTAAAAATATTAAAAATTAAGGTATAAAAATTCTGATTATTTGTAACTTGAAAATTTGAATATTTTAGGGACGTTGCTACTCTTTTTATATAAAGTTTTAATGTTTGTTTATTCAAGATTGTTAATCTTATTCTACATATTTCATTTTCTTAAAAAAAGAGTTTAATCATTCTATCAATCCATTCCTAAAGTTGAAACTATAAAAACAAAGAACAAAAAAAAAAGGAAAGAAACCGATAAGTGAGAAAATTAGTCATTCTTTTTCGCTTTTGTCTTGATCATGGAAACTGAAGCTAAAATCTAACGTAACAAATAACCTATAATAGAGCATATAAGAAATAAATAAGAAAAATCATATTAGAAAAAGCATTTGGTAAATATTATATGACTAGAATAAATTTCATACCATACCTACCTAACTACTCTTACAAATATTTACCATGATAAATTACATATATCTAGAATTTTTAGAAAAAAGATGTGAGAAACATACAGTTAATAAAAAAACAGATGAAAGTAAATTTAGACAAATACATGGAAACTAAAGATATAAAATATATAAAACTTCTTAATGAAAATATGCAAGAACTACTAAGACTAAAACAAACAACTACAAAATATTATAGTAAAATATTTAGTCAATTTTAAATGATAGATAATCTTATCTTATATATACTTAGAGATATAGAAATTATAGACATAAAGAAAATAATATAGGAAAAATTACAAGATTATGAATAGAAAGAATTATTAAACAGTATAGAAAACTTACACATATATTATGAACATCAATATTACTTAGATTCAGATGGATATTATTCAGAATAAATAAATGTTAGAATATATAAAAAAGATTAGAGAGAGGCAAAATTAGATATATGAAGAAGTTAATTACAGAAATCAACTTGAAATAGAAAAAAGACAACTAGAAAATAAATTACTTAAAATGAAATTAACCTTAGAAAAAGAAGATACAGATAATGATTTATTTAATACATACTAAAAATTATTTAATACAGATGGAAAATTACCTATACATTAACAACAAATACTAATTAATCAGATAAAGAATGTAAACCTACGCATTTAATATAGCAAATTTAGAATAAAATACTACACAGAAATTGCTAAAATTTCAATAGGATAAAATAATAAACTGCACAAATTAATGAATACACCTTACAAAAAGAATAAATCATTAAAAGATATTGAAACTAAATTTAATAAATATCCACGCACAAAGAAAAATTGATTAATTATACATATAATAAATCTATTTCACAAGTTAGTTATTCGCACCCCCTACTAATGGTATCAGAGCATAGTTATTTAAAAAACACAGCAGTAGCATATATGTTTGAATTTAGATTGGATTGAATTAATTATGAGAAGATCATTTAAAAACAGAGAAACTTTTAGAAAAATTAAAGAATCTTTAATTAGTAATTATTCAGGATATATAAGTCTAAATAAAACAAAAGAAAACTCACAAAGATTAGCCTACCTAATTACCTTAATATCTAGTATTGAAGCAAAATTAATAATCCATTTAAAATCTAGAAGAACGAGACCCATACCAACTAATTATGATAAAATCAGATTTAGATATCCACCAAAATATTATAAATATGCTTTAAATGAATAAAGTACAAAAATACAAAGAACTGAAATAAATTATTTCTGAAAAACATAAAGAATTAAAAACAAGAATAGAAAGACTACATTATAATATATTTGCCGGAGTTAGTGAAAACTCAATAAATACATAAAAAGATGAAATATCAAAATTAGAATCATAAATAGATAGTTTAGAATATATATATATCAACATGAACTATTCACAATAAAATGAACAAAGAATAATTTATAATAGATGAAAAAATATATGAAAATCACGAAGGATTAAAAATAAAAATAGTATTTTCTAATCTAGGAAGAAGATATAAGAAAATTGATGAACATTAATATTTAATATTAGAAAAAGAAGAATTAAAATAAAGAAGATAAATTGACAGTTATGGTAAGAATAGAAAGAGAAAATGAAGAAATAGATAGAAAAAAAAATAGAAAAAGTAAAACAACAAACTACAGAAGAAATACGAAAAATAGAAGAAACTAAAAATAGTAAGATTGCTGAATTAGAAAAAGAACTACAAATGTTAAAAGATTTGTATGAACAAAGACAAAAAGAAAAGGAAGAAAAGGATAAAGAACAAAAATTACGAAACGAGATAAATCAATTTAAAGAAATTAGAAATAAACAATAAAGAAATAAAAAACAAGGAATTAGAAATAAATAATATAGATGTTGAAGAGACAGATAATTATGATTCAAAAGATAGTGAAACATATACAAAAATATTAACAAATACAAAAAATTTAGAAATCAATTAAAAACAAGAAATAATTAATGAAGAAAACTTAGAAAATATTAACACAGAAATAAATACTCTTGATAAAAAAGAAGATGAAAATATAATACCTAGAACATCAGAAATAAGAAAACCTACATTTTATAAAAATAAGTTTAAAAGATATAATTTAAAGAATGAATATGACAAATGGACATCAAAACAAATAGTTAATAAAAATTATAACTTTTTAGACTGAGACTATGTAATAGATACAGAAAAAACAATACAATTATGGATAGGATATATGACAAAATAATTATTAGATAAGAATATAAACATAACAGATGCACCAGAATATATAGAAAGAACGCTAATAGGAACAGTGAAATTATGGTTTTCAAATTTAACAGAAAATAGCAAGCAGGTATTAAGAACTAATAAACCTATAGAAGGACATAATCAACAACAACTAAATTAACACCTATAAAATTATTAAAAATATATGAAACAACTATAAAAGATATGAAAATATATGTATTAATGAAGATAGTAGTAGAAAGATATTACAGTAGATATTATATGCCTATGATAGATACAGGAGCAGAAGCTAATTTTTGTAGATATAATCGCTTACCAGAAAGCAAATGAGATAAATTAAAAACACCAATAATAGTTAAAAAATTTAATAATGAAGGAAGCTTAATTACTTATAAAGCTAGGAATGTAAAAATACAAGTATGGGATAAGATATTAACAATAGAAGAAATTTATAATTATGAACTAACATCAAAAGATATACTTTTAGGAATGTCGTTTTTAGATAAATTATACCTACATATAATAACTAGAACAGATTGGTGGTTTACAACACCATGTAAATAGAAAGTAAGAGCAAAAAGAGTTAATAATAAAATAAGAAAGAAAACTGATTGGATAAAAGGAAGCAAAAAAATTACACAAAAGTTAGAAAATATAAAAAATACTGAAGATACAATAGAATTAGTCGTATTTTCGATAAATAAAACAGAAATAACTATATTTTCAATAAATAAGATAGAAATAATTAAGAAAAAATTAGAACAATTATATAGTGAAGATCCATTAAAAGGATGGGAAAAACATAAAACTACTATAAAAATTGAATTAATAGATAAAAATAGCATAATAACCCAGAAACCATTAACATATAATTTTAATGATTTAAAAAAATTTAAAATGCATATAGATGAATTATTAGAAAAACAATATATACAAAAAATTAATAGTAAACATAATAGTCCAGCATTTATAGTAAATAAACATAGTGAATAAAAAAGAGGAAAAAGTAGAATGGTTATTGACTATAGAAATTTAAATGCAAAGGCTATGACATATAATTAGATAATACCAAATAAGATATTAAAAATAAGACAAATACAGGGATATAATTATTTTAGTAAATTCGATTGTAAATCAGGATTTTACCATTTAAAGTTAGAAGAAGAATCTAAATAATTAACTGCATTTACGGTGCCACAAGGATTTTATGAATGGAACGTATTACCATTTGGATATAAAAATGCACCAGGTAGATATCAACATTTTATGTATAGTTATTTTAAACAATTATCTAATTGTATAGTATATATAGATCATATATTATTATATACAAAAACTAAAGAAGAACATTTAAAATTATTAGGACAATTTACAGATATAATAGAAAAATCGGGAATAAGTCTAAGTGAAAAGAAAGCTGAAATTATGAAAAATCAGATAGAATTTATAGGAATACAAATAGATAAGAGTGGAGTAAAAATGCAACAACATATAGTACAAAAAATAATAAATTCAAAAGAAAAATTAGATACAAAAAAGAAATTACAATCATTTTTAGGATTAGTAAACCAAGTAAGAGAATATATTCCAAAATTAGCAGAAACTATAAAACCACTACAGAAAAAATTAAAAAAGGATGTAGAATATAACTATAATGAAGAAGATAAAAAACAAGTTCAGAAAATAAAATTACTTTGTAAAGAATTACCAAAACTACAATTTCCAGATGAAAATAGAAAATTCATATATATAGTAGAAGCAGATGCTAGTGAATGTAGTTATGGAGGAGTACTTAAATACCGATATGAAGCAGAAAAATTAGAACACCATTGTAGATACTACTCAGGTACGTTCAATGAAACAGAAATAAAATGGGAAATAAATAGGAAAAATTATGTTCATTATATAAATGTTTGTTAGCATTTGACTCATATATTGTATATAACAAGTTTATTATACGAACAGATAATACACAGGTACGCTAGTGGTTAACAAAGAAAATACAAAATTTAGTTACAACAAAAGAGATTCGGAGACTAGTCTTGAATATATTAAATTTCACATTTATCATTGAAGTAATTAGTACTAACAAAAATTTTATTGCAGATTACATATCAAGACAAAGCTACACAGACTGATATAATAGAAGAGGATACTCTAAAAAAAATACTCAACACCCTAACTACGCTTTCAATGAAAGTGGACAGTATGGGTAATGAAATAGAAAAGCTAAAGACTAATGAAGTTAAACTGAAGTCTATAGCTACAAATCAGCTAACTCAGCAGTGTGCAGAGCTATGTCAATCGGAAGACATTAAAGTTCCAGAGCTAGAAGGAGACGATGGGACACTCCATAAAACCCATAATATTTATCAATCTACTTCTACAGGTACAAGCAAATGAGTTAGGAAAAATACAAATATGAACCTAAACAAGCTATTTGATAAACCATATATACTAAGTACATGAAAAGATCCCATGTTTATACCTCCACAAATTACCACATACCGAGATAGTCTAAAACAAGACAAAAAGACTTACAACTACACAGCCCGGACATATATAAAAAATATCTACAATGTACAAACCTTTTTAAATACTAACCCTAGAGCTATAAACATCCAAGAACCAGATACAAACTATATAACCCAGAGATTGACCGAATATAATAAGCTAATTGTTTTACCTAAAACCAAACCAAGTCTAGTTAAAACTTGCTATGAATATGGACTACTCAGTACTGTATCTACCTCTGACGAAAAAGAGATATCCACTATATCGAAAATATATGAAGCATTTATCATTTTTAAAATAATAACCAAAGGTACCCTATTTTTTATAAAAATTTACACGGCACCAGCAGAGATATTATATGTTGAAGTTAAAAAAACTATCCGGACCCCCCTACTAATGGTATCGAAGCACAGTTATTTAAAAAATACAGCAGTAGCATATATGCTTGAATTTAGATTGGATTGAATTAATTATGAGAAGACCATTTAAAAACAGAGAAACTTTTAGAAAAATTAAAGAATCTTTAATTAGTAATTATTCAGAATATATAAGTCTAAATAAAACAAAAGAAAACTCACAAAGATTAGCCTACCTAATTACCTTAATATCTAGTATTGAAGCAAAATTAATAATCCATTTAAAATCTAGAAGAACGATACACATACCAACTAATTATGATAAAATCAGATTTAGATATCCACCAAAATATTATAAATATGGTTTAAATGAATAAAGTACAAAAATACAAAGAACTAAAATAAATTATTTCTGAAAAACATAAAGAATTAAAAACAAGAATAGAAAGACTACATTATAATATATTTGCCGGAGTTAGTGAAAACTCAATAAATACACAAAAAGATGAAATATCAAAATTAAAATCATAAATAGATAGTTTAGAATATATATATCAACATGAACTATTCACAATAAAATAAACAAAGAATAATTTATAATAAATGAAAAAATATATGAAAATCACGAAGGATTAAAAATAAAAATAGTATTTTCTAATCTAGGAAGAAAATATAAGAAAATTGGTGAACATTAATATTTAATGTTAGAAAAATAAGAATTAAAATTAGAAGATAAATTGACAGCTATGGTAAGAATAGAAAGAGAAAATGAAGAAATAGATAGGAAAAAAGAAATAGAAAAAATAAAACAACAAACTACAGAAGAAATACGAAAAATAGAAGAAACTAAAAATAGTAGGATTGCTGAATTAGAAAAAGAACTACAAATGTTAAAAGATTTGTATGAACAAAGACAAAAAGAAAAGGAAGAAAAGGATAAGGAACAAAAATTACTAAACGAGATAAATCAATTTAAAGAAAAATTAGAAATAAACAATAAATAAAAAAAAGAATTAGAAATAAATAATATAGATGTTGAAGAGATAGATTATTATGATTCAGAAGATAGTGAAACATATACAGAAATATTAACAAATACAAAAAATTTAGAAATCAATAAAAAATAAGAAATAATTAATGAAGAAAACTTAGAAAATATCAACACAGGAATAAATACTCTTGATAAAAAAGAAGATTAAAATATAATACCTAGAACATCAAAAATAAGAAAACCTACATATTATAAGAATAAGTTTAAAAGATATAATCTAAAGAACGAATATGACAAATGGACACCAAAACAAATAGTTAATAAAAATTATAACTTTTTAGACTTAGACTGTGTAATAGATACAGAAAAATAATTCAATTATGGATAGAATATATGACAAAACAATTATTAGATAAGAATATAAACATAACAGTTACACCAAAATATATAGAAAGAACACTAATAGGAACAGTGAAATTATGGTTTTCAAATTTAACAGAAAATAGCAAGAAGGTATTAAGAACTAATAAACCTATAGAAGGAACATCATCAACAACAACTAAACTAATACCTATAGAATTATTAAAAAAAATATGAAACAGCTATAAAAGATGAATTTGGTAGTATGACAACAATAGAAGAAGAATAAGATGAAGAAAAAGATTCAAATAGGAATTTAATGTTAAAATTAGCAATATGTAATATGTGTTATATAGATGAATATACTTGCTCATTTAAAGAATATTATTATGAAGGAGAATATAATATAGAAGAAAGTAAAAAAAATAAGAAAATTATATTTTAATAAATTACCCAAACTATTTAGTTCAAAGATAATAAATAGTTGGAAAGAAGCAAAAATAGTAGATACTCTAGGGGCAGGACTAAAATTTTTACAACAATGGTATAGAAATTTATGTGAAAAATATAGAGAAGAATTAAAAATGGAAAAAACATTGATAAGAAATTTAGCATGTTGTAAAGATAAAATAGCACCCCAATTCGGATATGAAGAAAGATATTATAAGAAAAGAAAAAGACATAAGAAATATAAAAAATCAAAATATAAATACAAGAAACCAAGAAAAAGATATTAAGTAAAAAAATTTAAATACAAAAGACCATATAGAAAAAAGAAATCTATAAAAGAATGTACTTGTTATAATTGAAGAAAATTAGGACATTTAACTAGAGATTGTAAATTGCCTTAAAATCCAAAAAATAAACAAATATCAAAAATAAAAATAGAAAATACAGAATATATGCAGATAAATTATATAGATTATGAATTAGAAAGTGAGGATAATATATATGAAATTTCAGAAAATGAAACAGATAATGAAATAGATGAATGAAATGACTGAAGAAAATATAAAAATAATAACAAAGGAAGAATATTTAAATGATGAAGGAACAGACCAAAAAATAATATTTGACAGTAACATATTTGATGAAATAAAAGGGAAAGAATTAGACTTAAGTGTAGAAAAATATTTAAAATACCAACAATAAGAAATCTATTTACTATGAAAAAAGAAGAATATTATGTAGTATGCCAAAAGGAACATGTAATAGACTATAGATATGCAAAAGGTAAAGCTAGTATACCACTAGTAACAAAAAGAATAATTAATAAAGAGATAAATGATATAAGAAGTAGAGACCTAATAAAATATGTACACCATGGAGGTACAGAGATATTAATAAAAGCATGTTTTAGAGAAGAAATAAATACACCAATAGAATTATATTTAGCAGATGATAGAATTATAAAACCTGTAGAAAAAAATATAATAACTGCCATAAAAGGAAATTTAATATACCAAAATTTTAAATTTATAATAAGTGCAAATTATTTAGTAGCGGTAACAGATAAAAATATAGATAAATCATTAGTATTATATTAGAAAATATCAGGAATAAAATTAACCCTAGGAAGTAAAATATTTACAGCAAGATGCAAAAATTTATATGTATTAACAACAAACACATAAAATAACAGGAAAAAATAAAATTAACAAAATACGAATATAAAGTCCATTTGAACAAATTGTAAAAACAATAGATTATAATGATTATAGCTATAGAGACATAGATATATAAGAAAATTTAGAAATAATTAATGATAGAATAAGTACAATGAAAAGAATAGTTGATGAAAAATCAGAATTATCAAGCTCATCAAAAAGAACAAGTTATGAAATAAATTCAACAAATAATTTAAACCAATATTACATAACAGGAAAGGTAAATGAAAAAGAATATTTAATACTCTTAAATACAGGACAAGAAAAAAATTATAAAGCAAAATATCTAGTAAGAAATGAAGAAATAAAAACTGATAATGATACCAAGAAGTTTAATAAATAGTAAAAATATAGCAGAAAAAGAAATAATAATAGGAATTAGAAAAATAAAAATAGAATTTGAAGTAAAGAAAGAAATACAAAAAACAGATATAATATTAGGAATAAAATAGCTAGAACAAGTAAAATCATATAATATAGAACATACACAATTAACCTTAACATATAACAGAGAGAAATTATTCTTAAGAAGAGCCTTAACATAAAATGAAAATATATGTATTAATGAAGATAGTAGAAGAAAGATATTACAGTAGATATTATACGTCTATGGTAGATACAGGAGCAGAAGCTAATTTATGTAGATATAACTGCTTACCAGAAAGCAAATGAGATAAATTAAAAACACCATTAATAGTTAAAGGATTTAATAATGAAGGAAGCTTAATTACTTATAAAGCTAGGAATGTAAAAATACAAGTATGGCATAAGATATTACCACTAGAAGAAATTTATAATTATGAACTAACATCAAAAGATATACTTTTAGGAATGTTGTTTTTAGATAAATTAAACCCACATATAATAACTAGAACAGATTGGTGGTTTACAACACCATGTAAACAGAAAGTAAGAGCAAAAAGAGTTAATAATAAAATAAGAAAGAAAACTGATCGGATAAAAGGAAGTGAAAAAATTAAACAAAAGTTAGAAAATATAAAAAATACTAAAGATATAATAGAATTATTCGTATTTTCGATAAATAAAACAGAAATAACTATATTTTCAATAAATAAGATAGAAAGAATTAAGAAAAAATTAGAACAATTATATAGTGAAGATCCATTAAAAGGATGAGAAAAACATAAAACCACTATAAAAATTGAATTAATAGATAAAAATAGCATAATAACCTAGAAACCATTAACATATAATTTTGAAGATTTAAAAGAATTTAAAATGCATATAGATGAATTATTAGAAAAATAATATATACAAAAAAGTAATAGTAAACATAATAGTCCAGCATTTATAGTAAATAAACATAGTGAATAAAAAAGAGGAAAAAGTAGAATGGTTATTGACTATAGAAATTTAAATGCAAAGGCTATGACATATAATTAGATAATACCAAATAAGATATTAAAAATAAGACAAATACAGGGATATAATTATTTTAGTAAATTCGATTGTAAATCAGGATTTTACCATTTAAAGTTAGAAGAAGAATCTAAAGAATTAACCGCATTTACGGTAACACAAGGATTTTATGAATGGAATGTATTACCATTTGGATATAAAAATGCACCAAGTAGATATCAACATTTTATGGATAGTTATTTTAAACAATTATCTAATTGTATAGTATATATAGATGATATATTATTATATATAAGAACAAAAGAAGAACATTTAAAATTATTAGGACAATTTACAGATATAATAGAAAAATCGGGAATAAGTCTAAGTGAAAAGAAAGATGAAATTATGAAAAATCAGATAGAATTTTTAGGAATACAAATAGATAAGAGTGGAGTAAAAATACAACAACATATAGTACAAAAAATAATAAATTCGAAAGAAATATTAGATACAAAAAAAATTACAATCATTTTTAGGATTAGTAAACCAAGTAAGAGAATATATTTCAAAATTAGAAGAAACTTTAAAACCACTACAGAAAAAATTAAAAAAGGATGTAGAATATAACTATAATGAAGAAGATAAAAAACAAGTTCAAAAAATAAAATTACTTTGTAAAGAATTACCAAAACTATAATTTCCAGATGAAAATAGAAAATTTATATATATAGTAGAAGCAGATGCTAGTGAATATAGTTATGGAGGAGTACTTAAATACCGATATGAAACAAAAAAATTAGAACACCATTGTAGATACTACTCAGGTACGTTCAATGAAACAGAAATAAAATGGGAAATAAATAGGAAAGAATTATGTTCATTATATAAATATTTGTTAGCATTTGAGCCATATATTGTATATAACAAGTTTATTGTACGAACAGATAATACACAGGTACGCTAGTGATTAGCAAAGAAAATACAAAATTTAGTTACAACAAAAAAGATTCGGAGACTAGTCTTGAATATATTAAATTTCACATTTATAATTGAAGTAATTAGTACTAACAAAAATTTTATTGCAGATTACATATCAAGACAAAGCTACACAGACTGATATAATAGAAGAGGATACTCTAGAAAAAATACTCAACACCCTAACTATGCTTTCAATGAAAGTGGACAGTATGGGTAATGAAATAGAAAAGCTAAAGGCCAATGAAGTTAATTTGAAGTCTATAGCTACAAATCAGCTAACTCAGCAGTGCGCAAAGCTATGTCAATCGGAAGACATTAAAGTTTCAGAGATAGAAGGAGACGATGGGACACTCCATAAAACCCATAACATTTATCAATCTACTTCTGCAGGTACAAGCAAAGGAGTTAGAAAAAATACAAATATGAACCTAAACAAGCTATTTGATAAACCATATATACCAAATACATCAAAAGATCCCATGTTTATACCCACACAAATTACCACATACCGAGATAGTCTAAACCATGGATATCATATTGGAAATAAATGGGAATATCAGATGGATATTATTCAGAATAAATAAATGTTCGAATATATAAAAAAGATTAGAGAAAGGAAAAATTGGATATATGAAGAAGTTAATTACAGAAATCAACTTGAAATAGAAAAAAGACAACTAGAAGAAAAATTACTTAAAAGGATATTAACCTTAGAAAAAGAAGATACAAATAATGATTTATTTAATACATACGAAAAATTATTTAATACAGATGGAAAATTACCTATACATGAACAACAAATACTAATTAATCAGATAAAGAATATAAATCTACGCATTGCATATAGCAAAGTTAGAATGAAATACTACACAGAAATTGCTAAAATTTTAATAGGATAAAATAATAAACTACACAAATTAATGAATACATCTTACGAAATAAATAAATTATTAAAAGATATTGAAACTAAATTTAAGAAATATCCACGCACAAACAAAAATAGATTCATTATACATATAATAGATCTATTTCACAAGTTAGTTATCCGCACCCCCCTACTAATGGTACCATTAGTAGGGGGATGCAGATAACTAACTTGTGAAGATAACTTGTGAAATATATTTATTATATATAATGGATATATGTTTCTTTGTGATATTATTTCATCCATATTTTCTCTCCAATATTTTAAATATTTGTAGTCTATCATTTTATCCTCTAGTAATTGCAGAGTTATAGATTTCTGTATAATAATTTATCCTAATTGTACTGTAATGTATATCTAATTCTAGATTTTCAATGTTATTTATTATCTTGTGTTGTTCTTCTCGTAGCGAGTTTTTTAAATTATATAAACTATCACATGTACTTTTTTCTAAATTTTCTAAGGTTTCTTCTATCCATATTAATTTTTATTTTAGATTCTCCATTATTTTTCTAATTCGGTTTCTATAATTAATTTCTTTATTTAGATTATCTTGATTTTCTCTAGTTTTTCTAATATATTCTATCATCTCTTAATCTGAATGATATCTATCTGAATCTAAGTAATATTGATGTTCATAATATATATGTAAGTTTTCTATACTGTTTAATAATTCTTCCTCTTCATAATCTTGTAATTTTTCCCATATTATTTTCTTTATGGCTATAATTTCTATATCTCTAAGTATATATAAGATTAAGACTTTAAGATTATCTATCATTTAAAATTGACTAAATATTTTATTATAATATTTTGTAGTTGTTTGTTTTAGTCTTAGTAGTTCTTGCATATTTTCATTAAGAAATTCTATATATTTTATATCTTTAGTTTCCATGTGTTTGTCTAAATTTACTTTCATCTGTTTTTCTATTAACTGTATGTTTCTCACATCTTTTTCCAAAAATTCTAGATATATGTAATTTATCATGGTAAGTATTTGTAAGAGTAGTTAGGTAGGTATGGTATGTAATTTATTCTAGTCATATAATATTTATCAAATGCTTTTTCTAATATGATTTTTCTTATATCTACTACTTTTATATCCTTAAGTGCATACAAAATAAGTATTTTAAATTTTTCTACCATTACATTAGATAAATAATTATTCATTTTCATAAAATTGTTATTTTCAAAAAATTTCCTTCAATCATGTACATAACAAAATATGATCATCTTAGATTACTATATACTAGATTATTCTTAAATAACATGTTCTTCGGTCACTATTAGCATGGTAATCTAGATACTTTTTCCTTAAACAACGCCTCTACTCTGGTTACTCCCCACCACGGCTTCTTGCCTCATTGGTTTCACCTTTAGGATGGCATAGTTCTTAGGGATTTTTCTCCGTTTCCACTTTGCTAATAAACTTCTTAACATATTATTCTTCAAATAATTCTACTATAAAGTAACTAACATGAATTTATTTTATCATACCATGATTGTTGGGAATTATGAATTTAGCTATTCATAATCATAAATAAATATACCTGTTCGGGTAGGTTTGATATTTCTAAGCTTTGCTCCTCCATAGCTTTTTCCATTGAAATAAATCTGTTTTTTAATAACTAAGCAAAATATTTGTTGTGGACAAGAGAGAGTTTTTTGCTTCAACGCATGAAGGCTTTCTCTGCAATGCCTTCAGTTCATCTTATTTATAGACTGAATGAATCTTTACAAGAGTCTGCACATTTTTTAAATTAGTCTACTTTACAAAAAAGTCTTCTAATAAGACAAAAATCATTAATGCCTAGACTAATAATAGTCAAAAAGTCTAAAACCTAAAAGTTTAGCCTATACAAAAGTTTACGTAAAATAAATTGTGAAAGTTTACATGTTGCTTTCACAATTTAATAGCTTGTCTTCTATTATTACTCCGTTGATATCTTCTCGTTGTCGTATCTGCTGCTTTTCCATATCTCCATTATTGCTTCTTATCTTGTATCTTCCAGCTGGCGTTCTTATCTACTTGGTTGATTTTTCTTCTATTCTAGCTGAATTTCTGGTTAATAATTCTTCTGAAATAAATTTTTCTCTAATAGCTCTGGCGATAGGTTCTGTCTCTGGTTTGAGTAACGTCAGAATCCATTGCCTAATAGTTTCCATATTTGTTTCTCGTAATTCTTTTGAATTTGAATATATTAGTACATGATTTCTTGAATAATAACTCCATATGGGATTTTTGTCGCAGTATGTGTTCGCTAGCTCTAGCAAAATTGTAGATAGTCCGATAATCCTCTTATTCACATAAAATTTTGGTATCTCAATTCTAGGTATTCCTGATTGTGGAATAATATCTTGTGGTATAATCATGTCTTGTGTCATTCCTATCTTTACAACTAGTATGGGTTTTTTAACTTCATCATATAATATCTTTGCTGGTGCCGTGTAAATTTTTATAAAAAATAGGGTACCTTTGGTTATTCTTTTAAAAATGATAAATGCTTCATATATTTCCGGTATAGTGGATATCTCATTTCCGTCAGAGGTAGATACAATACTGAGTAGTCCATATTCATAGAAAGTTTTAACTAGACTTGGTTTGGTTTTAGGTAAAGCAATTAGCTTATTATATCCGGTCAATCTCTGGGTTATATAGTTTGTATCTGGTTCTTGGATGTTTATAGCTCTGGGGTTGGTATTTAAAAAGGTTTGTACATTGTAGATGTTTTCTATAAATGTCCGGGCTGTGTAGTTGTAAGTCTTTTTATCTTGGTTTAGACTATCTTGGTATGTGGTAATTTGTGGGGGTATAAACATGGGATCTTTTGATTTATTTGGTATATATGGTTTATCAAATAGCTTGTTTAGGTTAATATTTGTGTTTTTCCTAACTCCTTTGCATGTACCTGCAGAAGTAGATTGATAAATGTTATAGTTTTTATGGAGTGTCCCATCGTCTCCTTCTAGCTCTGGAACTTTAATGTCTTCCGATTGACATAGCTCTGCACACTGCTGAGTTAGCTAATTTGTAGCTATAGACTTCAGTTAACTTCATTAGTCTTTAGCTTTTCTATTTCATTACCCATATTGTCCACTTTCATTGAAAGTGTAGTTAGGGTGATGAGTATTTTTTTTAGAGTATCCTTTTCTATTATATCAGTCTGTGTAGCTTTGTCTTGATATGTAATCTGCAATAACATTTTTGTTAGTACTAATTACTCCAATTATAAATGTGAAATTTAATATATTCAAGACTAGTCTCCGAATCTCTTTTGTTGTAACTGAATTTTGTATTTTCTTTGTTAACCACCAGCGTACCTGTGTATTATCTGTTCGTACAATAAACTAGTTATATACAATATATGGCTCAAATGCTAAAAAACATTTATATAATGAATATAATTCTTTCCTATTTATTTCCTATTTTATTTCTGTTTCATTGGACGTACCTGAGTAGTATCTACAATGGTGTTCTAATTTTTCTGCTTCATATCGGTATTTAAGTATTCCTTCATAACTACATTCACTAGCATTTGCTTCTACTATATATATAAATTTTCTATTTTCATCTGGAAATTGTAGTTTTGGTAATTCTTTACAAAGTAATTTTATTTTTTGAACTTGTTTTTTATCTTCTTCATTATAGTTATATTCTACATCTTTTTAAATTTTTTCTGTAGTGGTTTTAAAGTTTCTGCTAATTTTGAAATATATTCTCTTACTTGGTTTACTAATCCTAAAAATGATTGTAATTTCTTTTTTGTATCTAATTTTTCTTTCGAATTTATTATTTTTTGTACTATATGTTGTTGCATTTTTACTCCACTCTTATCTATTTGTATTCCTAAAAATTCTATCTGATTTCAGTTTTCTTTTCACTTAGACTTGTTCCCGATTTTTCTATTATATCTGTAAATTGTCCTAATAATTTTAAATGTTCTTCTTTAGTTTTTGTATATAATAATATATCATCTATGTATACTATACAATTAGATAATTGTTTAAAATAACTATCCATAAAATGTTGATATCTACCTGGTGCATTTTTATATCCAAATGGTAATACATTCCATTCATAAAATCCTTGTGTTACCGTAAATGCGGTTAATTCTTTAGATTCTTCTTCTAACTTTAAAAGGTAAAATTCTGATTTACAATCGAATTTACTAAAATAATTATATCCCTGTATTTGTCTTATTTTAAATATCTTATTTGGTATTGGATAATTATATGTCATAGTTTTTGCATTTAAATTTTTATAGTCAATAACCATTCTACTTTTTCCTCTTTTTTGTTCTCTATGTTTATTTACTATAAATGCTGGACTATTATGTTTACTATTACTTTTTTGTATATATTGTTTTTCTAATAATTCATCTATATGCATTTTAAATTCTTTTAAATCGTCAAAATTATATGTTAATGATTTCTGGGTTATTATGCTATTTTTATCTATTAATTCAATTTTTATAGTAGTTTTATGTTTTTACCATCCTTTTAATGGATCTTCACTATATAATTGTTCTAATTGTTTCTTAATTATTTCTATCTTATTTATTGAAAATATAGTTATTTCTGTTTTATTTATCGAAAATACGGCTAGTTCTATTGTATCTTCAGTATTTTTTATATTTTTTAACTTTTGTGTAATTTGTTCGCTTCCTTTTATCCAATCAGTTTTCTTTCTTATTTTATTATTAACTTTTTTTGCTTATTTTATTATTAACTCTTTTTGCTCTTACTTTCTGTTTATATGGTGTTGTAAACCACCAATCTATTCTAGTTATTATATGTGGGTATAATTTATCTAAAAACGGCATTCCTAAAAATATATCTTTTGATGTTAGTTCATAATTATAAATTTCTTCTATTGTTGATATCTTATCCCATACTTATATTTTTACATTCCTAGCTTTATAAGTAATTAAGCTTCCTTCATTATTAAATCCTTTAACTATTATTGGTGTTTTTAATTTATCCCATTTGCTTTCTGGTAAGCAATTATATCTACATAAATTAGCTTCTGCTCCTGTATCTATCATAGGCATATAATATCTACTGTAATATCCTTCTACTACTATCTTCATTAATAAATATATTTTCATTTTATGTTAAGGCTCTTCTTAAGAATAATTTCTCTCTGTTATATGTTAAGGTTAATTGTGTATGTTCTATATTATATGGTTTTACTTGTTCTAGCCATTTTATTCCTAATATTATGTGTGCTTTTTGCATTTCTTCCTTTACTTCAAATTCTATTTTTATTTTTCTAATTCCTATTATTATTTCTTTTTCTGCTATATTTTTACTATTTATTAAACTTCTTGGTAGATCTGGGCATACATCATTATCAGTTTTTATTTCTTCATTTTTTACTAGATATTTTGCTATATAATTTTCTTCTTGTCCTGTATTTAAGAGTATTAAATATTCTTTTTCATTTACCTTTCCTGTTATGTAATATTGGTTTAAATTATTTGTTGAATTTATTTCATAACTTGTTCTTTTTGACGAGCTTGATGATTCTGTTTTTTCATCAGCTATTCTTTTCGTTGTACTTATTCTACCATTTATTATTTCTAAATTTTCTTCTATATCTATGTCCCTATAGCTATAATCATTATAATCTATTATTTTTACAATTTGTTCGAATGGACTTTCTATTCGTATTTTGTTAATCTTATTTTTTCTTGTTATTTTATATTTTGTTATTAATACATATAAATTTTTGCACCTTGCTATAAATATTTTACTTCCTAGGGTTAATTCTATTCCTGATATTTTTTAATATAATACTAATGATTTATCTATATTTTTATCTGTTACCGCTACTGAATAATTTGCACTTATTATAAATTTAAAATTTTGGTATATTAAATTTCCTTTTATGGCAGTTATTATGCTTTTTTCTACAGTTTTTATAATTCTATCATCTGCTAAATATAATTCTATTGGTGTATCTATTCCTTCTCTAAAACATGCTTTTATTAATATCTCTGTACCTCCAAGGTGTACATATTTTATTGGGTCTCTACTTTTTATAGCATTTAACTCTTTATTAATTATTCTTTTTGTTACTATTGGTATACTAGCTTTACCTTTTGCATATCTACAGTCTATTACATGTTTCTTTTGGCTTACTACATAATATTCTTCTTTTTTCTTAGTAAATAGATTTCTTATTGTTGGCATTTTAAATATTTTTTCTACACTTAAGTCTAATTCTTTTCCTTTTATTTCATCAAATATGTCACTGTCAAAAATTATTTTCTGGTCTGTTCCTTCATCATTTAAATATTCTTCCTTTGTTATTATTTTTATGTCTTCTTCAGTCATTTGATTCATCTATTTCATTATCTATTTCATTATCTGTTTCATTTTCTGAAATTTCATATATACTATCCTCACTTTCTAATTCATAATCTATATAATCTATCTGCATATATTCTGTATTTTCTATTTTTATTTCTGATATTTGTTTATTTTTTGAATTTTTAGGTAATTTACAATCTCTAGCTAAATGTCCTAATTTTCCACAATTGTAACAAGTACATTCTTTTATATATATTTTTTTTCTATATGGTCTTTTGTATTTAAAATTTTTTACATAATATCTTTTTCTTGATTTCTTGTATTTATATTTTGATTTTTTATATTTTTTATATTTCTTATATCTTTTTCTTTTCTTATAATATCTTTCTTCACATTCGAATGGGGGTGTTATTTTATCTTTGCAACATGCTAAAATTCTTATCAATGTTTTTTCCATTTTTAATTTTTCTCTATATTTTTCACATAAGTTTCTATACCATTGTTGTAAAAATTTTATTCTTGCTCCTAGAGTATTTACTATTTTTGCTTCTTCCCAACTCTTTATTATCTTTGAACTAAATGGTTCGGGTAATTTATTAAAATATAATTTTCTTATTTCTTTACTTTCTTCTATATTATATGCTTCTTTATAATAATATTCTTTAAATGTGCAAGTATATTCATCTATATAACACATATTACATATTGCTAATTTTAACATTAAATTCCTATTTGTATCTTTTTCTTCATTTTGTTCTTCTTCTATTGTTGTCAAACTACCAAATTCATCTTTTATAGCTATTTCATATTTTTTTAATAATTCTATAGGTGTTAGTTTAGTTGTTGTTGATGATGTTCCTTCTATAGGTTTATTAGTTCTTAATACATTCTTGCTATTTTCAGTTAAATTTGAAAACCATAATTTCACTGTTCCAATTAGTGTTCTTTCTATATATTCTGGTGAATCTGTTATGTTTATATTATTATCTAATAATTGTTTTGTCATCTATCCTATCCATAATTGTATTGTTTTTTCTGTATCTATTACACAGTCTAAGTCTAAAAAGTTATAATTTTTATTAACTATTTGTTTTGATGTCCATTTGTCATATTCGTTCTTTAGATTATATCTTTTAAACTTATTCTTATAATATGTAGATTTTCTTATTTCTGATGTTCTAGGTATTATATTTTCATCTTCTTTTTTTATCAAGAGTATTTATTTCTGTGTTGATATTTACTTCTTGTTTTTCATTGATTTCTAAATTTTTTGTATTTGTTAATATTTCTGTATATGTTTCACTATCTTCTGAATCATAATTATCTGTCTCTTCAACATCTATATTATTTATTTCTAATTCCTTTTTTTATTTATTTATTATTTATTTCTAATTTTTCTTTAAATTGATTTATCTCGTTTAATAATTTTTGTTCTTTATCCTTTTCTTCCTTTTCTTTTTGTCTTTGTTCATACAAATCTTTTAACATTTGTAGTTCTTTTTCTAATTCAGCAATCCTACTATTTTTAGTTTCTTCTATTTTTCGTATTTCTTCTGTAGTTTGTTGTTTTATTTTTTCTATTTCTTTTTTCCTATCTATTTCTTCATTTTCTCTTTCTATTCTTACCATAGCTGTCAATTTATCTTCTAATTTTAATTCTTTTTTTTCTAACATTAAATATTAATGTTCACCAATTTTCTTATATCTTCTTTCTAGATTAGAAAATACTATTTTTATTTTTAATCCTTCGTGATTTTCATATATTTTTTCATCTATTATGAATTCTTCTTTGTTCATTTTATTGTGAATAGTTCATGTTGATATATATATTCTAAACTATCTATTTGTGATTCTAATTTTGATATTTCTTCTTTTTGTGTATTTATTGAGTTTTCACTAACTCCGGCAAATATATTATAATGTAGTCTTTCTATTCTTGTTTTTAATTCTTTATGTTTTTCAGAAATAATTTATTGTAGTTCTTTGTATTTTTGTACTTTATTCATTTAAACCATATTTATAATATTTTGGTGGATATCTAAATCTGATTTTATCATAATTAGGTGGTATGTGTCTCATTCTTCTAGATTTTAAATGGATTATTAATTTTGCTTCAATACTAGATATTAAGGTAATTAGGTAGGCTAATCTTTGTGAGTTTTCTTTTGTTTTATTTAGACTTACATATTCTTAATAATTACTAATTAAAGATTCTTTAATTTTTCTAAAAGTTTCTCTGTTTTTAAATGGTCTTCTTAGTAAGAGAAAAAAATAGAGACAAAAAAATCTCATCATAATCTATACAAATAAGTGCAAAACTGCCATGACCCAAACCCATCAGAAGTGACATCCATAATAATTCTCTGGTTGAAGAACCATCAAATCCAAATATACTCAAATTCAAATATACCTAAACCCATCTCAAGTTTTGTAATAATAATATCAAATGCAGAATTAAACAAATGTCTAAATCAATCATAAGAATCTGAATATCATTTTACAAAAACACTACGAATGTCAACAGATGGGTTCAACCCAAAATAGAATGGAAATATCTATTTCCCAAACAAATGGACAAGAATTAAGTAGAATCCTCATGGCTGCCCGAAAGATGTAGCTCACCCTTGAGCCGGAATGCAGTCTACTCTAAAATTGAAGTCTCGATGTAGATGCCGAAAAATGCTCTCTACTTAACAAGAAGAAGAACACAAGTATTATCAGTACAAAGTCACTATGTACTGGTTGGATCATTGGCCAATCAAAATAAAGAATGTTAATGCATAATCATAACTTAGTAAACGCACACAACCATGAACACCTACCATTACCTTTACCTCATATATATATACACCATTTAGCCTATAACACCAAAAGATTTTGTCCAGTACTGTTGGGAAAGGCAATTTGAAGTTGACAGCTGTGGCTAGAATTTTTGAACGAAAATCTGCACTCTTTCTCTTTTTTGTGGTTGCTAAAACTCTCTTTGTAGATGGTGAATAATACCTAAAAAGATATATATATATATATATATGTCCCATAGTAATGGGCTTATGGAAAAAAGTGAGTTGGTCCAAATTGGGCTTTATTTATCCATATAGAAAGAAAAAAAGACCTATGACCCAATAATTCTCCCCTTCCCGACTATGTGGAGGAGATCGCCATCTCAACGATCATGCAACAATCTTTAAACTTCCCTCTTGGCAAAGCTTTAGTCATTATGTTGGAACCATTATCATCCATGTGAATCTTCTCAAGTTCAAGAAACTTCAAATCCAACACATCCCGAATTCAATGATATCTCACATCAATGTGTTTAGACCGACCATGAAATGTAATTCTTCCCAAGATATATAGCACTTGACTGTCGCAATAATGCAATACCTCTCTTGAGAACAACCAAGTTCCCCCAATAATCTATTCATCTAAAGCAATTCTTTACAAGCTTCAATGACAGTAATAAGCTCAACTTTTGTAGTAGATAGAGCAACACATTTTTGCAACCTAAATTGCTAAGATATAGATCCCCCTGCAAAAGTAACCAAATACCCTGAAGTAGACTTGTGAGTATCAACATCACCATACATGTCTGAATCAGTATAACCACAAAGAATCGGCTTTCATGTACCAAAACACAAACTCAGACTAGAAGTGCAAAAAAAATATCTCATAATCCACTTCACAACATTCCAATGTTCTCTTCCCGAATTAGAAAGAAAACGGCTAACAATACCAATAGCATGAGAAATATCGGATCTTGTACAAACCATTGCATACATCAAACTACCAACAGTTGAAGCATAATAAACTCTTTTGATATTTTTCTTCTCATCATCACTAGAAGGACACTACTTCATAATCAATTTGAAGTGCATAGCTAAAGGTGTATTGACGACCTTAGCCTTATCCATGTTGAAAATTCAAAGTAGTTTCTAAATGTACTTCTCTTGTGATAACCATAACTTTTTGGCCTTTCTGTCACAGACAATCTTCATGCCAAGAATCTGCCTTGCTGGTCCTAAGTCTTTCATCTAAGAAAAAGACTTACTCAACTCTTGCTTCAAATTTTGAATTCTAGAGGTATTATGACCAACAACAAGTATGTCATAAACATAAACCAACAAATAATAAAGTCACCATCAGAGATTTTTTTTTTTAAAAATAGAATGGTTGAAGTAGTCTTCTTGAAGCCTTGTTGACTCATAAAAGAACCAAACTTCCTGTACCACTGCCTAGGAGCTTGTTTCAAACCATACAAGTTCTTCTTCAATTTGCAAACATAATTCACTTTTTCCTTAACTTCAAAACCTTTGGGTTGCTCCATATAAATTTCTTTATCTAAGTCACCATGGAGAAAATCAGTTTTAACATCCATTTGCCCAACCTCTAAATCTAGACTTGCAACTAAGCCTAGAACGACATGAATGGATGACATCTTAACAACTGAAGAGAATATCTCCTCAAAATCAACTTTTTTTCTCTGGTAAAATCCCTTCACAATCAATCTAGCCTTATACCATGGAACTAGGTTACCATCTTCATGTTTCACCCAAAAAATCTATCTGTTTTTCAAAGCTTTTCTTTCTTTAGGCAGCTTAACCAAATCAAAGGTATGATTATCATGCAAAGATTTAATCTTATCTTTCATAGCTTCAAACTACTTTTATTTTTCTTCACTTTTCATGGCCTCATCAAGACTCTCAAGTTCTCTCCCGTTAGTTAAGAGTACATACTTACTGGGAGAATAACAAGATGGAGGTCTTCTTTTTCTAGTAGATCGTCTGAGAGAATTCTCTAGAGAATCAATAACTAGTTGGTGATCAACCATAACAAGTTGCACTGGAGCATCAACAACATTATGTTGGTCATTCTGAATATGATCATCATCTTCATTATAAACTTGATTTTCTTCTTCATGAATATTTTCTGTAGGAGCAGTAGTCAAATGAACTGGATCAATATCAACTAGGCTCTCACTACTTTGCGACTCAATCTTCTCAGCTTTGTCAAAATATTCAATTGTTTGGTTTCCAAAGAACATAATATCACGGCTTCTAACAAGTTTTTTCTCAACTGGATCATAGCAATGATAGCCAAATTCATCTTGACCATAACCAATGAAGATACACTGCCTAGTTTTAACATCCAACTTTGACCTTTCATCCTTAGGAACATGTGCAAAGGATTTACACCCAAAGACTCTAAGATGATCATAAGAAATATTCTTATCAGACCAAACTCTGTCAGGGAGATCACCATCCAAAGAAATAATAGAAGATAAATTAATGACATAAGCAGCAGTATTAAATGCTTCTGCCTAAAAGGAATGTGGCAGCTTAGCATCTTAAAGCATACATCTAACCCTCTCAACTAGAGTTCTGTTCATTTTCTCTGCTAAACCATTTAACTGAAGAGTTTTGGGAGGATTTTTCTGATGCCAAATACCTTGCTCTCTACAATATCTATCAAAATGATCAATATACTCACCACTATTTGAGCGGATGCATTTCAATTTCTTCCTTGTCTGTCTCGCAATCAAGTACAGAAAATCCTTGAACACATCACACACTTGATCCTTGGACTTCAAAATAAATACCCAGAGTTTACGAGAATGATCATCACTAAAAGTCACTAAATAAAATGCACCACCATGAGACTTTACTTTAAAAGGACCACATAAATCAGAATGTACCAATTCCAGCAAATCAACCTTTCTTAAAGGGGCATGACTCTAAAAAGAAAATCATTTATGTTTACCAGTTAAGCAATGAACACACTTCTTCAACTTTGCTTGTTTTACACCAGAAAACAAATTTTTCTCAGCCAAACTATCAATGACTTTCTCACTCATACAACTCAACCTTCTATTTCATAACTCTGATGAAGTATTATTCTCTACCAAGTTTATCAAGCCTTTAGAAGTAGAGTCCTGAAATACGTATAAGTTAGCCAACTTGTCACCTCGAGTCACAATCATCGAACCTCTAGTAAGCTTTCACTGGCTAGCACCAAAGGTGTTAACATAACCTTCATCATCAAGGTTTTCTACAAAAATCAAATTCAAGCGAACATCTGGAGTATGCTTAACATTATTGAATACTAGTTTGGAACCATTGTTACTTTCCAAACAAATAGTGCCAATGCCAAATACTTTAACTTCATTATTATTTCTCATTTTCAAAATTCCAAAATTATCTGGAGTATAGGAAGAAAATAATTCCTTCTTTGGCGTAACATGAGAAGTAGCAGTAGAATCCACAAATCAGCTAGACTCATGCATTCTCACCACAAACAACAAGAAGATCATTATTAGCAACAACGGCAACACGATTTTCATTATCACCTTATTTTTTTGTCATTTAATATCTCTCTTATGCTTGTAGCAATATTTTATGATATGTTTTTTTTGTTACAATGGTCACATGTAACATTCTTTAACTTAGACCTCGACTTGCTTCTACTTTTATCTCTATCATTCAAATCTCTAGACTTGTTTCTCCTTTTCTCTTTAGTAACTAAAATATCAGAGTATGAAGATGAAGAAGATGAGACCTAAGATCTTCTTCTCATCTCTTCGTTCAAGACATCACTCTTAACATACTCCATAGTCACAACACCACCGGGAATAGAATTAGTCAAAAAACTCAAAGATTTTTCCAAGAGTCTAGCAGATTATTAAGAAGCCAAAGTCCCCAAATTTCTTCATCAAACTTTACACCCATTCCGGACAGCTGATCAAGGGCATCCTGAAAATTATTTATTTGATCAGAAATAGGAATGCCCTATTTATACATGATATTCATCAATTACTTAAGCAGAAACAACTTGTTATTACCAGTCTTCGAAGCATAAATTATCTCGATCTTGTCCCAGAAACTTTTGGCATGTGTCTCATTCACAATATGATTTCTAACATTATCTTCAACCCATTGTCTAATATAGCCACAAACTTGAAGGTGCTCAAATTCTCAATCCTCATCTATTAAGGATTTATGGTTAGTAGACACAAATACAGGTAAATGTATTTTCTTGACAAGGAGAAGATCTTTCATCTTGCCTTTTCAAGTATGGTAATTGCTACCATTCAAAAACACCACATTGCTCATATTTTCCTCCATCATTCAAATCAACAATCAATAACAACCAACGCTCTGATACTACTTTGTTAGGAAAGGCAATTAGAAGTTGACAGCTGAGGCTGAAATTTTTGGGCAAAAATCTGCACTTTTTGTCTCTTTTATGGCTGCTAAAACTCTCTTTGTAGATGGTGAATAAGACCTAAAAAGATCTATATATATGCCCCATAGTAATGAGCTTATGGGCCAAAGTGGGTTGGTCCAAATTAGGCTTTACTTATACATATAGAAAGGGAAAAAAACCCATGACCAATAAGTACAAGTCAATATAGCCAATAATTCCAATAAAGACCATGAGTACCAATATTAACTAAGTCTACAAAATCGTCACTCAAAAGCCACAAGTTACACCTTGCCTCAATATTCAAGTAAATAGACAACTCAAAAAGAAACATACCAATCATTTGTAATTTAGTCCAGACTGCTCAAGGATCCAATTCAGCAACGATAATAACAGTAATCATAAATGTTGATTCACTCAAAGAACCATCACACTCATTAATACCTTGTACACACATGCTAAGGATCTTATGATCACATAGTAGCCACGACCTACAGGGGCGAGCTTTTATCCATGTAAAATGAATTCCAGTCATCTAGTGTCTATCAACCAATTATGTACCCTAAAATACAATTACTTTTTGTGTCTTTTGGACAATACCCTTTGGGCTTCATTTCTCTTTTCTGTTTTAATTTTTTTTCTCGGGGCAATTTGACCTTATTATTTATCATAAATTATTTCTAGGGCGTTTTCACATGTAATTATATTTTGGATTATTACACATTTATTAATATTTTAACAAAGATATCAAGTCTATCTAGGTGGATAAATTATTCAAATTATAAAAGGTAGACATTTTATTATCTATAATGTATATAAAAATTTGTTGGTCAACAATTGTTGCTCTCCTTTTGTCAACAATTGTTGCTCATATTTCAACAATTGTGGATGATGAATACATTTGTGACTTTGTGTTTTCAACATTAGTGCCTGCATTCATACATGAAGGTAAGACTTTTGAGGTCTAGATTTGGCTATAAAAGCCAATGCTACTTCATTTGCAAAGACATCCACACAACATTTCAATAGCCAATCTCTCCTTTATATTTTCTTCTTTCTCTACTTCTTGGTTGAGTATTTCTATACTCGTAGAGAATTTGTAAGGGGCTATTTTGTCTTGTTAGTCCCGAGAAAATATTTTGTACTCTCGTCAATATTAGTGAAATTTTTGGCTCTCTTGCCGGTGGTTTTTTACCTCTATTTAAAGAGGGTTTTTCCACCTAAAACCTTGGTGTCAATTTTACTGTTTTTATTAATTTCTCAGAATCTTTGGTTGAATTTATCAAGCTTCCACACTCTGTAGCCCTACAAATTGGTATCAGAGCCACGATAATTCAACCGGGATTTTTTTATTAAAAATGTCGACGAAGTTCGATATTGAGAAATTTGATGGTAAAATTAGTTTTGCTATCTGGCGAGTCCAGATGCTGGCTGTTCTTACCCAGAATGGCCTAAAGAAGGTTCTGTCCGGCAAATCGGCGAAGCCAGCCACTACAACGGAGGAGCAGTGGGAAGAGACGGATGAAAAGGCGTTATCCACAATCCAATTATGCTTGTCCCGTGAGGTGCTACGCGAAGTCATCAATGAGAAAACTGCAACCGGCATATGGAGTAAATTGGAGTCTCTGTACATGACCAAAAGTCTTGCAAATAAACTCCGATTAAAGGAGCGACTTTTCACACTCCGTATGTCTGAAGGTACACCCATCCAATCTCATCTTGGTGAATTTAATTCCATCATAATTGATTTGGAAAATCTGGATGTCGAAATTGATGATGAGGATAAAGTCGTACTACTTATTGTTTCTTTGCCACCCTCATATAGACATTTCAAAGAAATTATGCTATATGGTAATAATGTTACCTTGAGCTTTGATGATGTCAAGTCTAACCTACTGTCCAAAGAAAAATTTGATACCCAAATTCATTCTGAAAGTTCGGGTGAGGGACTAGTAGTTAGAGGGAGAAACCACGAAGTAGGTGCTAGCGGTAAAAACCAATCCAAATCCAAAGGTAAAAACTCTAAGTATTGCCGTTATTGCAAGAAAAGAAATCATGAAATCTCTGAGTGCTACAAATTGAAAAATAAGCAAAACAGAGAAGATAAGGGTAAGCAACCCGAAAAATCTGCCGAAGCTAGTTTTGTAGAAACCGAATCTGATGGAGAATGTTTTATTGCTTCTGGTACTGAACAAAGGTCAAAAAATGAGTGGGTTCTTGATTCTGGTTGTACATTTCATATGTCTCCTAATAGAGACTGGTTTACCACCTATGAATCTTTTAATGGTGGTCTTGTCTTAATGGGCAACGATGCTCAATGCAAAGTTGTCGGCAAAGGCACAATCAAAATCAAGACACATGATAGAGTCATTAGAACTTTGACCAGTGTCAGACATGTCCCTGATTTGAAACGGAATCTCATTTCCCTAGGCACTCTTGAATCTCAAGGGTGTAGATACTCAGCTAAAGGTGGAGTTTTAAAAGTGTCCAAAGGAGCTCTTGTGTTACTAAAGGTAATTTGATATGGTAGTTTGTATTTGCTTCAGGGTTCAACTGTTATAGGTTCTGCAGCCGTCGCCTCATCCAACAAAGACAACACGAAGTTGTGGCATTTGAGGTTGATCCACATGGGTGAAGATGGTGAACCCAAGAATTATTCTAAAGCTATCTCTGGTGATGACTCAACAAAGTGGACTGCTGCTATGCAAGAAGAAGTCGAGAGTCTTCTCAAAAATGAAACATGGGATTTAGTGATGTTACCGGAAGGCAAGCGAGTCATTAGTTGCAAATGGATTTTTAAGAGAAAAGAAGGCATCCCCGGTGTTGAAAATGCAAGGTACAAAGCAAGATTCGTAGTAAGAGGTTTTGATCAACAGGAAGGTATTGACTTTAACGAAGTATTTTCTCCCGTTGTTCGTCATTCTTCAATTCGTGTATTACTTGCTCTAGTTGCCTTGTATGATTTGGAGCTGGAACAGTTAGATATGAAAAGTGCTTTTCTTCATGGTAACCTTGAGGAAGAAATTTATATCCAGCAGCCAGAGGGGTTCGTTGTTCCTGGAAAGGAGAACCATGTATGTCGTCTGAAGAAATCTCTTTATGGTTTGAAGCAATCACCAAGACAATGGTATAAAAGGTTTGATTCCTTCATGACTGGACATGGCTATTCTAGAAGTAGTTATGATAACTGTGTCTATTTTCAAAAATTATCTGATGGATCACTAGTATACTTTTTGTTATATGTTGATGATATGTTAATTGCTGCAAGAGATAAAACTCTTGTTGACAAGTTAAAGGTGCAGCTCAACAGTGAATTTGATATGAAAGATCTAGGTCCTGCCAAGAAGATTCTTGGAATGGAGATTAACAGAGATCGTCAAGCTGGAAAACTTTTTCTATCACAGAAAAGGTATGTAATGAAGATGCTTGACAGATTTGGAATGCGAGATTGCAAAGCTGTTAATACTCCACTTGCTACCCACTTCAAGTTGTCATCAGATCAGTGTCCACAATCAGAAGAGGAACAAAGGCGCATGTCACATGTCCCGTATTCAAATGCAGTCGGAAGCCTTATGTACGCTATGGTATGTACTAGGCCTGATTTGGCTTATGCGGTTAGTGTTGTTAGCAGATTCATGCACAACCCAGGAAAACAGCATTGGGAATCTGTCAAATGGATCCTTCGTTACTTGAAGGGTTCTCCTGATATTGGTTTGGTATTTGATAGATAAAAGTCTGATCCAGGAGGCGTAGTTGGTTATGTTGACGCCGACTACGGTGGTGATTTAGATCGGAGAAGATCACTTTCAGCCTATATCTTTACACTCTGTGGCTCTACTATCAGTTGGTATTCATCACTTCAAGCCATTGCGGCTTTGTCCACCACTGAAGCAGAATATATTGCTGCTACTGAAGGAGTGAAAGAGGCTATCTGGCTTCGAGGCTTGGTTGCTGAACTTGGTTTACAACAACACATTCTTGTTATGTTCTGCGACAGTCAGAGTGCTGTCCACTTGGCCAGGAATAGCAAGCATCACTCAAAGACCAAGCATATTGATATTAAACGCCACTTTATCCGAGATATTGTTGATGCAGGAGAAATTACTGTGGAAAAAATCCATACAACTGAAAATCCTGCAGATATGTTAACCAAACCACTTCCAGCCGCTAAGTTCGATCATTGCTTGTACTTAGCTGGTATTATTCATTGTTAACAGGTTTTCATGGCGAGAGAGTATTTCCGGTCAAAAGGAGATCAAGGTGGAGATTTGTTGGTCAACAATTGTTGCTCTCCTTTTGTCAACAATTGTTGCTCATATTTCAACAATTGTGGATGATGAATACATTTGTGACTTTGTGTTTTCAACATTAGTGGCTGCATTCATACATGAAGGTAAGACTTTTGAGGTCTAGATTTGGCTATAAAAGCCAATGCTACTTCATTTGCAAAGACACCCACACAACATTTCAATAGCCAATCTCTCCTTTATATTTTCTTCTTTCTCTACTTCTTGGTTGAGTATTTCTATACTCGTAGAGAATTTGTAAGGGTCTATTTTGTCTTGTTAGTCCCGAGAAAATATTTTGTACTCTCGTCAATATTAGTGAAATTTTTGGCTCTCTTGCCGGTGGTTTTTTACCTCTATTTAAAGAGGGTTTTTCTACCTAAAACTTTGGTGTCAATTTTACTGTTTTTATTAATTTCTCGGAATCTTTGGTTGAATTTATCAAGCTTCCACACTCTGTAGCCCTACAAAATTTTATATGTATTTTATCTAAGCAATACCAAACTTACTAGCTTGACATGGACAACACTAAAAGTAAGGGAATAAGAAATGACATGGCACTTTTACCTCACCCCCACGTGGAAGTGAAGTAATTTAACAATAATAAGAGTTGTATTAATAGCATATATAGCTATATATCAGCGACATAATTTTATTTTTTTTACTAATAGTAATCGCATTAATTATCAGTATGTTTCTTTCACTAAGATGACTGTTGTGGAAAGAAATTATTTAATGTGATATTGAATCGTCAAAAGAAAATTGAAAATCAAAATCAATTTGTTCAAGCTCGAACATAAGGTATGTGAAAGCTATTAGTTCCTCCGTCTCAAAATATTGGGAAGTTTAGGTTTTGCACGATTCTTAAGAAAGAATTGATTAGGAGTGTGATTTAACTATTACATCCCTTATTAATTTTTTAACTTTTTATCTATATATTTGCATTTTATTTCTAGAATAATTAATGTTAAAGGGTAAAGTTGGAAAGAAATAATTAATTCCTTTTTAATATTTTAAATTGACAAATAATTTTAATAAAAATATCAACTATTTTGACACGGATGAAGTAACTTTCTTTGTTTTGGTGATTCTTTTAGTTCATGATTTTTTGATGCAGCATATTTTGAAGTGTCAATTGTTAGATATTTCTAACTTAGTTTTGATGTTGATCTTATTCAAAAAGAGTCAAGTTGGTGAGTAGGTGGCAGTGCATTGAGACTTAACCAATTACGATGATTGTCGTGTTTATCACATTGTTATGATTGTGTGGTTATATACATACTTTTTGAATTATTACCATTTTGCGTACATATAGATATTATGGTCGCCTCATTTGTAGGGGTACGAATAACTAGGTTAATAAATAGATTTATAAATAAATTTATTGTGTTCTGATACCATTTGTAGGGGGTGCAGATAACTAGGCTGATAAATAGATTTATTATAGCTAATGAATCTATTCTTTTTTGTGCGTGGATATTTTTTAGATTTTGTTTTAATAAATTATTCTTTTTGTGAGATGTATTCATTAATTTATTTAATTTATTACTTTATCCTGTAGTAACTGCTGAGTTGCAAATTTCTGTGTAATAATTTATTCTTTCTGTACTTTAGTGTATATCTAATTCTAGATTTTCTATGTCATTTATTATCTGGTGTTGTTCTTCTCGTAGTGAGTTTTTTAAATTATATAAACTATCACATGTGCTTTTTTCTAAATTTTCTAAGGTTTTTTCTATCCATATTAACTTTTCTTTTAGTTCTTCCATTATTTTTCTAATTCGGTTTCCATAATTAATTTCGTTATTTAGATTATCTTGGTTTTCTCTAGTTTTTCTAATATATTCTAACATCCACAATCTTGATCTGAATAATATCCTTCTGGGTAAATGTCTTCGTATATTTGTTCTAAGTCATTTATCATTTCAACTTCGTAGTTTATTACTTCTTCTAATATCATTTTCTTAATATCTATTATTTCTATATCTTTAAGTATATATAAGATTAAAACTTTAAGGTAGTCTAAACGACCTATTTTTTTTAAAATTGATATTTTATAGTTGTTTGTTTTAGCCTTATTAGTTTTTGCATTCTTTTATTAAGAGATTTTATGTATTTTTTATTTTCCATGTATCTAACTATATTTATTTTTATCTGTTTTCCTAGTAATTGTATATTTCGCATATCTTTTTCTAAATATTCTACGTAACTTAGCATAATAAGCATTTATAAGAGTAGTTAGGTATATGTGGTGTATAATTTACTCTATCCATATAATATTCTCCAAATGCTTTTTCTAATATAATTTTTCTTATATCTGCAACATCTATATTTCTAAGTACATACAAAATAAGTATCTTGAATTTATCTACCATGACATCAGATATATTATCATTCATTATCATAAAATTGCTTTTTTCAAAATATTCCCTTCAACCATGTACATAATAAAATATAGTCATCTCAGATTACTATATACTAGATTATTCTTAAATAACATGTTCTTCGGTCACTATTAGCATGGTAATTCGAATACTTTTCCCTTAAACAGCGCCTCGACTCTGGTTACTCCCCGCCACGGCTTCTTGCCTCATTGGTTTCACCTTTAGGATGGCATAGTCCTTAGAGATTTTTCTCCGTTTTCACTTTGCTAATAAACTTCTTAACATATTATTTTTCGAATAATTCTACTATAAAGTAACTAATATGAATTTATTTTATCATATCATGATTGTCGGGAATTATGAATTTAGCTATTCATAATCATAAATAGATATACCTGTTCCGGTAGCTTTGATATTTCTGAGGTTTGTTGTTCCATAGCTTTTTCCATTGCAGTGTATATATTTAATTAACTGAGCTAAATATTTTTGAACGGAATAGAGAGAGTTTTTTGGCTAATGTGAGAAGGCTTACCCTCTGCAATGCCTTCCTTCTCTTATTTATAGAATGAAAGTATACAAATTTTTTACATCCATCTAAAAACTATTCAATAAAATACTAAAAAACTAAAAACTAAAAAGCTAAAAGTCTTTTCTCCAACCTACCTATAAGACTTTCAAACTTTACATTAACTTCTCATTAAATGCTACTAACTAATGGTAACTTTACGTAAACAACTTTGTACAAATAAGTCTTCTGTCTATTTTGTCATATCTGCTGTATCTCCATTATTGCTCTGGTCTTATCTTTCCAGCTGTCGTCTTTATCTTCTTTTATTCTAGCTGCACTGCTGGGACGTCATTATCTCCTCCATTATATTTTGAACATTTGTGGTCTGGGTATTTGTGTCCAATAGTCTTGCAATATCTGGTCAATAATTCTTCTGAAATAAATTTTTCTTTGATAGCTCTGGCGATAAGTTCTGTTTCTGGTTTGAGTAACCTCAGAATCCATTGCCTAATAGTTTCCATATCTATTTCTCGTAACTCTTTTGAATTTGAATATATTAATACATGATTTCTTGAATAGTAGCTCCATATAGGATTTTAGTTGCAATATGTATTTGCTAGCTCTTGTAAAATTGTAGATAGTCCGATAATTCTTTTGTTCGCATAAAATTTTGGTATCTCGATTCTGGGTATCTCTGGCAGTGAACTTATATCTTGTGGTATAATCATATCTCGTGTCATTTCTATCTTTACAACTTGTATAGGTTTTTTAACTTCATCAAATAATATCTCTGCTAGTACCGTGTAAATTTTTATAAAAAATAAAGTACCTTTGGTTATTCTTTTAAATGTGGTAAATGCTTCGTATATCTCTGGTATAGTGGATATCTCAGTTTCGTCTGTGGTATATACGGTGCTAAGTAGTCCATATTCGTAGAAAGTCTTAACTAAGCTTGGTTTGGTTTTAGGTAAGGCAATTAGCTTATTGTATCCGATCAATTTCTTGGTTATATAGTTTGTATCTGGTTCTTGGATATTTGTAGCTTTGGGGTTGCTATTTAAGAAAGTTTGTACGTTGTAGATATTTTCTATATATGTGCGGGCTGTGTAGTTATATGTCTTTTTGTCTTGGTTTAGGCTATCTCGGTATGTGGTAACTTGTGGGGGTATAAACATGGGGTCTTTTGATGTATTTGGTGTATATGGTTTGTCAAATAGCTTGTTTAGGTTCATATTTTTTCTAACTCCTTTGCTTGTACCTGCAGAAGTAGATTGATAAACGTTATGGGTTTTATGGAGTATCCCAACGTCTCCTTCTAGCTCTGGAATTTTATTATCTTCCGATCGACATAGCTCTGCGCATTGCTGAGTTAGCTGATTCATAGCTATAGACTTCAGTTTATCTTCACTAGTCTTTAGCTTTAGCGTTTCTATCTCAGTACCCATCTTTACTATCTCAGTACCCATACTGTCCACTTTCAATGAAAGCGTAGTCAGGGCGTTGAGTATCTTTTCATGTATATTTTCTTCTATCATTTCAGTTTGTGTAGCTTTGTCTTGATATGTAATCTGCAATAACATTTTTGTTAGTACTGATTACTTCTATTACAAATGTAAAATTTAATATGTTTAATACTAGTCTCCGAATCTCTTTTGTTGTAACTGAATTTTGTATTTTCTTTGTTAGCCACCAGCATACCTGTGTATTATCTGTTCGCACAATAAATTTATTATATACAATATATGGCTCAAATGCTAATAAACATTTATATAATGAACATAATTCTTTTCTATTTATTTTCCATTTTATTTCTGTCTCGTTGAACGTACCTGAGTAGTATCTACAATGGTGTTCTATTTTTTCTGCTTCATATCTATATTTAAGTACTCCTCCGTAACTATATTCACTGGCATCTGTTTCTACTATATATGTAAATTTTCTATTTTCATCCGGAAATCGTAATTTTGGTAATTCCTTGCAAAGTAATTTTATTTTTTGAACTTGTTTTTTGTCTTCTTCATTATAATTATATTCTATATCCTTTTTTAATTTTTTCTGTAGTGGTTTTAGATTTTCTGCTAATTTTGAAATATATTCTCTTACTTGGTTTACTAATCCTAAAAATGATTGTAATTTCTTTTTTGTATCTAATTCTTCTTTCGAATTTATTATTTTTTGTACTATATGTTGTTGCATTTTTACTCCACTTTTATATATTTGTATTTCTAAAAATTCTATCTGATTTTTCATAATTTCGTCTTTTTTTTCACTTAGACTTATTCCTGATTTTTCTATTATATCCGTAAATTGTTCTAATAACTTTATATGTTCTTCTTTAGTTTTTGTATATAATAATATATCATCTATGTATACTATGCAATTAGGTAATTGTTTAAAATAATTATCCATAAAATGTTGATATCTACCTGATGCATTTTTATATCCAAATGGTAATACATTCCACTCATAAAATCCTTGTGGTACCGTAAATGCGGTTAATTCTTTAGACTCTTCTTCTAACTTTAGATGGTAAAATCCTGATTTGCAATCGAATTTGCTAAAATAATTATATCCTTGGATTTGTCTTATTTTTAATATCTTATTTGGTATCGGATAATTATATGTTATAGTTTTTGCATTTAAATTTCTATAATCAATAACCATTCTACTTTTTCCTCTTTTTTGTTCACTATGTTTATTTACTATAAATGCTGGACTATTATGTTTACTATTACTTTTTTGTATATATTGTTTTTCTAATAATTCATCTATATACATTTTAAATTCTTTTAAATCGTCAAAATTATATGTTAATGGTTTTTGAGTTATTATACTATTTTTGTCTATTAATTCAATTTTTATGGTAGTTTTATGTTTTTCCCATCCTTTTAATGGATCTTCACTATATAATTGTTCTAATTTTTTCTTAACTATTTCTATCTTATTTATTGAAAATATAGTTATTTCTGTTTTATTTATCGAAAATACTACTAATTCTATTGTATCTTCAGTGGTTTTATATTTTCTAACTTTTGTGTAATTTTTTCACTTCCTTTTATACAATCAGTTTTCTTTCTTATTTTATTATTAACTCTTTTTGCTCTTACTTTTTGTTTACATGGTGTTGTGAACCACCAATCGTTTCTAGTTATTATATGTGGGTATAGTTTATCTAAAAATGGCATTCCTAAAAGTATATCTTTTGACGTTAGTTCATAATTATAAATTTCTTCTATTGTCAATATCTTATCCCATATTTGTGCTTTTACATTTCTAGCTTTATAGGTAATTAAGCTTCCTTCATTATTAAATCTTTTAACTACTATTGGTATTTTTAATTTATCCCATTTACTTTCTGGTAAGCAATTATATCTACATAAATTAGCTTCTGCTCCTGTATCTATCATAGGCGTATAATATCTACTGTAATATCCTTCCACTACTATCTTCATTAATACATATATTTTCATTTTATGATAAGGCTCTTTTTAAGAATAATCTTTCCCTATTATATGTTATGGCTAATTGTGTATATTCTATATTATATGGTTTTACTTGTTCTAACCATTTTATTCCTAATATTATATCTGCTTTTTGCATTTCTTCTTTTACTTTAAATTCTATTTTTATTTTTCTAATTCCTCCTATTATTATTTCTTTTTCTGCTATATCTTTACTATTTATTAAACTTCTCGGTAGATCTGGGCATATATCATTATCAGTTTTTATTTCTTCATTTTTTACTAAACATTTTTCTATATAATTTTCTTCTTGTCCTGTGTTTAATAGTATTAAATATTCTTTTTCATTTATTTTTCCTGTTATGTAATATTGATTTAGATTACTTATTGAATTTGTTTCATAACTCGTTTTTTTTTATGAGGTTGATGATTCTGATTTTTCATTAGCTATTCTTTTTGTTGTACTTATTCTATCATATACTATTTCTAAATTTTCTTCTATATCTATGTCTCTATAGCTATAATCATTATAATTTTTTGTTTTTACAATTTGTTCAAATGGGCTATCTATTTGTATTTTGTTAATTTTATTTTTTCCTGTTATTTTATGTTTTGTTGTTAATACATATAAATTTATACATCTTGCTTTAAATATTTTACTTCCTGGGGTTAATTCTATTCCTGATATCTTCCAATATAATACTAGTGATTTATCTATATTTCTATCTGTTACTGCTACTGAATAATTTGCACTTATTATAAATTTAAATTTTTGGTATATTAAGTTTCCTTTTACGGCAGTTATTATGCTTTTTTCTATAGGTTTTATAATTCTATCATCTGCTAAATATAATTCTATCGGTGTATCTATTCCTTCTCTAAAACATGCTTTTATTAATATTTCTGTACCTCCGAGGTGTACGTATTTTATTGGATCTCCTTTACTTTTTATATCATTTATTTCTTTATTTATTATTCTTTTTGTTACTAGTGGTATACTAGCTTTTCCTTTTGTATATCTGCAGTCTATTACATGTTCTTTTTGACATACTACATAATATTCATTTTTTTTCCTACTAAAAATATTTTTTATTGTTGGTATTTTAAATATTTTTTCTACACTTAAATCTAACTCTTTTACTTTTATTTCATCAAATATATTACTGTCAAATATTATCTTTTGTTTTGTTCCTTCGTCATTTAAATATTCTTTCTTTGTTATTATTTTTATATCTTTTTCAGTCATTCGATTCATCTATTTCACTATTTGTTTCAGTATCTGTTTCGTTTTCTGAAATTTCATATATACTATCTTCACTTTCTAATTCATAATCTATATAATCTATTTGCATATATTCTGTATTTTCTATTTTTATTTCGGATATTTGTTTATTTTTTGGATTTTTAGGTAATTTACAATCTCTAGCTAAATGTCCTAACTTTCCACAATTATAACATGTACATTCTTTTATAGATTTTTTCTTTCAATATGGTCTTTTATTTTTGTAATTTTTTGCATAATATCTTTTTCTTGGTTTTTTGTATTTATATTTTGATTTTTTATATTTCTTATATTTCTTATGTCTTTTTCTTTTCTTATAATATCTTTCTTCGCATCCGAATTGGGGTGCTATTTTATTTTTGCAACATGTTATATTTCTTATAAATTGTTCGGGTAATTTATTATAATATAATTTTCTTATTTCCTTACTTTCTTCTATGCTATATGCTCCTTTATAATAATATTCTTTAAATGCACAAGTATATTCGTTTATATAACACATATTACATATTGTTAATTTTATCATTAAATTTCTATTTGTATCTTTTTCTTCATCTTGTTCTTCTTCTAATGTTGTCATACTACCAGATTTATCTTTTATAGCTGTTTCATATTTTTTCAATAATTCTATAGGTATTAGTTTAGTTGTTGTTGATGATGTTCCTTCCATAGGTTTAGTAGTTCTTAATACTTTTTTACTATTTTCAGTTAAATTATAAACCATAATTTTACTGATCCTATTAGTGTTTTTTCTATATATTCTGGTGCATCTGTTATGTTTATATTATTATCTAATAATTGTTTTATCATATATCCTATCCATAATTGTATTGTTTTTTCTGTATCTATTACACAGTCTAGATCTAAAAAGTTATAATTTTTATTAACTATCTGTTTTGGTGTCCATTTGTCATATTCATTATATCTTTTAAATTTATTTTTAGAATATATAGGTTTTCTTATTTCTGTTGTCTTAGGTATTATATTTTCATCTTCTTTTTTATCAAGAGTATTTATTTCTGTATTGGTATTTTCCAAGTTTTCTTTATTAATTTTTTCTTGTTTTTCATTAATTTCTAAATCTTTTATATTTGTTAATATTTTCGTATATGTTTCACTATCTTCTGAATCATAATTATCTGTCTCTTCTACCTTTATATTATTTATTTCTAATTTTTTTTAAATTGATTTATCTCGTTTATTAATTTTTATTCTTTATCTTTTTCTTATTTTTCTTTTTGTCTTTGTTCGTACAGATCATTTAACATTTGTAGTTCTTTTTCTAATTCAGCAATTCTACTATTTTTAGTTTCTACTAAATTTAGTCTAACTAAAAATAGTAGAATTGCTGAATTAGAAAAAGAACTACAAATGTTAAAAGATTTATACGAACAAAGACAAAAAGAAAAAGAAGAAAAAGATAAAGAACAAAAATTAATAAACAAGATAAATCAATTTAATAAAAAATTAGAAATAAATAATATAGAAGTTGAAGAGTCAGATAATTATGACTCAGAAGATAGTGAAACATAAATAGAAATATTAACAAATATAAAAGATTTAGAAATTAACAAAAAACAAGAAAAAATTAATGAAGAAAACTTAGAAAATAATAACACAGAAATAAATTCTCTTGATAAAAAAGAAGATGAAAATATAATACCTAAGACAACAGAAATAAGAAAACCTATATATTATAAAAATAAATTTAAAAGATATAATGAATATGACAAATGGACACCAAAACAAATAATTAATAAAAATTATAACTTCTTAGACCTAGACTGTGTAATAGATACAGAAAAAATAATACAATTATGGATATGATATATGACAAAACAATTATTAGATAATAATATAAACATAACAGATACACCAGAATATATAGAAAAAACACTAATAGGATCAGTAAAACTATGGGTTACAAATTTAACTGAAAATAGAAAAAAAGTATTAAGAACTAATAAACCTATGGAAGGAACATCATCAACAACAACTAAACTAACACCTATAGAATTATTGAAAAAATATGAAACAGCTATAAAAGATGAATTTGGTAGTATGACGACATTAGAAGAATAACAAGATGAAAAAAAGACACAAATAGAAATTTAATGATAAAATTAACAATATGTAATATGTGTTATATAGACGAATATACTCGCGCATTTAAAAAATATTATTATAAAGGAGCATATAGCATAGAAGAAAGTAAGGAAATAAGAAAATTATATTATAATAAATTACCCGAACAATTTAGTTCAAAAATAATAAAAATTTGGGAAGAAGCAAAAATAGTAGATACGTTAGGAGTTAGAATAAATTTTTTACAACAATGGTATGGAAACTTATGTGAAAAATATAGAGAAGAATTAAAAATGGAAAAAACATTAATAAGAAATTTAGCATGTTGCAAAAATAAAATAGCACCCCAATTTGGATGCGAAGAAAGATATTATATAAAAAGAAAAAGAGATAAGAAATATAAGAAATATAAAAAATATAAATATAAATATAAGAAACCAAGAAAAAGATATTATGTAAAGAATTACAAAAATAAAAAACCATATAGAAAGAAAAAATCTATAAAAGAATGTACATGTTATAATTGTGGAAAGTTAGGACATTTAGCTAGAGATTGTAAATTACCTAAAAATCCAAAAAATAAACAAATATCCAAAATAAAAATAGAAAATACAGAATATATGCTAATAGATTATATAGATTATGAATTAGAAAGTGAAGATAGTATATATGAAATTTCAGAAAACGAAACAGATACTGAAACAAATAGTGAAATAGATGAATCGAATGACTGAAAAAGATATAAAAATAATAACAAAGGAAGAATATTTAAATGACGAAGGAATAGAACAAAAAATAATATTTGATAGTAATATATTTGATGAAATAAAAGGAAAAAAGTTAGATTTAAGTGTAGAAAAAATATTTAATTATATACCAACAATAAAAAATATTTTTAGTAGGAAAAAAGATGAATATTATGTAGTATGCCAAAAAGAACATGTAATAGACTGCAGATATGCAAAAAAAAAAGCTAGTATACCACTTGTAACAAAAAGAATAATTAATAAAGAAATAAATGATATAAAAAGTAAAGGAGATCCAATAAAATATGTACACCTTAGAGGTACAGAAATATTAATAAAAGCATGTTTTAGAGAAGGAATAGATACACCGATAGAATTATATTTAGCAGATGATAGAATTATAAAACCTATAGAAAAAAGCATAATAACTGCCGTAAAAGGAAATTTAATATACCAAAAATTTAAATTTATAATAAGTGCAAATTATTCAGTAGCAGTAACAGATAGAAATATAGATAAATCACTAGTATTATATTGGAAGATATCAGGTATAGAATTAACCGCAGGAAGTAAAATATTTACAGCAAGATCTAAAAATTTATATGTATTAACAACAAAACATAAAATAACAGGGAAAAATAAAAATTAACAAAATACAAATAGATAACCCATTTGAACAAATTGTAAAAACAATAGATTATAATGATTATAACTATGGAGACATAGATATAGAAGAAAATTTAGAAATAGTATATGATAGAATAAGTACAACAAAAAGAATAGCTAATGAAAAACCAGAATCATCAACCTCATAAAAAAAATGAGTTATGAAACAAATTCAATAAGTAATCTAAATCAATATTACATAACAGGAAAAATAAATGAAAAAGAATATTTAATACTATTAAACACAGGACAAGAAGAAAATTATATAGCAAAATGTTTAGTAAAAAATGAAGAAATAAAAACTGATAATGATATATGCCCAGATCTACCGAGATGTTTAATAAATAATAAAGATATAGCAGAAAAAAAAATAATAATAGGAGGAATTAGAAAAATAAAAATAGAATTTGAAGTAAAAGAAGAAATGCAAAAAGCAGATATAATATTAGGAATAAAATGGTTAGAACAAGTAAAACCATATAATATAGAACATACACAATTAGTCATAACATATAATAGGGAAAGATTATTCTTAAAAAGAGTCTTAACATAAAATGAAAATATATGTATTAATGAAGATAGTTGTGGAAGGATATTACAGTAGATATTATACGCCTATGATAGATACAGGAGCAGAAGCTAATTTATGTAGATATAATTGCTTACCAGAAAGTAAATAGGATAAATTAAAAATACCAATAGTAGTTAAAGGATTTAATAATGAAGGAAGCTTAATTACCTATAAAGCTAGGAATGTAAAAGCACAAATATGGATAAGATACTAACAATAGAAGAAATTTATAATTATGAACTAACGTCAAAAGATATACTTTTAGGAATGCCATTTTTAGATAAACTATACCCACATATAATAACTAGAAACGATTGGTGGTTCACAACACCATGTAAACAAAAAGTAAGAGCAAAAAGAGTTAATAATAAAATAAGAAAGAAAACTGATTGGATAAAAGGAAGTGAAAAAATTACACAAAAGTTAGAAAATATAAAAAACGCTAAAGATACAATAGAATTAGTAGTATTTTCGATAAATAAAACGGAAATAACTATATTTTCAATAAATAAGATAGAAATAGTTAAGAAAAAATTAGAACAATTATATAATGAAGATCCGTTAAAAGGATGGAAAAACATAAAACTACTATAAAAATTGAATTAATAGATAAAAATAGTATAATAACTCAAAAACCATTAACATATAATTTTGACGATTTAAAAGAATTTAAAATGCATATAGATGAATTATTAGAAAAACAATATATACAAAAAAGTAATAGTAAACATAATAGTCCAGCATTTTTAGTAAATAAACATAGTGAACAAAAAAGAGGAAAAAGTAGGATGGTTATTGATTATAGAAATTTAAATGCAAAAGCTATAACATATAATTACCCGATACCAAATAAGATATTAAAAATAAGACAAATCCAAGGATATAATTATTTTAGCAAATTTGATTGTAAATCAGGATTTTACCTTCTAAAGTTAGAAGAAGAATCTAAAGAATTAACCACATTTACGGTACCACAAGGATTTTATGAGTGGAATGTATTATCCTTTGGCTATAAAAATGCACCAGATAGATATCAATATTTTATGGATAATTATTTTAAACAATTACCTAATTGCATAGTATACATAGATGATATATTATTATATACAAAAACTAAAGAAGAACATATAAAATTATTGGAACAATTTACGGATATAATAGAAAAATCAGGAATAAGTCTAAGTGAAAAGAAAGCCGAAATTATGAAAAACCAAATAGAATTTTTAGGAATACAAATAGATAAAAGTGGAGTAAAAATGCAACAACATATAGTACCAAAAATAATAAACTCGAAAGAAGAATTAGGTACAAAAAAGAAATTACAATCATTCTTAGGATTAGTAAATCAAGTGAGACAATATATTTCAAAATTAGCAGAAAACTTAAAACCACTACAGAAAAAATTAAAAAAGGATATAGAATATAATTATAATGAAGAAGATAAAAAACAGGTTCAAAAAATAAAATTACTTTGCAAGGAATTACCAAAATTATAATTTCCGGATGAAAATAAAAAATTTACATACATAGTAGAAGCAGATGCCAGTGAATATAGTTACGGAGGAGTACTTAAATATAGATATGAAGCAGAAAAAATAGAACACCATTGTAGATACTACTCAGGTACGTTCAACGAGACAGAAATAAAATGGAAAATAAATTGGAAAGAATTATGTTCATTATATAAATGTTTGTTAGCATTTGAGCCATATATTGTATATAACAAATTTATTGTGCAAACAGATAATACACAGGTACGCTGGTGGCTAACCAAGAAAATACAAAATTCAGTTACAACAAAAGAGATTCGGAGACTAGTTTTAAACATATTAAATTTTACATTTATAATAGAAGTAATCAGTACTAACAAAAATGTTATTGCAGATTACATATCAAGACAAAGCTACACAAACTGAAATGATAGAAGAAAATATACATGAAAAGATACTCAACGCCCTGACTATGCTTTCATTGAAAGTGGACAGTATGGGTACTGAGATAGAAACACTAAAGCTAAAGACTAGTGAAGATAAACTGAAGTCTATAGCTATGAATCAGCTAACTCAGCAATGTGCAAAGCTATGTCGATCGGAAGAGAATAAAATTCCAGAGCTAGAAGGAGTCGTTGGGATACTCCATAAAACCCATAATGCTTATCAATCTACTTCTGCAGGTTCAAGCAAAGGAGTTAGAAAAAATATGAACCTAAACAAGCTATTTGACAAACCATATAAACCAAATACATCAAAAGACCCCATATTTATACCCCCACAAGTTACCACATATCGAGATAGTCTAAACCAAGACAAAAAGACATACAACTACACTGCCTGCACATATATAGAAAATATCTACAATATACAAACCTTTTTAAATAGCAACCCCAAAGCTACAAATATCCAAGAACCAGATACAAACTATATAACCCAGAAATTGACCAGATACAATAAGCTAATTGCCTTACCTAAAACCAAACCAAGCTTAGTTAAGACTTGCTACGAATATGGACTACTTAGCACCGTATATACCACAGACGGAACTGAAATATCCACTATACCAGAAATATACGAAGCATTTACCACTTTTAAAAGAATAACCAAAGGTACTTTATTTTTTATAAAAATTTACACGGCACCAGCAGAGATATTATTTGATGAAGTTAAAAAACCTATACAAGTTGTAAAGATAGGAATGACACGAGATATGAATATACCACAAGATATAAGTTCACAGCCGGAGATACCAGAATCGAGATACCAAAGTTTTATGCGAACAAAAGAATTATCGGACTATCTACAATTTTACAAGAGCTAGCAAATACATATTGCAACCAAAATCCTATATGGAGCTACTATTCAAGAAATCATGTATTAATATATTCAAATTCAAAAGAGTTACGAGAAACAGATATGGAAACTATTAGGCAATGGATTATCACGTTGCTTAAACCAGAAACAGAACCTATCGCCAGAGCTATCAAAGAAAAATTTATTTCAGAAGAATTATTGACCAGATATTGCAAGACTATTGGACACAAATACCCAGACCACAAATGTTCAAAATGTAATGGAGGAGATAATGACGTCCCAGTAGTGCAGCTAGAATAAAAGAAAATAAAGACAACAGCTGGAAAGATAAGACCAGAGCAATAATGGAGATACAGCAGATATAACAAAATAGACGGAAGACTTATTTGTACAAAGTTGTTTACGTAAAGTTACCATTAGTTAGTAGCATTTAATGAGAAGTTAATGTAAAGTTTGAAAGTCTTATAGGTAGGTAGGAGAAAAGACTTTTAAGTCTTTTAGTTTTTTAGTTTTTTAGTATTTTATTGAATAGTTTTTTAGACGGATGTAAAAAATTTGTATACTTTCATTCTATAAATAAGAGAAGGAAGGCATTGAAGAGAGCAAGCCTTCTTACATTAGCCAAAAAACCTCTCTTCATTCCGTTCAAAAATATTTAGTCCAGTTAATTAAATATATACACTGCAATGGAAAAAACTATGGAACAACAAACCTCAGAAATATCAAAGCTACCGGAACAGGTATATCTATTTATGATTATGAATAGCTAAATTCATAATTCCCAACAATCATGATATGATAAAATAAATTCATATTAGTTACTTTATAGTAGAATTATTCGAAAAATAATATGTTAAGAAGTTTATTAGCAAAGTGGAAACGGAGAAAAATCCCTAGGAACTATGTCATCCTAAAGGTGAAACCAATGAGGCAAGAAGCCGTGGCGGGGAGTAACCAGAGTCGAGGCGCTGTTTAAGGGAAAAGTATCCGAATTATCATGCTAATAGTGACCGAAGAACATGTTATTTAAGAATAATCTAGTATATAGTAATCTGAGATGACTATATTTTATTATGTACATGGTTGAAGGTAATATTTTGAAAAAAATAATTTTATGATAATGAATGATAATATATCTGATGTCATGATAGATGAATTCAAGATACTTATTTTGTATGTACTTAGAAATATAGATGTTGCAGATATAAGAAAAATTATATTAGAAAAACCATTTAGAGAAAATTATATGGATAAAATAAGTTATATACCACACATACCTAACTACTCTTATAAATATTTATTATGTTAGAATCACGTAGAAATTTTAAATATATGCGAAATATACAGTTAATAGAAACACAGATAAAAATAAATATAGTAAGATACATGGAAAATAAAAAATATATAAAATCTCTTAATATAAATATGCAAAAACTACTAAGTCTAAAACAAATAACTATAAAATATTAATTTTAGAAAATAGCTCATTTAGACTACCTTAGAGTTTTAATCTTATATATACTTAAAGATATAGAAATAATAGATATTAAGAAAATGATATTAGAAGAAGTAATAAACTACGAAAAAGAAATGATAAATGCCTTAGAACAGATATACGAAGACATATACCCAGAAGGATATTATTCAGACCAAGATTGTGGATGTTAGAATATATTAGAAAAACTAGAGAAAACCAAAATAATCTAAATAACGAAATTAATTATAAACACCATATTAGAAAAATAATGGAAGATCTAAAAGAAAAGTTAATTTGGATAGAAAAAACTTTAGAAAATTTAGAAAAAAGTACATGTAACAGTTTATATAATATAAAAAACTCACTACGAGAAAAACAACACAAGATAATAAATGACATAGAAAATCTAGAATTAGATATACACTACAGTACAGAAAGAATAACTTATTATACAGAAGTTTGTAACTCAGCAGTTACTACAGGATAAAATAATAAACTAAATAAATTAATGAATACATCTCACAAAAAGAATAATTTATTAAAACAAAATCTAAATAATATCCACGCACAAAAAAGAATAGATTCATCAGTTATAATAAATCTATTTATAAATCTATTTTTCAGCCTAGTTATCCACACCCCCTAATGAATCTATTTATAAAGGATAACTAGGTTAATAAATAGATTTATAAATAGATTTATTATAACTGATGAATCTATTCTTTTTTGTGTGTGGTTATTTCTTAGATTTTGTTTTAATAAATTATTATTTTTGTGGGATGTATTCATTAAATTATTTAGTTTATTATTTTATCCTGTAGTAACTGCTGTGTTACAAATTTCTGTATAATAAGTTATTCTTTTTGTACTGTAGTGTATATCTAATTCTAGATTTTCTATGTCATTTATTATCTTGTGTTGTTCTTCTCGTAGTGAGTTTTTTATATTATATAAACTGTTACATGTACTTTTTTCTAAATTTTCTAAGGTTTTTTCTATCCAAATTAACTTTTCTTTTAGATCTTCCATTATTTGTCTAATATGGTTTCTATAATTAATTTCGTTAGTTAGATTATCTTGGTTTTCTCTAGTTTTTCTAATATATTCTAACATCCACAATCTTGATCTGAATAATATCCTTCTGGGTATATGTCTTCGTATATTTGTTCTAAGGCATTTATCATTTCAATTTCGTAGTTTATTACTTCTTCTAATATCATTTTCTTAATATCTATTATTTCTATATCTTTAAGTATATATAAGATTAAAAACTCTAAGGTAGTCTAAATGAGCTATTTTCTAAAATTGATATTTTATAGTTATTTGTCTTAGTCTTAGTAGTTCTTGCATATTTATATTAAGAGATTTTATATATTTTTTATTTTCCATGTATTTATCTATATTTATTTTTATCTGTTTTTCTAGTAACTGTATATTTCGTATATCCTTAAAATTTCTACGTGATTTTAACATAATAAGTATTTATAAGAGTAGTTAGGTATGTGTGGTATATAACTTATTCTATCTATATAATTTTCTCCAAATGCTTTTTCTAATATGATTTTTCTTATATCTGCAACATCTATATCTCTAAGTGCATACAAAATAAGTATCTTGAATTTATCTACCATGACATCAGATATATTATCATTCATTATCATAAAATTACTTTTTTCAAAATATTCCCTTCAACCATATACATAATAAAATATAAAGTAACTAATATGAATTTATTTTATCATATCATGATTGTCGGAAATTATGAATTTAGCTATTCATAATCATAAATAGATATACCTATTCCGGTAGCTTTGATATTTCTGAGGTTTGTTGTTCCATAGCTTTTTCCATTGCAGTGTATATATTTAATTAACTGGGCTAAATATTTTTTAACGGAATGGAGAGAGTTTTTTTGGCTAATGTAAGAAGGCTTGCCCTCTGCAATGTCTTTCTTCTCTTATTTATAGAATGAAAGTATACAAATTTTTTACATCCGTCTAAAAACTATTCAATAAAATACTAAAAAACTAAAAACTAAAAAGCTAAAAAGACTTAAAAGTCTTTTCTCCTACCTACCTATAAGACTTTCAAATTTTACATTAACTTTTCATTTAATGTTACTAACTAATGTTATCTTTACGTAAACAACTATGTACAAATAAGTCTTTCGTCTATTTTGTCATATCTGCTGTATCTCCATTATTGCTCTGATCTTATCTTTCCAGCTGTCGTTTTTATCTTCTTTTATTCTAACTGCACTGCTGGGACGTCATTATCTCCTCCATTACATTTTGAACATTTGTGGTCTGGGTATTTGTGTCCAATAGTCTTGCAATATCTGGTCAATAATTCTTCTAAAATAAATTTTTCTTTGATAGCTCTGGCGATAAGTTCTGTTTCTGGTTTAAGCAACGTGATAATCCATTGCCTAATAGTTTCCATATCTGTTTCTCGTAACTCTTTTGAATTTGAATATATTAATACATGATTTCATGAATAGTAGCTCCATATAGGATTTTGGTTGCAATATGTATTTGCGAGCTCTTGTAAAATTGTAGATAGTCCGATAATTCTTTTGTTCGCATAAAATTTTGGTATCTCGATTCTAGATATCTCCGGCTGTGAACCAATATCTTGTGGTATAATCATATCTCGTGTCATTCCTATCTTTACAACTTGTATAGGTTTTTTAACTTCATTAAATAGTATCTCTGCTGGTGCCGTGTAAATTTTTAAAAAAAATAAATTACCTTTGGTTATTCTTTTAAAAGTGGTAAATGCTTCGTATATCTCTGGTATAGTGGATATCTCAGTTTCGTCTGTGGTATATACGGTGCTAAGTAGTCCATATTCGTAGCAAGTCTTAACTAAGCTTGGTTTGGTTTTAGGTAAGGCAATTAGCTTATTGTATCCGGTCAATTTACGGGTTATATAGTTTGTATCTGGTTCTTGGATATTTGTAGCTTTGGGGTTGCTATTTAAAAAGGTTTGTACATTGTAGATATTTTCTATATATGTGCGGGCTGTGTAGTTGTATGTCTTTTTGTCTTGGTTTAGGCTATCTCGATATGTAGTAACTTGTGGGGGTATAAACATGGGGTCTTTTGATGTATTTGGTGTATATGGTTTGTCAAATAGCTTGTTTAGGTTCATATTTTTTCTAACTCCTTTGCTTGTACCTACAGAAGTAGATTGATAAACGTTATGGGTTTTATGGAGTATCCCAACGTCTCCTTCTAGCTCTGTAATTTTATTGTCTTTCAATCGACATAGCTCTACGCACTGCTGAGTTAGCTGATTCATAGCTATAGACTTCAGTTTATCTTCACTAGTCTTTAGCTTTAGCGTTTCTATCTCAGTACCCATCGTTACTATCTCAGTACCCATACTGTCCACTTTCAATGAAAGCGTAGTCAGGGCGTTGAGTATCTTTTCATGTATAGTTTCTTCTATCATTTCAGTTTGTGTAGCTTTGTCTTGATATGTAATCTGCAATAACATTTTTGTTAGTACTGATTACTTCTATTACAAATGTAAAATTTAATATGTTTAATACTAGTCTCCGTATCTCTTTTGTTGTAACTGAATTTTGTATTTTCTTGGTTAGCCACCAGCGTATCTGTGTATTATCTGTTCGCACAATAAATTTGTTATATACAATATATGGCTCAAATGCTAACAAACATGAACATAATTCTTTTCTATTTATTTTCCATTTTATTTCTGTCTCGTTGAACGTACCTGAGTAGTATCTACAATGGTGTTCTATTTTTTCTGCTTCATATCTATATTTAAGTACTCCTCCGTAACTATATTCACTGGCATCTTCTTCTACTATGTATATAAATTTTCTATTTTCATTCGGAAATTGTAATTTTGGTAATTCCTTGCAAAGTAGTTTTATTTTTTGAACTTGTTTTTTATCTTCTTCGTCATAGTTATATTCTATATCCTTTTTTAATTTTTTCTGTAGTGGTTTCAATTTTTCTGCTAATTTTGGAATATTTCTCTCACTTGATTTACTAATCCTAAGAATGATTGTAATTTCTTTTTTGTATCTAATTCTTCTTTCGAATTTATTATTTTTTGTACTATATGTTGTTGCATTTTTACTCCACTTTTATCTATTTGTATTCCTAAAAATTCTATCTGATTTTTCATAATTTCGGCTTTCTTTTCACTTAGACTTATTCCTGATTTTTCTATTATATCCGTAAATTGTTCTAATAACTTTATATGTTCTTCTTTAGTTTTTGTATATAATAATATATCATCTATGTATACTATGCAATTAGGTAATTGTTTAAAATAATTATCCATAAAATGTTGATATCTATCTGGTGCATTTTTATAGCCAAAGGGTAATACATTCCACTCATAAAATCCTTGTGGTACCGTAAATGCGGTTAATTCTTTAGATTCTTCTTCTAACTTTAGATGGTAAAATCCTGATTTACAATCAAATTTGCTAAAATAATTATATACTTGGATTTGTCTTATTTTCAATATCTTATTTGGTATTGGATAATTATATGTTATAGTTTTTGCATTTAAATTTCTATAATCAATAACCATTCTACTTTTTCCTATTTTTTGTTTACTATGTTTATTTACTATAAATGCTGGACTATTATGTTTACTATTACTTTTTTGTATATATTGTTTTTCTAATAATTCATCTATATGCATTTTAAATTCTTTTAAATCGTCAAAATTATATGTTAATGGTTTTTGAGTTATTATACTATTTTTGTCTATTAATTCAATTTTTATGGTAGTTTTATGTTTTTTCCATCCTTTTAATGGATCTTCACTATATAATTGTTCTAATTTTTTCTTAACTATTTCTATCTTATTTATTGAAAATATAGTTATTTCTATTTTATTTATCGAAAATACTACTAATTCTATTGTGTGTTCAGTGGTTTTATATTTTCTAACTTTTGTGTAATCTTTTCACTTCCTTTTATCCAATCAGTTTTCTTTCTTATTATATTATTAACTCTTTTTGCTCTTACTTTTTGTTTACATGGTGTTGTGAACCACCAATCATTTCTAGTTATTATATGTGGGTATAGTTTATCTAAAAATGACATTCCTAAAAGTATAACTTTTGATGTTAGTTCATAATTATAAATTTCTTCTATTGTTAGTATCTTATCCCATATTTGTGCTTTTACATTCCTAGCTTTATAGGTAATTAAGCTTCCTTCATTATTAAATCCTTTAACTACTATTGATATTTTTAATTTATCCCATTTACTTTCTGGTAAGCAATTATATCTACATAAATTACCTTTTGCTCCTGTATCTATCATAGGCGTATAATATCTACTATAATATCCTTCCACTACTATCTTCATTAATACATATATTTTCATTTTATGTTACGGCTCTTCTTAAGAATAATCTTTCCCTATTATATGTTATGGCTAATTGTGTATATTCTATATTATATGGTTTTACTTGTTCTAACCATTTTATTCCTAATATTATATTCGCTTTTTGCATTTCTTCTTTTACCTCAAATTCTATTTTTATTTTTCTAATTCCTCCTATTATTATTTTTTTTCCTGCTATATCTTTATTATTTATTAAAACTTCTCGGTAGATATGGGCATATATCATTATCAGTTTTTATTTCTTCATTTTTTACTAAACATTTTGCTATATAATTTTCTTCTTGTCCTGTGATTAATAGTATTAAATATTCTTTTTCATTTATTTTTCCTGTTATATAATATTGATTTAGATTACTTATTGAATTTGTTTCATAACTCGTTCTTTTTTGATGAGGTTGATGATTCTGGTTTTTCATTAGCTATTCCTTTTTTTGTACTTATTCTATCATTTACTATTTCTAAATTTTCTTCTATATCTATGTCTCTATAGCTATAATCATTATAGTCTATTGTTTTTACAATTTGTTCAAATGGGCTATCTATTTGTATCTTGTTAATCTTATTTTTTCCTGTTATTTTATGTTTTGCTGTTAATACATATAAATTTTTACATCTTGCTGTAAATATTTTACTTCCTGGGGTTAATTCTATACCTGATATCTTTCAATACAATACTAGTGATTTATCTATATTTTTATCTGTTACTGCTACTGAATAATTTGCACTTATTATAAATTTAAATTTTTGGTATATTAAGTTTCCTTTTACGGCAGTTATTATGTTTTTTTCTATAGGTTTTATAATTCTATCATCTGCTAAATATAATTCTATCGGTGTATCTATTCCTTCTCTAAAACATGCTTTTATTAATATTTCTGTACCTCTGAGGTGTACGTATTTTATTGGATTTTCTTTACTTTTTATATCATTTATTTCTTTATTAATTATTCTTTTTGTTACAAGTGGTATACTAGTTTTTCCTTTTGCATATCTACAGTCTATTACATGTTCTTTTTGACATACTACGTAATATTCATCCTTTTTCCTAGTAAACATATTTTTTATTGTTGGTATTTTAAATATTTTTTCTACACTTAAATCTAACTCTTTTCCTTTTGTTTCATCAAATATATTACTATCAAATATTATTTTTGTTTTGTTCTTTCGTCATTTAAATATTCTTCCTTTGTTATTATTTTTATATCTTCTTCAGTCATTCGATTAATCTATTTTACTATCTGTTTCAGTATCTGTTTTATTTTCTGAAATTTCATATATACTATCTTCACTTTCTAATTCATAATTTATATAATCTATTTGCATATATTCTGTATTTTCTATTTTTATTTCGGATATTTATTTATTTTTTGGATTTTTAGGTAATTTACAATCTCTAGCTAAATGTCCTAACTTTCCACAATTATAACATGTACTTTCTTTTATAGATTTTTCTTTTCCTATATGGTCTTTTATTTTTGTAATTCTTTTACATAATATCTTTTTCTTGGTTTCTTATATTTATATTTTGATTTTTTATATTTCATATATTTCTTATGTCTTTTTCTTTTCTTATAATAACTTTCTTCGCATCCAAATTGGGGTGCCATTTTATTTTTGCAACATGCTAAATTTCTTATTAATGTTTTATCCATTTTTAATTCTTCTCTATATTTTTCACATAAGTTTTTATACCATTGTTGTAAAAATTTTATTCTAGCTCCTAACGTATCTACTATTTTGGTTCTTCCCAATTTTTTATTATTTTTGAAATAAATGGTTCGGGTAATTTATTATAATATAATTTTCTTATTTCTTTACTTTCTTCTATACTATATGCTCCTTTATAATAATATTCTTTAAATGCGCAAGTATATTCGTCTATATAACACATATTACATATTGTTAATTTTATCATTAAATTCCTATTTGTATCTTTTTCTTCATCTTGTTCTTCTTCTAATGTCGTCATACTACCAAATTCATCTTTTATAGCTGTTTCATATTTTTTCAATAATTCTATAGGTGTTAGTTTAGTTGTTGTTGATGATGTTCCTTCCATAGGTTTATTAGTTCTTAATACTTTTTTACTATTTTCAGTTAAATTTATAAACCATAGTTTTACTGATCCTATTAGTGTTTTTTCTATATATTCTGGTGCATTTGTTATGTTTATATTATTATCTAATAATTGTTTTATCATATATCCTATCCATAATTGTATTGTTTTTTCTGTATCTATTACACAGTCTAGGTCTAAGAAGTTATAATTTTTATTAATTATTTGTTTTGGTGTCCATTTGTCATATTCATTATATCTTTTAAATTTATTTTTATAATATATAGGTTTTCTTATTTCTGTTGTCTTAGGTAGTATATTGTCATCTTCTTTTTTATCAAGAGTATTTATTTTTGTGTTATTATTTTCTAAGTTTTCTTCATTAATGTTTTCTTGTTTTTTGTTAATTTCTAAATCTTTTATATTTGTTAATATTTCCGTATATATTTCACTATCTTCTGAATCATAATTATCTGTCTCTTTAATATCTATATTATTTATTTCTAATTTTTCTTTAAATTGATTTATCTCGTTTATTAATTTTTGTTCTTTATCTTTTTATTTCTTTTCTTTTTGTCTTTGTTCGTACAAATCTTTTAACATTTGTAGTTCTTTTTCTAATTCAGCAATTCTACTATTTTTAGTTTCTTCTATTTTTCGTATTTCTTTCGTAGTTTTTTATTTAATTTTTTCTATTTCTTTTTTTCTATCTATTTCTTCTTTTTTTTTTCTATTCTTACCATTGCTGTTAGTTTATCTTCTAATTTTAATTCTTCTTTTTCTAACATTAAATATAAATGTTGTCCTATTTTCTTATATCTTCTTCCTAGATTAGAAAATACTATTTTTATTTTTGATCCTTCATGATTTTCAAATATTTTACCATCTATTATAAATTCTTCTTTGTTTATTTTATTGTGAATAATTCATGTTGGTATATATATTTTAAACTATCTATTTGTGATTCTAATTTTGATATTTCATCTTTTTGTATATTTATTGAATTTTTACTAACTCCGGCAAATATATTATAATGTAACCTTTCTTTTCTGATTTTTAATTCTTTATGTTTTTCAGAGATAAATTATTTTAATTCTTTGTATTTTTTTCTTTATTCATTTAAATTATATTTATAATACCTTGGTGGATATCTAAATCTAATTTTATCATAATTAGATGGTATATGTCTCATTCTTCTAAATTTTAAATGAATTATTAATTTTACTTCAATACTGGATATTAATGTAATTAGTTAAGCTAATCTTTCTGGATTTTCTTTGTTTTATTTAGTCTTCTATATTCTGAATAATTACTAACTAAAGATTCTTTAATTTTTCTAAAAGCTTCTCTATTTTTAAATGGTCTTCTCATAATTAATCTAATAAATAACTAAATCTGACTTAACTAAATTTAATCTAACTAATTTTAACACGTATCTCACTTCCATATCTTTTAAATTACTGTGCTCTGATACTATTTGTAGGGGGGTGCGGATAACTAGGCTGATAAATAGATTTATAAATAGAATCATTAGTTAGAATATATTAGAAAAACTAGAGAAAACCAAGATAATCTAACTAACGAAATTAATTATAGAAACCGAATTAGAAAAATAATGGAAGAACTAAAAGAAAAGTTAATATGGATAGAAAAAACCTTAGAAAATTTAGCAAAAAGCACATGTGATAGTTTATATAATTTAAAAAACTCACTACGAGAAGAACAACACCAGATAATAAATGACATAGAAAATCTAGAATTAGATATACACTACAGTACAGAAAGAATAAATTATTACACAGAAATTTGTAACTCAGCAGTTACTACAGGATAAAATAATAAACTAAATAAATTAATGAATACATCTCACAAAAAGAATAATTTATTAAAATAAAATCTAAAAAATATCCACGCACAAATAAGAATAGATTCATTAGCTATAATAAATCTATTTATTAACCTAATTATCCGCACCCCCCTACAAATGGTATCAGAGCCCAGTAATTTAAAAAGATACAGAAGTAGTATATATGTTAGAGTTAGTCATTTATTTAATTAATTATGAGAAGACCATTTAAAAATAGAGAAGCTTTTAGAAAAATTAAAGAATCTTTAGTTAATAATTATTCAGAATAGATAAGACTAAATAAAACAAAAAAAAATCCAGAAAGAATAGCCTATCTAGTTACATTAATATCTAGTATTGAAACAAAATTAATAATCCATTTAAAATCTAGAAGAATGAGACACATACCACCTAATTATGATAAAATAAGATTTAGATATCAACCAAAATATTATAAATATAATTTAAATGAATAAAGATCAAAAATACAAAGAATTAAAAAAACTTATCTCCGAAAAACGTAAAGAATTAAAAATAAGAAAAAAAGGTTACATTATAATATATTTGCCGGAGTTAGTAAAAATTCAATAAATATACAAAAAGATGAAATATCAAAATTAGAATCACAAATAGATAGTTTAGAATATACATATCAACATGAACTATTCACAATAAAATGAATAAAGAAGAATTTATAATAGATGAAAAAATATATGAAAATCACGAAGGATCAAAAATAAAAATAGTATTTTCTAATCTAGGAAGAAAGTATAAGAAAATAGGAGAACATTTATACCTAATGTTAGAAAAAGAAGAATTAAAATTAGAAGATAAATTAACAGCAATGGTAAGAATAGAAAAAGAAAATGAAGAAATAGATAGAAAAAAGGAAATAGAAAAAATTAAACAACAAACTACGGAAGAAATATGAAAAATAGAAGAAACTAAAAGTAGTAGAATTGCTGAATTAGAAAAAGAACTACAAATGTTAAAAGATTTATACGAACAAAGATAAAAAGAAAAAGAAGAAAAAGATAGAGAACAAAAATTACTAAACGAGATAAATCAATTTAAAGAAAAATTAGAAATAAATAATATAGAGGTAGAAGAGACAGATAATTATGATTCAGAAGATAGTGAAATATATACGGAAATATTAACAAATATAAAAGATTTAGAAATTAACAAAAAACAAGAAAAAATTAATGAAGAAAACTTAGAAAATAATAACACAGAAATAAATACTCTTGACAAAAAAGAAGATGAAAATATAATATCTAGTACAACAGAAATAAGAAAACCTATATATTATAAAAATAAATTTAAAAAATATAATAAATATGACAAATGGGCACCAAAACAAATAGTTAATAAAAATTATAACTTTTTAGATCTAGACTGTGTAATAGATACAGAAAAAATAATACAATTATGGATAGGATATATGACAAAACAATTAATAGATAATAATATAAACATAACAGATGCACCAGAATATATAGCAAAAACACTAATAGGATCAGTAAAACTATGATTTACAAATTTAACTGAAAATAGTAAAAAAGTATTAAGAACTAATAAACCTATGGAAGGAACATCAACAACAACAACTAAATTAACACCTATAGAATTATTAAAAAAATATAAAACAGCTATAAAAGATGAATTTGGTAGTATGGCAACATTAGAAGAAGAAAAAGATGAAGAAAAAGATACAAATAGAAATTTAATGATAAAATTAACAATATGTAATATGTGTTATATAGATGAATATACTTGCGCATTTAAAGAATATTATTATAAAGGAGCATATAGTATAGAAGAAAGTAAAGAAATAAGAAAATTATATTTTAATAAATTACCCGAACCATTTAGTTCAAAAATAATAAAAAGTTGGGAAGAAGCAAAAATAGTAGATACGTTAGGAGCTAGAATAAAATTTTTACAACAATGGTATAGAAACTTATGTGAAAAATATAGAAAAGAATTAAAAATGGAAAAAACATTAATAAGAAATTTAGCATGTTGCAAAAATAAAATAGCACCCCAATTTGGATGCGAAGAAAGATATTATATAAAAAGAAAAAGACATAAAAAATATAAGAAATATAAAAAATCAAAATATAAATATAAGAAACCAAGAAAAAGATATTATGTAAAGAATTACAAAAATAAAAGACCATATAGAAAGAAAAAATCTATAAAAGAATGTACATGTTATAATTGTGGAAAGTTAGGACATTTAGCTAGAGATTGTAAATTACCTAATAATCCAAAAAATAAACAAATATCCAAAATAAAAATAGAAAATACAGAATATATGCAAATAGATTATATAGATTATGAATTAGAAAGTGAAGATAGTATATATGAAATTTCAGAAAATAAAACATATACTGAAACAGATAGTGAAATAGATGAATTGAATGACTGAAGAAGATATAAAAATAATAACAAAGGAAGAATATTTAAATGACGAAGGAACAGAACAAAAAATAATATTTGATAGTAATATATTTAATGAAATAAAAGGAATAGAGTTAGATTTAAGTGTAGAAAAAATATTTTTAGTAGGAAAAAAGATGAATATTATGTAGTATGCCAAAAAGAACAACAAAACATAAAATAACAGGAAAAAATAAAATTAACAAAATACAAATAGATAGCCCATTTGAACAAATTGTAAAAACAATAGATTATAACGATAATAGCTATAGAGACATAGATATAGAAGAAAGTTTAGAAATAGTAAATGATAGAATAAGTACAACAAAAAGAATAGCTAATGAAAAACCGGAATCATCGAGCTCATCAAAAAGAACAAGTTATGAAACAAATTCAATAAGTAATTTAAATCAATATTACATAATAGGAAAAATAAATGAAAAAGAATATTTAATACTATTAAACACAGGACAAGAAAAAAATTATATAGCAAAATGTTTAGTAAAAAATGAAGAAATAAAAACTGATAATGATATATGCCCAGATCTATCGAGATGTTTAATAAATAATAAAGATATAGCAGAAAAAGAAATAATAATAGGAGGAATTAGAAAAATAAAAATAGAATTTGAAGTAAAAGAAGAAATGCAAAAAGCAGATATAATATTAGGAATAAAATGGTTAGAACAAGTAAAACCATATAATATAGAACATACACAATTAGCCATAACATATAATAGGGAAAGATTATTCTTAAGAAGAGCTTTAACATAAAATGAAAATATATGTATTAATGAAGATAGTTGTGGAAGGATATTACAGTAGATATTATACGCCTATGATAGATACAGGAGTAAAAGCTAATTTATGTTGATATAATTGCTTACCAGAAAGTAAATGGGATAAATTAAAAATACCAATAGTAGTTAAAGGATTTAATAATGAAGGAAGCTTAATTACCTATAAAGTTAGGAATGTAAAAGCACAAATATGGGATAAGATATTGACAATAGAAGAAATTTATAATTATGAACTAACATAAAAAGATATACTTTTAGGAATGTCATTTTTAGATAAATTATACCCACATGTAATAACTAGAAACGATTGGTGGTTCACAACACCATGTAAACAAAAAGTAAGAGCAAAAAGATTTAACAATAAAATAAGAAAGAAAACTGATTGGATAAAAGGAAGTGAAAAAATTACACAAAAGTTAGAAAATATAAAAAACGTTGAAGATACAATAGAATTAATAGTATTTTCGATAAATAAAACAGAAATAACTATATTTTCAATAAATAAGATAGAAATAGTTAAGAAAAAATTAGAACAATTATATAGTGAAGATCCATTAAAAGGATGGGAAAAACATAAAACTACCATAAAAATTGAATTAATAGACAAAAATAGTATAATAACTCAAAAACCATTAACCTATAATTTTGACGATTTAAAAGAATTTAAAATGCATATAGATGAATTATTAGAAAAACAATATATACAAAAAAGTAATAGCAAACATAATAGTCCAGCATTTATAGTAAATAAACATAGTGAACAAAAAAGAGGAAAAAGTAGGATGGTTATTGATTATAGAAATTTAAAAGCAAAAACTATAACATATAATTATCTGATACCAAATAAGATATTAAAAATAATACAAATCCAAGGATATAATTATTTTAGCAAATTTGATTGTAAATCAGGATTTTACCATCTAAAGTTAGAAGAAAAATCTAAAGAATTAACCGCATTTACGGTACCACAAGGATTTTATGAGTGGAATGTATTACCATTTGGATATAAAAATGCACCAGGTAGATATCAATATTTTATGAATAATTATTTTAAACAATTACCTAATTGCATAGTATACATAGATGATATATTATTATATACAAAAACTAAAGAAGAACATATAAAATTATTGAATCAATTTACGGATATAATACAAAAATCAGGAATAAGTCTAAGTGAAAAGAAAAAAAATATGAAAAACCAGATAAAATTTTTAGGAATACAAATAGATAAAAGTGGAGTAAAAATGCAACAACATATAGTACAAAAAATAATAAACTCGAAAGAAGAATTAGATACAAAAAAGAAATTACAATCCTTTTTAGGATTAGTAAACCAAATAAGAGAATTTATTCCAAAATTAGCAGAAAACTTAAAACCACTACAGAAAAAATTAAAAAAGGAAATAGAATAACTATGAGGAAAAAGATAAAAAACAAGTTCAAAAAATAAAATTACTTTGCAAGGAATTTCAAAATTACAATTTTCGGGTGAAAATAGAAAATTTACATACATAGTAGAAGCAGATGCCAGTGAATATAGTTATGGAGGAGTACTTAAGTATAGATATGAAGCAGAAAAAATAGAACACCATTGTAGATACTACTCAGGTACGTTCAACGAGACAGAAATAAAATGGGAAATAAATAGAAAAGAATTATGTTCATTATATAAATGTTTGTTAGCATTTGAGCCATATATTGTATATAACAAATTTATTGTGCGAACAGATAATACACAGGTACGCTGGTGGCTAACAAAGAAAATACAAAATTCAGTTACAACAAAAGAGATTCGGAGACTAGTTTTAAACATATTAAATTTTACATTTATAATAGAAGTAATAAGTACTAACAAAAATGCTATTGCAGATTACATATCAAGACAAAGCTACACAAACTGAAATGATAGAAGAAAATATACATGAAAAGATACTCAACGCCCTGACTACGCTTTCATTGAAAGTGGACAGTATGGGTACTGAGATAGTAAAGATGGGTACTGAGATAGAAACGCTAAAGCTAAAGACTAGTGAAGATAAACTGAAGTCTATAGCTATGAATCAGCTAACTCAGCAATGCGCAGAGCTATGTCAATCGGAAGACAATAAAATTCCAGAGCTAGAAGGAGACGTTGGGATACTCCATAAAACCCATAACGTTTATCAATCTACTTCTGCAGGTACAAGCAAAGGAGTTAGAAAAAATATGAACCTAAACAAGCTATTTGACAAACCATATACACCAAATTCATCAAAAGACCCCATGTTTATACCCCCACAAGTTACCACATACCGAGATAGCCTAAACCAAGACAAAAAGACATATAACTACACAGCCCGCACATATATAGAAAATATCTACAATATACAAACCTTTTTAAATAGCAACCCCAAAGCTACAAATATCCAAGAACCAGATACAAACTATATAACCCAGAAATTGACCGGATACAATAAGCTAATTGCCTTACCTAAAATCAAACCAGGCTTAGTTAAAACTTGCTACGAATATGGATTACTTAGTACCGTATATACCACGAACGGAACTGAGATATCCACTATACCAGAGATATATGAAGCATTTATCACTTTTAAAAGAATAACCAAAGGTATTTTATTTTTTATAAAAATTTACACGGCACCAGCAGAGATATTATTTGATGAAGTTAAAAAACCTATACAAGTTGTAAAGATAGGAATGACACGGGATATGATTATACCACAAGATATTGGTACACAGCCGGAGATAACTAGAATCGAGATACCAAAATTTTATGCGAACAAAAGAATTATCGGATTATCTACAATTTTACAAGAGCTAGCAAATACATACTGCAACCAAAATCCGATATGGAGTTACTATTCAAGAAATCATGTATTAATATATTCAAATTCAAAAGAGTTACGAGAAACAGATATGGAGACTATTAGGCAATGGATTATCACGTTGCTTAAACCAGAAACAGAACTTATCGCCAGAGCTATCAGAGAAAAATTTATTTCAGAAGAATTATTGACCAGATATTGCAAGACTATTGGACACAAATATCCAGACCACAAATGTTCAAAATGTAATGGAGGAGATAATGACGTCCCAGCAGTGCAGCTAGAATAAAAGAAGATAAGAACGACAGCTAGAAAGATAAGACCAGAGCAATAATGGAGATACAACAGATACGACAAAATAAACGGAAGACAAGATATTTAATATATTGTATAAAGTCTTTAGTATATTTAATATATTATAAGACTTTAGTCTTTAGGAAACTTACGTAAAAGAAAAAGATAGTAAAAGTAGTTAGCATTTATGTAGCATTTATGTAAAGTTTGAAATTTTTAGGGTAGGTTTTGGTAGGTGAAAGACTTTTAAGTCTTTAGTCTTTTCGTTAATAGTTTTTTGTTTCTTAGCAGAGAGTTGTAAAAATATGTAAAGAGAATTCTTTCTATAAATAAAAGCTCAGAAGGCATTGCAGAGGGCAAGCCTTCTCACATTAGCCAAAAAACTCTCTCTATTCCGTTCAAAAATATTTAGCCCAGTTAATTAAATATATACACTGCAATGGAAAAAGCTATGGAACAACAAACCTCAGAAATATCAAAGCTACCGAAACAGGTATATCTATTTATGATTATGAATAGCTAAATTCATAATTCCCAACAATCATGATATGATAAAATAAATTCATATTAGTTACTTTATAGTAGAATTATTCGAAAAATAATATGTTAAGAAGTTTATTAGCAAAGTGGAAACGGAGAAAAATCCCTAGGAACTACGCCATCCTAAAGGTGAAACCAATGAGGCAAGAAGCCGTGGCGGGGAGTAACCAGAGTCGAGGCGCTGTTTAAGGGAAAAGTATCCGAATTACCATGCTAATAGTGACCGAAGAACATGTTATTTAAGAATAATCTAGTATATAATAATCTGAGATGACTATATTTTATTATGTATATGGTTGAAGGGAATATTTTGAAAAAAGCAATTTTATGATAATGAATGATAATATATCTGATGTGATGGTAGATAAATTCAAGATACTTATTTTGTATGTACTTAGAGATATAGATGTTGCAGATATAAGAAAAATTATATTAGAAAAAGCATATGGAGAAAATTATACGGATAGAATAAGTTATATACCACACATACCTAACTACTCTTATAAATATTTATTATGTTAGGATCACGTAGAAATTTTAAAGATATGCGAAATATACAGTTAATAGAAAAACAGATAAAAATAAATATAGTAAGATACATGGAAAATAAAAAATATATAAAATCTCTTAATATAAATATGCAAAAACTACTAAGTCTAAAACAAATAACTATAAAATATCAATTTTAGAAAATAGCTCATTTAGACTACCTTAGAGTTTTAATCTTATATATACTTAAAGATATAGAAATAATAGATATTAAGAAAATAATATTAGAAGAAGTAATAAACTACGAAATAGAAATGATAAATGCCTTAGAACAGATATACGAAGACATATACCCAGAAGGATATTATTCAGACCAAGATTGTGGATGTTAGAATATATTAGAAAAACTAGAGAAAACCAAGATAATCTAAATAACGAAATTAATTATAGAAACCATATTAGAAAAATAATGGAAGAACTAAAAGAAAAGTTAATATGGATAGAAAAAACCTTAGAAAATTTAGAAAAAAAGCACATGTGATAGTTTATATAATATAAAAAACTCACTACGAGAAGAACAACACAAGATAATATATGACATAGAAAATCTAGAATTAGATATACATTACAGTACAGAAAGAATAACTTATTATACAGAAATTTGTAACTCAGCAGTTACTATAGGATAAAATAATAAAATAAATAAATTAATGAATACATCTCAGAAAAAGAATAATTTATTAAAACAAAATCTAAAAAATATCCACGCACAAAAAAGAATAGATTCATCAGCTATAATAAATCTATTGATGAATCTATTTATAAATCTATTTCTATTTATTAACCTAGTTATCCGCACCCCCCTACAAATGGTATCGAAGCACAGTAATTTAAAAGATATGGAAGTGAGATACGTGTTAGAATTAGTTAGGTTAAATTTAGTTAAGTTGGATTTAGTTATTTATTAGATTAATTATGAGAAGACCATTTAAAAATAGAGAGGCTATTAAAAAAATTAAAGAATCTTTACTTAGTAATTATTTAGAATATAATAGTCTAAATAAAATAAAAGAAAATCCAGAAAGATTAGCTTACCTAATTAATTAATATCTAGTATTGAAGCAAACTTAATAATTCATTTAAAATCTAGAAGAATGAGACACATACCACCTAATTATGATAAAATTAGATTTAGATATCCACGAAGGTATTATAAATATAATTTAAATGAATAAAGAGAAAAAATACAAAGAATTAAAATAATTTTTCTCTGAAAAACGTAAAGAATTAAAAATCAGAAAAGAAAGACTACATTATAATATATTTGCCGGAGTTAGTAAAAATTCAATAAATATACAAAAAGATGAAATATCAAAATTAGAATCACAAATAGATAGTTTAGAATATATATACCAACATGAACTATTCACAATAAAATGAATAAAGAAGAATTTATAATAGATGAAAAAATATACGAAAATCACGAAGGATCAAAAATAAAAATAGTATTTTCGAATCTAGGAAGAAGATATAAGAAAATAGGAGAACATTTATATTTAATGTTAGAAAAAGAAGAATTAAAATTAGAAGATAAATTAACAGCAATGGTAAGAATAGAAAAAGATAATGAAGAAATAGATAGAAAAAAGGAAATAGAAAAAATTAAACAACAAACTATGGAAGAAATACGAAAAATAGAAGAAACTAAAAATAGTAGAATTGCTGAATTAGAAAAAGAACTACAAATGTTAAAAGATTTATACGAACAAAGACAAAAAGAAAAAGAAGAAAAAGATAAAGAACAAAAATTAATAAACGAGATAAATCAATTTAAAGAAAAATTAGAAATAAATAATATAGAGGTAGAAGATACAGATAATTATGATTCAGAAGATAGTGAAATATATACGGAAATATTAACAAATATAAAAGATTTAGAAATTAATGAAAAACAAGAAAAAATTAATAAAGAAAACTTGGAAAATACCAATACAGAAATAAATACTCTTGATAAAAAAGAAGATGAAAATATAATACCTAAGACAACAGAAATAAAAGAACCTATATATTATAAAAATAAATTTAAAAGATATAATGAATATGACAAATGGACACCAAAACAGATAGTTAATTAAAATTATAACTTTTTAGATCTAGACTGTGTAATAGATACAGAAAAAATAATACAATTATGGATAGGATATATGACAAAACAATTATTAGATAATAATATAAACATAACAGATGCACCAGAATATATAGAAAAAACACTAATAGGATCAGTAAAACTATGGTTTACAAATTTAACTGAAAATAGTAAAAAAGTATTAAGAACTAATAAACCTATGGAAGGAACATCATCAACAACAACTAAACTAACACCTATAGAATTATTAAAAAAATATGAAACAGCTATAAAATATGAATTTGGTAGTATGGCCACATTAGAAGAAGAACAAGATGAAGAAAGAGATACAAATAGGAATTTAATGATAAAATTAACAATATGTAATATGTGTTATATAGACGAATATACTTGCGCATTTAAAGAATATTATTATAAAGGAGCATATAGCATAGAAAAAAGTAAGAAAATAAGAAAATTATATTTTAATAAATTACCCGAACCATTTAGTTCAAAAATAATAAAAAGTTGGGAAGAAGCAAAAATAGTAGATACGTTAGGAGCTAGAATAAAATTTTTACAACAATGGTATAGAAACTTATGTGAAAAATATAGAGAAGAATTAAAAATAGAAAAAACATTAATAAGAAAATTAGCATGTTGCAAAAATAAAATAGCACCCCAAATTGGATGCGAAAAAAGATATTATAAGAAAAGAAAAAGACATAAGAAATATAAGAAATATAAAAAATAAAAATATAAATATAAGAAACCAAGAAAAAGATATTATATAAAGAATTACAAAAATAAAAGACCATATAGGAAGAAAAAATCTATAAAAGAATGTACAAGTTATAATTGTGGAAAGTTAGGACATTTAGCTAGAGATTGTAAATTACCTAATAATCCAAAAAATAAACAAATATCTAAAATAAAAATAGAAAATACAGAATATACGCAGATAGATTATATAGATTATGAATTAGAAAGTGAAGATAGTATATATGAAATTTCAGAAAACGAAACAGATAGTGAAATAGATGAATTGAATGACTGAAGAAGATATAAAATTAATAACAAAGGAAGAATATTTAATTGATGAAGGAACAGAACAAAAAATAATATTTGATAGTAATATATTTGATGAAATAAAAGGAAAAGAGTTAGATTTAAGTGTAGAAAAAATATTTAAAATACCAACAATAAAAAATATTTTTAGTAGGAAAAAAGATGAATATTATGTAGTATGTCAAAAAGAACATGTAATAGACTGTAGATATGCAAAAGGAAAAACTAGTATACCACTTGTAACAAAACGAATAATTAATAAAGAAATAAATGATATAAAAAGTAAAGGAGATCCAATAAAATACGTACACCTCGGAGGTACAGAAATATTAATAAAAGCATGTTTTAGAGAAGGAATAGATACACCGATAGAATTATATTTAGCAGATGATAGAATTATAAAACCTATAGAAAAAAGCATAATAACTGCCGTAAAAGGAAACTTAATATACCAAAAATTTAAATTTATAATAAGTGCAAATTATTCAGTAGCTGTAACAGATAGAAATATAGATAAATCACTAGTATTATATTAGAAGATATCAGGTATAGAATTAACCCCAGGAAGTAAAATATTTACAGCAAGATGTAAAAGTTTATATGTATTAACAACAAAATATAAAATAACAGGAAAAAATAAAATTAACAAAATACAAATAGATAGCCCATTTGAACAAATTGTAAAAATAATAGATTATAATGATTATAGCTATAGAGACATAGATATAGAAGAAAATTTAGAAATGGTAAATGATAGAATAAGTACAACAAAAAGAATAGCTAATGAAAAACCAGAGTCATCGAGCTCATCAAAAAGAACGAGTTATGAAACAAATTCAATAAGTAATCTAAATCAATATTATATAATAGGAAAAATAAATGAAAAAGAATATTTAATACTATTAAACACAGGACAAGAAGAAAATTATATAGCAAAATGTTTAGTAAAAAATGAAGAAATAAAAACCGATAATGATATATGCCCAGATCTACCGAGAAGTTTAATAAATAATAAAGATATAGCAGAAAAAGAAATAATAATAGGAGGAATTAGAAAAATAAAAATAGAATTTGAAGTAAAAGAAGAAATGCAAAAAACAGATATAATATTAGGAATAAAATGGTTAGAACAAGTAAAACCATATAATATAGAACATACACAATTAGCCATAACATATAATAGGGAAAGATTATTCTTAAAAAGAGCCTTAACATAAAATGAAAATATATGTATTAATGAAGATAGTAGTGGAAGGATATTACAGTAGATATTATACGCCTATGATAGATACAGGAGCAGAAGCTAATTTATGTAGATATAATTGCTTACCAGAAAGTAAATGGGATAAATTAAAAATACCAATAGTAGTTAAAGGATTTAATAATGAAGGAAGCTTAATTACTTATAAAGCTAGGAATGTAAAAGCACAAATATGGGATAAGATATACTTATAAAGCTAGGAATGTAAAAGCACAAATATGGCATAAGATATTGACAATAGAAGAAATTTATAATTATGAACTAACGTCAAAAGATATACTTTTAGGAATGCCATTTTTAGATAAACTATACCCACATATAATAACTAAAAACGATTGGTGGTTTACAACACCATGTAAACAAAAAGTAAGAGTAAAAAGAGTTAATAATAAAATAAGAAAGAAAACTGATTGGATAAAAGAAAGTGAAAAAATTACACAAAAGTTAGAAAATATAAAAAAACTGAAGATACAATAGAATTAGTAGTATTTTCGATAAATAAAACAGAAATAAATCTATTTTCAATAAATAAGATAGAAATAGTTAAGAAAAAATTAGAACAATTATATAGTGAAGATCCGTTAAAAGGATGGGAAAAACATAAAACTACCATAAAAATTGAATTAATAGACAAAAATAGTATAATAACCCAAAAATCATTAACATATAATTTTGACGATTTAAAAGAATTTAAAATGCATATAGATAAATTATTAGAAAAACAATATATACAAAAAAGTAATAGGAAACATAATAGTCCAGCATTTATAGTAAATAAACATAGTGAACAAAAAAGAGGAAAAAGTAGGATGGTTATTGATTATAGAAATTTAAATGCAAAAACTATAACATATAATTATCCGATACCAAATAAGATATTAAAAATAAGACAAATCCAAGGATATAATTATTTTAGCAAATTTGATTGTAAATCAGGATTTTACCATCTAAAGTTAGAAGAAGAGTCTAAAGAATTAACCGCATTTACGGTACCACAAGGATTTTATGAGTGGAATGTATTACCATTTGGATATAAAAATGCACCAGGTAGATATCAACATTTTATGAATAATTATTTTAAACAATTACCTAATTGCATAGTATACATAGATGATATATTATTATATACAAAAACTAAAGAAGAACATATAAAATTATTGAAACAATTTACGGATATAATAAAAAAATCAGGAATAAGTCTAAGTGAAAAGAAAAAAATTATGAAAAACCAGATAGAATTTTTAGGAATACAAATAGATAAAAGTGGAGTAAAAATGCAACAACATATAGTACAAAAAATAATAAACTCGAAAGAAGAATTAGATACAAAAAAGAAATTACAATCCTTTTTAGGATTAGTAAATCAAGTAAGAGAATTTATTCCAAAATTAGCAGAAAACTTGAAACCACTACAAAAAAAATTAAAAAAGGAAATAGAATGTAACTATGACGAAAAAGATAAAAAACAAGTTCAAAAAATAAAATTACTTTGCAAGGAATTTCAAAATTACAATTTTCGGGTGAATAGAAAATTTACATACATAGTAGAAGCAGATGCCAGTGAATATAGTTATGGAGGAGTACTTAAGTATAGATATGAAGCAGAAAAAATAGAACACCATTGTAGATACTACTCAGGTACGTTCAACGAGACAGAAATAAAATGGGAAATAAATAGAAAAGAATTATGTTCATTATATAAATGTTTGTTAGCATTTGAGCCATATATTGTATATAACAAATTTATTGTGCGAACAGATAATACACAGGTATGCTGGTGGCTAACAAAGAAAATACAAAATTCAGTTACAACAAAAGAGATTCGGAGACTAGTTTTAAACATATTAAATTTTACATTTATAATAGAAGTAATCAGTACTAACAAAAATGCTATTGCAGATTACATATCAAGACAAAGCTACACAAACTGAAATGATAGAAGAAAATATACATGAAAAGATACTCAACGCCCTGACTATGCTTTCATTGAAAGTGGACAGTATGAGTACTGAGATAGAAACGCTAAAGCTAAAGACTAGTGAAGATAAACTGAAGTCTATAGCTATGAATCAGCTAACTCAGCAATGCGCAGAGCTATGTCGATCAGAAGACAATAAAATTCCAGAGCTAGAAGGAGACGTTGGGATACTCCATAAAACCCATAACGTTTATCAATCTACTTCTGCAGGTACAAGCAAAGGAGTTAGAAAAAATATGAACCTAAACAAGCTGTTTGACAAACCATATACACCAAATTCATCAAAAGACCCCATTTTTATACCCCCACAAGTTACCACATACCGAGATAGCCTAAACCAAGACAAAAAGACATATAACTACACAGCCCGCACATATATAGAAAATATCTACAACGTACAAACTTTCTTAAATAGAAACCCCAAAGCTACAAATATCCAAGAACCAGATACAAACTATATAACCCAGAAATTGACCGGATACAATAAGCTAATTGCCTTACCTAAAACCAAACCAAGCTTAGTTAAAACTTGCTACGAATATGGATTACTTAGTACTGTATATACCACGGACGGAACTGAGATATCCACCATACCAGAAATATACGAAGCATTTACCACTTTTAAAAGAATAACCAAAGGTACTTTATTTTTTATAAAAATTTACACGGCACCAACAGAGATATTATTTGATGAAGTTAAAAAACCTATACAAGTTGTAAAGATAGGAATGACACGAGATATGATTATACCACAAGATATTGGTTCACAGCCGGAGATACCAAAATTTTATGTGAACAAAAGAATTATCGAACTATCTACAATTTTACAAGAGCTAGCAAATACATGTTGCAACCAAAATCCTATATGGAGCTACTATTCAAGAAATCATGTATTAATATATTCAAATTCAAAAGAGTTACGAGAAACAGATATGGAAACTATTAGGCAATGGATTATCACGTTGCTTAAACCAGAAACAGAACCTATCGCCAGAGCTATCAGAGAAAAAATTATTTCAGAAGAATTATTGACCAGATATATGCAAGACTATTGGACACAAATATCCAGACCACAAATGTTCAAAATGTAATGGAGGAGATAATGACGTCCCAACAGTTCAGCTAGAATAAAAGAAGATAAGGACGACAACTGAAAAGATAAGACCAGAGCAATAATGGAGATACAACAGATATGACAAAATAGACGGAAGACTTATTTGTACAAAGTTGTTTACGTAAAGTTACCATTAGTTAGTAGCATTTAATGAGAAGTTAATGTAAAGTTTGAAAGTCTTATAGGTAGGTAGGAGAAAAGACTTTTAAGTCTTTTTAGTTTTTTAGTTTTTTAGTATTTTATTGAATAGTTTTTTAGACGGATGTAAAAAATTTGTATACTTTCATTCTATAAATAAGAGAAGGAAGGCATTGCAGAGAGCAAGCCTTCTTACATTATCCAAAAAACCTCTCTCCATTACGTTCAAAAATATTTAGCTCAGTTAATTAAATATATACACTGCAATGGAAAAAGCTATGGAACAACAAACCTCAGAAATATCAAAGCTACCGGAACAGGTATATCTATTTATGATTATGAATAGCTAAATTCCTAATTCCCGACAATCATGATATGATAAAATAAATTCATATTAGTTACTTTATAGTAGAATTATTCGAAAAATAATATGTTAAGAAGTTTATTAGCAAAGTGGAAATGGAGAAAAATCCCTAGGAACTATGCCATCCTAAAGGTGAAACCAATGAGGCAAGAAGCCGTGGCGGGGAGTAACCAAAGTCGAGGCGCTGTTTAAGGGAAAAAGTGTCCGAATTACCATGCTAATAGTGACCGAAGAACATGTTATTTAAGAATAATCTAGTATATAGTAATCTGAGATGACTATATTTTATTATGTATATGGTTGAAGGGAATATTTTGAAAAAAGCAATTTTATGATAATGAATGATAATATATCTGATGGTGATGGTAGATAAATTCAAGATACTTATTTTGTATGTAGTTAGAGATATTGATGTTGCAGATATAAGAAAAATTATATTAGAAAAAGCATATGGAGAAAATTATACGGATAGGATAAGTTATAAAACACACATACCTAACTACTCTTATAAATATTTATTATGTTAGGATCACGTAGAAATTTTAAAGATATGCGAAATATACAGTTAATAGAAAAACAGATAAAAATAAATATAGTAAGATACATGGAAAATAAAATATATATAAAATCTCTTAATAAAAGTATGCAAAAACTAATAAGTCTAAAACAAACAACTATAAAATATCAATTTAAAAAAAAATAGGTCGTTTAGACTACCTTAAAGTTTTAATCTTATATATACTTAAAGATATAGAAATAATAGATATTAAGAAAATGATATTAGAAGAAGTAATAAACTACGAAATAGAAATGATAAATGCCTTAGAACAGATATACGAAGACATTTACCCAGAAGGATATTATTCAGATCAAGATTGTGGATGTTAGAATATATTAGAAAAACTAGAGAAAACCAAGATAATCTAAATAACGAAATTAATTATAGAAACCGAATTAGAAAAATAATGGAAGAACTAAAAGAAAAGTTAATATGGATAGAAAAAACCTTAGAAAATTTAGAAAAAAACACATGTGATAGTTTATATAATTTAAAAAACTCACTACGAGAAGAACAACACCAGATAATAAATGACATAGAAAATCTAGAATTAGATATACACTACAGTACAGAAAGAATAAATTATTACACAAAAATTTGCAACTCAGCAGTTACTACAGGATAAAATAATAAACTAAATAAATTAATGAATACATCTCACAAAAAGAATAATTTATTAAAACAAAATCTAAAAAATATCCACGCACAAAAAAGAATGGATTCCTAAAGACTTTATACAATATATTAAATATCTTGTCTTCTGTTTATTTTGTCGTATCTGTTGTATCTCTATTATTGCTCTGGTCTTATCTTTCCAGCTGTCGTTCTTATCTTCTTTTATTCTAGCTGCACTGCTGGGACGTCATTATCTCCTCCATTACATTTTGAACATTTGTGGTCTGGATATTTGTGTCCAATAGTCTTGCAATATCTGGTCAATAATTCTTCTGAAATAAATTTTTCTCTGATAGCTCTGGCGATAGGTTCTTTTTCTGGTTTAAGCAACGTGATAATCCATTGCCTAATAGTCTCCATATCTGTTTCTCGTAACTCTTTTGAATTTGAATATATTAATACATGATTTCTTGAATAGTAACTCCATATCGGATTTTGGTTGCAGTGTGTATTTGCTAGCTCTTGTAAAATTGTAGATAATCCGATAATTCTTTTGTTCGCATAAAATTTTGGTATCTCGATTCTAGGTATCTCCGGCTGTGTACCAATATCTTGTGGTATAATCATATCCCGTGTCATTCTTATCTTTACAACTTGTATAGGTTTTTTAACTTCATCAAATAATATATCTGTTGGTGCCGTGTAAATTTTTATAAAAAATAAAGTACCTTTGGTTATTCTTTTAAAAGTGATAAATGCTTCATATATCTCTGGTATAGTGGATATCTCAGTTCCGTCCGTGGTATATATGGTACTAAGTAATCCATATTCGTAGCAAGTTTGAACTAAGCTTGGTTTGGTTTTAGGTAAGGCAATTAGCTTATTGTATCCGGTCAATTTCTGGGTTATATAGTTTGTATCTGGTTCTTGGATATTTGTAGCTTTGGGGTTGCTATTTAAAAAGGTTTGTACATTGTAGATATTTTCTATATATGTGCGGGCTGTGTAGTTGTATGTCTTTTTGTCTTGGTTTAGACTATCTCGATATGTGGTAACTTGTGGGGGTATAAACATGGGGTCTTTTGATGTATTTGGTGTATATGGTTTGTCAAATAGCTTGTTTAGGTTCATATTTTTTCTAACTCCTCTGCTTGTACCTGCAGAAGTAGATTGATAAGCGTTATGGGTTTTATGGAGTATCCCAACGTCTCCTTCTAGCTCTGAAATTTTATTGTCTTCCGATCGACATAGCTCTGCGCATTGCTGAGTTAGCTGATTCATAGCTATAGACTTCAGTTTATCTTCACTAGTCTTTAGCTTTAGCGTTTCTATCTCAGTACCCATCTTTACTATCTCAGTACCCATATTGTCCACTTTCAATGAAAGCGTAGTCAGGGCGTTGAGTATCTTTTCATGTATATTTTCTTCTATCATTTCAGTTTGTGTAGCTTTGTCTTGATATGTAATCTGCAATAACATTTTTGTTAGTACTGATTACTTCTATTATAAATGTAAAATTTAATATGTTTAAAACTAGTCTCCGAATCTCTTTTGTTGTAACTGAATTTTGTATTTTCTTTGTTAGCCACCAGCGTACCTGTGTATTATCTGTTCGCACAATAAATTTGTTATATACAATATATGGCTCAAATGCTAACAAACATTTATATAATGAACATAATTCTTTTCTATTTATTTCCCATTTTATTTCTGTCTCGTTGAACGTACCTGAGTAGTATCTACAATGGTGTTCTATTTTTTCTGCTTCATATCTATATTTAAGTACTCCTCCGTAACTATATTCACTAGCATCTGCTTCTACTATGTATATAAATTTTCTATTTTCATTCGGAAATTGTAATTTTGGTAATTCCTTGCAAAGTAGTTTTATTTTTTGAACTTGTTTTTTATCTTCTTCGTCATAGTTATATTCTATATCCTTTTTTAATTTTTTCTGTAGTGGTTTCAAGTTTTCTGCTAATTTTGGAATATATTCTCTCACTTGATTTACTAATCCTAAGAATGATTGTAATTTCTTTTTTGTATCTAATTCTTCTTTCGAATTTATTATTTTTTGTACTATATGTTGTTGCATTTTTACTCCACTTTTATCTATTTGTATTCCTAAAAATTCTATCTGATTTTTCATAATTTCGGCTTTCTTTTCACTTAGACTTATTCCTGATTTTTCTATTATATCCGTAAATTGTTCTAATAACTTTATGTGTTCTTCTTTAGTTTTTGTATATAATAATATATCATCTATGTATACTATGCAATTAGATAATTGTTTAAAATAATTATCCATAAAATGTTGATATCTACCTGGTGCATTTTTATATCCAAATGGTAATACATTCCACTCATAAAATCCTTGTGGTACCGTAAATGCGGTTAATTCTTTAGACTCTTCTTCTAACTTTAGATGGTAAAATCCTGATTTACAATCAAATTTGCTAAAATAATTATATCCTTGGATTTGTCTTATTTTTAATATCTTATTTGGTATCGGATAATTATATGTTATAGTTTTTGCATTTAAATTACTATAATCAATAACCATCCTACTTTTTCCTCTTTTTTGTTCACTATGTTTATTTACGATAAATGCTGGACTATTATGTTTACTATTACTTTTTTGTATATATTGTTTTTCTAATAATTCATCTATATGCATTTTAAATTCTTTTAAATCGTCAAAATTATATGTTAATGGTTTTTGGGTTATTAAACTATTTTTGTCTATTAATTTAATTTTTATGGTAGTTTTATGTTTTTCCCATCCTTTTAACGGATCTTCACTATATAATTGTTCTAATTTTTTCTTAACTATTTCTATCTTATTTATTGAAAATATAGTTATTTCTGTTTTATTTATCAAAAATACTACTAATTCTATTGTATCTTCAGTGGTTTTTATATTTTCTAACTTTTGTGTAATTTTTCACTTCCTTTTATCCAATCAGTTTTCTTTCTTATTTTATTGTTAACTCTTTTTGCTCTTACTTTTTGTTTACATGGTGTTGTAAACCCCCAATCATTTTTAGTTATTATATGTGGGTATAGTTTATCTAAAAATGGCATTCCTAAAAGTATATCTTTTGATGTTAGTTCATAATTATAAATTTCTTTTATTGCCAATATCTTATCCCATATTTGTGCTTTTACATTCCTAGCTTTATAAGTAATTAAGCTTCCTTCATTATTAAATCCTTTAACTACTATTGGTATTTTTAATTTATCCCATTTACTTTCTGGTAAGCAATTATATCTACATAAATTACCTTCTGCTCCTGTATCTATCATAGGCGTATAAAATCTACTGTAATATCCTTCCACTACTATCTTCATTAATACATATATTTTCATTTTATGTTAAGGCTCTTTTTAAGAATAATTTTTCCCTATTATATGTTATGGCTAATTGTGTATGTTCTATATTATATGGTTTTACTTGTTCTAACCATTTTATTCCTAATATTATATCTGCTTTTTGCATTTCTTCTTTTACTTCAAATTCTATGTTTATTTTTCTAATTCCTCCTATTATTATTTCTTTTTCTGCTATATCTTTACTATTTATTAAACTTCTCGGTAGATCTGGGCATATATCATTATCGGTTTTTATTTCTTCATTTTTTACTAGACATTTTGCTATATAATTTCCTTCTTGTCCTGTGTTTAATAATATTATATATTCTTTTTCATTTATTTTTCCTATTATATAATATTGATTTAGATTACTTATTGAATTTGTTTCATAACTCGTTCTTTTTGATGAGTTGATGATTCTGGTTTTTCATTAGCTATTCTTTTTGTTGTACTTATTCTATCATTTACTATTTCTAAATTTTCTTCTATATCTATGTCTCTATAGCTATAATCATTACAATCTATTGTTTTTACAATTTGTTCAAATGGGCTATCTATTTGTATTTTGTTAATTTTATTTTTTCCTGTTATTTTATGTTTTGTTGTTAATACATATAAATTTTTACATCTTGCTGTAAATATTTTACTTCCTGGGGTTAATTCTATTCCTGATATCTTCCAATATAATACTAGTGATTTATCTATATTTCTATCTATTACAGCTACCGAATAATTTGCACTTATTATAAATTTAAATTTTTGGTATATTAAGTTTTCTTTTACGGCAGTTATTATGCTTTTTTCTATAGGTTTTATAATTCTATCATCTGCTAAATATAATTCTATCGGTGTATCTATTCCTTCTCTAAAACATGCTTTTATTAATATTTCTGTACCTCCAAGGTGTACATATTTTATTGGATCTCCTTTACTTTTTATATCATTTATTTCTTTATTAATTATTCTTTTTGTTACAAGTGGTATACTAGCTTTTCCTTTTGCATATCTACAGTCTATTACATGTTCTTTTTGGCATACTACATAATATTCATCTTTTTTCCTAGTAAAAAGATTTTTTATTGTTGGTATTTTAAATATTTTTTCTACACTTAAATCTAACTCTTTTCCTTTTATTTCATCAAATATATTACTGTCAAATATTATTTTTTGTTCTGTTCCTTCGTCATTTAAATATTCTTCCTTTGTTATTATTTTTATGTCTTCTTCAGTCATTCGATTCATCTATTTCACTATCTGTTTTAGTATCTGTTTCGTTTTCTGAAATTTCATATATACTATCTTCACTTTCTAATTCATAATCTATATAATCTATCTGCATATATTCTGTATTTTCTATTTTTATTTCGGATATTTGTTTATTTTTTGGATTTTTGGGTAATTTACAATCTCTAGCTAAATGTCCTAACTTTCCACAATTTTAACATGTACATTCTTGTATAGATTTTTTCTTTCCGTATGGTCTTTTATTTTTATAATTTTTTACATAATAACTTTTTCTTGGTTTCTTATATTTATATTTTGATTTTTTATATTTCTTATATTTCTTATGTCTTTTTCTTTTCTTATAATATCTTTCTTCGCATCCAAATTGGGGTTCTATTTTATTTTTGCAACATGCTAAATTTCTTATTAATGTTTTTTCCATTTTTAATTCTTCTCTATATTTCTCACATAAGTTTCTATACCATTGTTGTAAAAATTTTATTCTAGCTCCTAACGTATCTACTATTTTTGCTTCTTCCCAACTTTTTATTATTTTTGAACTAAATGGTTCAGGTAATTTATTAAAATATAATTTTCTTATTTCTTTACTTTCTTCTATACTATATGCTCCTTTATAATAATATTCTTTAAATGCGCAAGTATATTCATCTATATAACACATATTACATATTGTTAATTTTATCATTAAATTCCTATTTGTATCTTTTTCTTCATCTTGTTCTTCTTCTAATGTTGTCATACTACCAAATTCATCTTTTATAGCTGTTTCATATTTTTTTAATAATTCTATAGGTGTTAGTTTAGTTGTTGTTGATGATGTTCCTTCCATAGGTTTATTAGCTCTTAATACTTTTTTACTATTTTCAGTTAAATTTGTAAACCATAATTTTACCGATCCTATTAGTGTTTTTTCTATATATTCTGGTGCATCTGTTATGTTTATATTATTATGCAATAATTGTTTTGTCATATATCCTATCCATAATTGTATTGTTTTTTCTGTATCTATTACACAGTCTAGATCTAAAAAGTTATAATTTTTATTAACTATCTATTTTGGTGTCCGTTTGTCATATTCATTATATCTTTTAAATTTATTTTTATAATATATAGGTTTTCTTATTTCTGTTGTCTTAGGTATTATATTTTCATCTTCTTTTTTATCAAGAGTATTTATTTCTGTATTGGTATTTTCCAAGTTTTCTTTATTAATTTTTTCTTGTTTTTCATTAATTTCTAAATCTTTTATATTTGTTAATATTTCCGTATATGTTTCACTATGTTCTGAATCATAATTATCTGTCTCTTCTACCTCTATATTATTTATTTCTAATTTTTCTTTAAATTGATTTTTGTCGTTTATTAATTTTTGTTCTTTATCTTTTTCTTCTTTTTCTTTTTGTCTTTGTTCGTACAGATCTTTTAACATTTGTAGTTCTTTTTCTAATTCAGCAATTCTACTATTTTTAGTTTCTTCTATTTTTCGTATTTCTTTCGTAGTTTGTTGTTTAATTTTTTCTATTTCCTTTTTTCTATCTATTTCTTCATTTTCTTTTTCTATTCTTACCATTGCTGTTAGTTTATCTTCTAATTTTAATTCTTCTTTTTCTAACATTAAATATAAATGTTCTCCTATTTTCTTGTATCTTCTTCCTAGATTCGAAAATACTATTTTTATTTTTGATCCTTCGTGATTTTCGTATATTTTTTTTATCTATTATAAATTCTTATTTATTCATTTTATTGTGAATAGTTCATGTTGATATATATATTCTAAACTATCTATTTGGGACTCTAATTTTGATATTTCATCTTTTTGTGTATTTATTGAATTTTTACTAACTCCGGCAAATATTTTATAATGTAGTCTTTCTTTTCTGATTTTTAATTCTTTACGTTTTTCAGAGATAAATTGTTTTAATTCTTTGTATTTTTGCTCTCTATTCATTTTAATTATATTCATTTATAACTAATTCTAACACGTATCTTAATGACTTTCAATTCATATAAATGTCATTATGGTCTTGTCGACCTGCATTACTGTCACGAACCAAACTATGACCCTGGACGTGATAGGCATCCTAAATCAATGAAGGCATGAGATGATCTCTTAGCATTATATCATAAGCATAGTCATACTTAAAGTTGCTGAAACAAGACCAAAAAATAATGTTCAATATTTAAATAATGAAACATCCGTGTCTTAAAACCAAATTCAATCAATTACCCAAACATGTCTGTGAAACCTCTAACTTTTAGAGTACTCGTAAATCGGGACATGGCGCCGAATAATCCATAAAAACAATAAAATGATAGAATAAAAATATAAGAGAAATGCACAATCGCCTTTCGAATGATGGGGGGATCACCACTTATCACCAGTTGTCCAAGAGAGAATATGACTACCCTAATGGTACACAAAACAATGAAAAAATACCACTGAATATATATCATGAAACGATGTTGCATTCAGAGACGGTCAGTACGACGAGTACTTGCATGGAACCCAGGGAAGGGGATGAAACACTAATTTATAAATTCAGTCATAATGCTTATTTTCATCATCCATAATAATAATAATAAAGTATGGGACAGTGGACAAGGAACATAAAGACATGAATATCTAAAACAAAGTCCTGATCTATGTATCTTTTAACGGTCATCCTGTAACCCACGGGTTATATCGGTCCAATATTCCCCAACCGATGGGCCCCAATTCATGCTAGCTGCATGGACTGAGATTAGGTCAAATACACCAACAGTCAATATCAACCATAAGCATAAATGTATACTATTGCGCAAAGCAAGCATATAATAGTCATCCTCCGTTAAGGATAAGATCTCCCAATGTCGGCAAATGTTGTTTCAAGTGTTAATCATAAGGACTACACCTTCAAGATGAAGCTACACAATTTTCTTTTATGAACAATTAAAATATTTTCATAATTAATAATCCATGAAATCTTTAATTAAAGCATTCTTATATTCATATCATCATACCTTGACTTGCAAGCCATTAATAATATTCTAAACTATTTTTATATAATATTTTAGATTCTCAAATTAATTTTTAATGTTCATAAACATTACTATAATGTATTTTCAAAAGACATTAGTCTTTCCTTCTTTCTTCTCAAACCTTTTTCTAAAGATGGTTTAAAGAAATCATAATTCTCTTGAAGAAAAATCAAGTTTTTGAAGCAAGTTAAAGGACATATTTTCATCTTGCAAAATTTTTAAAGGTTGTGAATCCGTGTTAACAAATTCACCTTTTTTATAGAACATATTACATCTAAAATTTTATTAATAATGCTTGAAAAATCCATAAAATAAGAGGAGAAATCAATATAAAGTATTTCCCAACAATCTCCTCAACCTTAGTTTCAATCAATCATTTAAATAACATGTAAATACCACGTAAATTAACATCAAATCATAATATTTAAAGTAAAAAATTATTCAACATGTCTTTTTTGATGAATAGATTTTAAATCTGAGACTTAAATTTGAAATCTTAGATGTTTTTACCTCTTAGAATATTTTGGGGGAGAAGGAAGAGTTGCTGATGTATTCTTTTTAGAAGGATCGTAATTCAGTGTTCAAAAAGGGTTTTAAGCATATAAGGGTCGGACCTCATAAGGAAAATGACAATATCCCTAAGCTTATCCAAAATAATTTCTCAAAAACAAGTTCCTACAACCTCACTAACGACTCCCGTAGATTGTACCTATGGATAGTTGGTAGGGTCGTAGGAATCAGATCCTTTTCGTCAGCTCTCAAAACCTACTTATGGCCTCCATAGATAGTACCTATTGATAGTAGGTAGGGTTGTGGGTATTACACCCTTTTTTCATCTATCAGGACCTACTTACGGCTCCCGTATGTAGTACCTATGGAACATAAGTTAGGATCATAAGTAGGTAAACAACTTGATAGGGCTTCAGTAAAATGGCCATAGCTTTTTACTCCGATATCGGGTCAAGGCGAATCTGAATGTGTTGGAAAGATAATTCAATTATATATCATTTGGTGGGTCTTGAGCTCAAAAATACTATAAGATATAGGAGTTAGAGTAAGAAACTTCACTAGAAATTAATCGGTAAGGAATGTTATGACTTGGCTAAGAGTTTAGAGTTACTTGATGCCATAATACATATATAAATCACTTCTAATACTAAAAATGATGATATTTGTTTTCACATGTACTTGAATTTTATTTAATGTTGGGTGCATAAAGGTTATAATATTTTTGGGGTTTTACATTGTCCCCCCCTGGAATCATTCGTCCTCAAATAATGGATAGGAACTTTTTAAAGCTCTAGAACTATGTAACTTCATATTAGGAATTACCCCTCGACTAGACATACATAGGAATCAAAAAGAGTTTCATGACAACACCAAGTAAGCTATGTAAGCATGAATCACAAGTTCCTACGAGACATAACATAGAGATGAGCTTGGTCATGAGTTCTGTAGAACATGATCATAACAACATAAGGCATAGACTTTTTTGTGATCATAGGTCCTGATTTATATTGATACTTGATAGAAAATAAGATTCTCGTGGGACATAAGAATAGAAGCATTATCCACTTCAATGATATGTTTAATAGCCCTTAAATTTAGCGATACTTCTCGACTATGATTTTAGCCTCGAATACCACACTTCTCCATTTCAATCTTATATTGCCCAGCAAAATACATAACTACTAGAGTTTGAATCAAACTTTATATTTCTTCGATGTTGAAGACTAAATCGGAGTTAAAAGTGCTAGCTTAAGCTATGGGACCCTATACTGTACACCCCTCTAAGAATCCAACTCCATCTTATCACTATAATAAAATATCCTCATGTCTTAATCAAGGAGTTTTCACCAAATAACACAATGATTTGTGTATTTATCAATCATAACATTCAAGCTTATCTTTACTACACTCATTTTATGAATCTCCCACAAAAAACCATCAACTTTAATCACTATCACAATGATTTTCACCACATATCCCCATTCTAATTATTTCATATAACGAAAGTTCATATCACTCTTCCTTCTTTATCTAAAACCTTAGCTAGAGTGGTCATCAAAATATTTACAATAAAAAATATTTACGCTCTTATCTAAAACATTACTACACTTCCATAACCACTATCATCCTAACATAAGGAGGGTCATTGAGGGATTAGAGTACAAGCATCAAGAATAGGAGTGATACTGCTAAGTTATGACTTATTTTTTCCGTACTACTCATGGTAAGACTTGCTAAGTGAGATACGATACAATAGGCATGAAATACATTATAGCAAAAACCTAGATTATAAATAGAGGTTCGTTTGGCATAAACTTAACATACCATGTGTTCTTAGGACTGGGCAAAGTGAGAAGCTTAAGAGCATATCTCCTGAGTTGTATAGCATAAAGATGGAATTCATATATTCAAGGAATAAGACAAGCATTGCCGCTTGAAGCTATTGCTTCACATTCTAAGAATTGAGAATGGTCATGATTTTTTGTAGAAAGAGTCACTATTGGCTAATATATGGCATACAATGAGTTAGTAACATATAGGGAGCATAGTTTCTTAGAACTAAGCATAAAGTGAGACATGAGTTTATGGATCATGAGCATCATAACATAGAGCTTGAATACTTGGAATCTTGGATAGAGAGAGTTGTTATTGATTTGAGTCAAGGGTTAGAACATGGGCATTTATTGCATAGAGAACTCGGACCTTAGCATAGGCACAATTTGAATACATAAGACATTGGTAGAATGTTCTCTTAAATTGAAGTATGAGGAATTTTATAGGATAAAAACAGATTTATCATGACTATGAAACTCATCACCATGAGAAAATTAAAGATTTTTCTTAGTTCATAATCTCCCCTTTAGCTCAATGGTCACTATCCTAGACTTGCAGACATAACTTTTTATTAAATCTACAAGAAGTATCCTCACCACAATATGGGTATCGTCATACACATTAACGCCAAACTTCCCCCTGTAACTATTATATGAGGACATTATGTTCTTTCTAGTATATCTCTTCCAGGGAATACAAATCTTAATTTTTGCTAGGTTTCATAGTCATCACCCTATAACCCAGACTCTTATGTGAATACACATCCATACTTCTTAACACATAACAATCAATTCTCTGTTTATTAGTATACTACCATTAAACCTCTATTCATATAACCTCACAACTTAATAAAAAATTTAAAACTATACCAAAGGCCCATATTGTCTATCTATATTTTCCACAATTCAGCTCTAAAGAACATCTTATAACAACTCCATAGACTTCTCCATACAAGTAATTCAAGAACATGAACTTGGTACACATGGAACTTATACACTTAAAAACTTATCTAACAATATATTGCCTGGGTTTAAATTATTCTTATAAATATAACTCTCTTATCCACCTAATGACTTAGCCGTAATCATCATTTCATCACTAGTCCTCATGTATATATATCATAATTTTCCACTAAAATTCTTCATAAGTTATCAACCTAAGCTCTTTCACACATAGAATTAATCATAATAACTTATACCCACAAATCTCGCACCACTATCCTCGAGCTAACATTCCTATCACCACAATCACCATCTAAAGTTCAAGATTAACATCTATTACCAATCATGAATTTCCAATGAAACATCCCACATACTTTGTCAGTCCATCAAAATATATGACAAATTGATCAATTAAATTTCTTATTTCACTTAACTATGGTCCAACAAGAACAATTTCTTCATAACATTACTACACCACAGTAAATTGACAACATATCTTCTCACCTACTAGACTAGATTACAACTTCTAGATAAAATAATTAAGGGACTCTCAGTGTAGTAAAACCACATAATCAGGATAGTCAATCTTAATCTTATAACATAACCCATCACGGTCCACTAGCATATTGTCCTTCCTCATATCAGATCTACTTAACCATACATAACTTTAAACTACCTTCAAAATAATGTAAATACCACTAAATCACCCTTTCTAAGATTTCGCAATTGAATGCTAAATTAATATATTATTAGCCAATCTATCCTTTCATTCACAATCTATGATTAATTTTTACTACTACAATAACTATCATCATGAACTCCTTCCCTATTTAAAATAAATTCTAAATAATCATAACTAATCACTTTCTCTACTAGCTACCACAAAATCTACAAGTCTTTCTACAGCTGTAACGCCCTGAAATCTAATTCTGAGATGTCACACGGTACGTAAGACTACGAGTTGCCTTAAGCCAATCCTTTCTGCCTGCTACTGAGCCTAAACCTCATAATAAATGAATTATAGACATAAAAGTCATACTGAATGCGGAAATGGTCTGTAATATCTAAGAAAAATCTGAACATAATAGCTGAAACATCAAAATTGAATATTCTGTATCACCACTAGTAGTCTGATAAGCCTCTACTACAAATACTAGAGAGTTATTGGAACAAAACCTCAGCTAACTCGAACTATCTGGAAGAAATGTTAAAAGCTCATAAACTGATAAACTGCAAAATATGAATGGATAAAATAAGTCCCCAAACTATGAAGACTCACTAACTATTGAATGTAGATGGAGAGGCTCGAACTACTCATGCTGCTGGTACTGAGCACCTGTACCTACATTATGAGATAATGTATCACATAGACATATATAGGGACCAGTACTTTGAGGATGTACTGAGTATATGGGGGTGATATGCATAAGTGTAATATTATCTCATAATCATTATTTATAAAACAACGCATGCTAAATCTAAATGACTCACCTAAGCTACAATATCTGAAATGCTGAAATATCTAGCAATAATAAGCAAAACATACTTTATAAATCTGGTGAGCCATAACATTCAGTTCTAAAAGTCGTACTAGTATTTTCCCTTTTTGTAAATCATACAGTCTAAGTATAAAGGGCTCACTCTAAACTCTAAAGGCTGAAATCTGTAACTATTATCTTTTTTGTAAAGCATAATCTGATTTAATGGGCCACAACGATGTTCCACTATCGTGGTGGCATACTAGAATTTGACGACTGGGAAACTGGGGACCTCCGCAATACGGAGCTATCACTTTATCCCACTAGATTTTGACAATTGGAACCTGAAACTCTAACGCAACATGCTGTCACCGTGGTGCCCTATAGAAATGCCATTTTGGCCTATAGCGCGATGCACCACTATAGCGTTGGACTACTAAAAATTGTTGAATGGGAAAATAGACCTCTCTGCAATGCACCAATATCATATAGGTCTACTGGAAAATGACAATTATGAATTTAACCACCTCCGCGATGCGGTGACTGCACAGGTGGTACACTATTAACTTAAAAATGCCCTAACTCCTTAACCGAGTGTTGGAATTGGGAGAATTTGGTATCGATGGAAAGCTTATTCAATTTCCCACAAGCCTAAATCTAGAAAATTTTACATAGAACAAATATTATTCATTTTTTAAGCTCTCCCTTAACATTCTAAGGATGAATTTAGGCTAAGAAAGTTTGGGGTATTACAATATCTCCGCCTTGGGAACATTCATCCTCGAATGTGGCTAATTAAGATGAAAATACTAAGGAATTTGTAAAACCCCATACTTCTACCTAGCTCAAAAATCATCCCGAGTATGTTAGAAACTTACTTTGAAAGATGAATTCACTTTTATATACGTGGGATATTTTTTAGATTTTCACTTTTTTTTATGTGGAAAATTGAATTAGCTTTCCAATGATACCAATTTTGTCCAAATCTGGTATCAGGGTAGAAAATTATGACTTTCTTATATAAAGCAGTCAAAACTGCCCAGGTGCGATGAAGAGGGCCGATGGACCGTCGCAGTGGAGGTAGTGAGACTACCTTCTGCCTAAGGGCAACGACTCAGGCCGACAGATCGTCGAGCTAGCGATGGACCATCACCCAAGCCATCATAGTAGAGATAGTGAACCCCTATTCTACCCAGGTGTGACAGTCAGGACCGACAGACCATCGACCCAACGACGGACCATCGCACCCACCGTCACATAGTTCGTTCAGTTATTTTAAAGTTATTTTTAGAAGGGTATTTGGGTCTTTTCCATCTATTTTAACCCTTAATTATATTAGACCAAGGCTCATAAGTTCATTATCCATCTACAACATCAAATTAGGGTTTTCTCATAAAGATAATCCCCAAGAACAAGATCCAAATCCTTCTTCAAGAAACTAAGATATTCCAAGTTCTTCAAGTCTAAGAACTTCAAGAAACTCATAACCCAGGTATGCATAGTGTTAATTCATGGATTCCTTTCATCCATGAAGCCTAAGAATCAAGTTTTAAATCTTTTATAGTGAATATTTTGTTGTGGGTTGATTATGTTCATGTGATTATGGTTGTATGATTCCCAAGTTGGAATCTTTATCTGTTGTTCATGAACCTATGATAGTATGTGGTTTGATATATGTGAAACTGAATTGAAATATGATGTTTTGTTGTATTAATTTGATGGTCATGCTTATGCCCTAAGTCATACATCCTAGGTGTTTGATAAAATGCTTAAGAGAATAGAAATTATGCATTATAGCTAAATTGTGATCCAAATGACAATGCATGCTTTACCCTTATGTTCAAATGACTTCCATGTTATTCTCATGTATTGAAATTATTTGTTGGATTGCTCACGAGTTAGCCTTATGAAATCATGCTATGTATACATGCTATCCTATTCACGTACCAAGCTATGATAATCAAATGCCCATGAAATATCTCCAATTATTGTATTATGGATTGTTGATGTTGGTCATGTATTCAAGAATATCATGCCTTATCAGTTTTCTTCTATCTAGTCCTGGGGTTACTTGTACCCGATAATTTAGTTTGTGTGCCTAGATCCAGTATCATGTTTTAACGATATTCTTAGTCAAGCCATGATCATAGAATTCAGTCAGTCACATGACTCAGGAAAACTTAGTATACTCAATATCAATCCAGTCTTACTCAGTAATCTCAGTAAATTATCAAATTTCAGTAGTATTCCATCAGTCAACAAAATTTAGTGAACTCAGTTCAAATCAGTTAAACAATACGATCAATAATAGTTCAGTTGAGTTTACTCAGTTTTGTGTCTCTTCAGTTGGGAGTAGGATTCAGCACCAAGTGAACCCAGGGATGAGTACACACACTGTCAGTCAGTAGAGGGTATGATCCTTAGAAGCAATCCTTACATTTCAGAACTACGTAGCCAACGTAGGTTGAGATATACTCCACGAGTCTAGGGATTATACACCTCATTTGAGTTTTTCCTACTATGAGGGGTTGACATAAGAGCTCCCTATCAGAGAGGGTTTACTTACATCTTGTCTTTACCTGTGGCACGGTACTAATACCCTTCTAACTGGGGTTACAGGTTGGACCCTACTAGTTCAGTTTTGGGGCATGTCAGTTAGATAATTACCTCTCACAGTTTTAGTTACAGATCAGGACGGTCAGATACAGTCATTCAGTTTCAGTAAAAGAACTCAGATAGTTCTTCAGATTTCAGGACTGCCAGATACAATCAACTCAGAATATTACGGAACTCAGCTAGTTTCATCAGAACCTAAACTATCAAATACAGTTGCTCAGTATTAGTTATTTCAGTTATACAAATATTAGTATCTCATGTTATCAGTACTCAGACTCAGTAATCATGTTATCAAGAACTCAGTTACTGTTACTATGTATTCATGCATATATTCTTATGTTCATGTTATCCAATCAGTTAGTACAGTTCATGCATGTGAACCCTTTTCATTCAGCCTACCTCACATACATACCAGTACATTCAAATGTACTGACGCATTTGTACTATGGTGTTTTATACCATAGGTTAAAAAGCACGAGTTCCAAAGCATCAGTAGCACTCTAGTCTCAACAGTCAGAGTTAGTAGTTAATCCTCATCCTTCGAGGACATGACCATTAATTTATTATCTCATTAATTAATTTATTTCAGTAGTTGGAGTTAGTTGGAAATATGTCCCATCAACACCTTATTCAGATAGTTTAGAGGCTTTCAGACTAGTATGTTCAGACAATTATTTTAGTTGTTTTGGTATTGATATACCATATCTTCAGATGTTATGTTTTATCAGATCTTTGAACCTTATAGACTTTCAGCCTTTATTTCCACATTTATACAATATATTATGCAGTGTACAGGTACAGATATCAGTCATGGATTAGCTTATGGTCCTTCGGGGTCATGAGCACCATGTAGCATTCTGAGTACCAGATTCAGGGCATTACAGAATCTAAGGCTATAAGCTATCATGCACAGCTGAGATAAACTAAGTAACTAAATCTCAAATATAATGAGCTAATGAACTGATCTGAAAGTGCATGAATTCTCATGAAAATAACTATATAGCTAAATCTGAGAATGAGGAAAAAAACTGAATGAAGAAAACTATTACCTTCGTCTGAATCTGAGTTCTTAGATAAGAGATGAGGATACTTGGTACGCATGCCTACTTCCGCTTTCTAAGTAGCACCCTCAACGTATTGGTTTCGCTAAAGAACTTTGACTAAGGGAACTTCTTTGTTCCTTAGCCTACGAATCTGATGATCAAGAATCTCTACTAGACCTTCTTCATAAGAAAGGCTATTCTGAATATCTAGATCCTTTGGAGGAACTACAATTGCTAAATCGTTCATGCTTTTCTTTAACAAGGAAACATGGAACACCGAATGAACTGAGGATAAATCTGTGGATAGCTCAAGATCATATGCTACCTTCCCAACATGACTCAAAATATGAAGGAACCAACATATCGGGGACTAAGATTCCCCTTCTTTCCAAAGCTCTTCACCCCTTTCATGGGTGAAAATTTCAAATACATAAGATCATCAACCTCTCAAGATCTCTTCTTCTCATGTTTCCATATGATTTCTGATGACTCTGGGATGCTTCTAATCTTTCTCTAATCAACTGAACTTTCTATATGGTTTCAAACACCATGTCAGGCCCAATCAAAGTGGCCTCACCAACTTCAAACCAACCACGTGGCGACTTATACCTTCGCCCATAAAGAGCCTCAAATGGAGCTATCTGAATACTAGCATGATAACAGTTATTATAAGTGAACTCAATTAATGTCAAATGCTCATCCCAAATACCTTTGAAATCAAGGACACAATCTCTCAACATATCTTCTAAAGTCTGAATGGTCCTCTCTACCTGACTATCGGTCTGCGGATTAAAAGTTGAACTAAGATGAACTTGGATACCAAGACCCTTCTGAAAAGCTCTCCAAAACTGAGAGGTAAACTGAGTACCCCTATCTGAGATAATAGACAAAGGAACCCCATGCAATCTAACCATCTCTCGAATATACAACTTATCATAATCCTCAGTTGTATAGGACATATGAACTAGACAAAAATTCACTTAGTCAATCTGTCTGCAATAACCCAGTCTGAATCATGATGACGACGCGAATGGGGTAAACCAGTCATAAAATCCATATTCACCTCTTCCCACTTCTAAGTAGGGATTCAAAACTCTTACAACGTACCACCATGTCTTTAGTGCTCTGCCTTAACCTGTTGACAAGTTGCACACTTAGCTACAAAATCTTCTACTTCTCTCTTCATTTCACTCCACTAATAAATTTCCCGCAAGTCACATTATATCTTAGTAGCACTGGGATGAATAGAATAACATACACCATGTGATTCTTCCATAATTTTCATCCTTAAATCATCAAGACAAGGAACACACAGTCTATTCTGGTATCTCAACATATCATCTCCCCCTTAGGAGAAAAACTCTAACTTTTGCTCTTTAACCGACTCCTTCAGCTTGACCAAACTAGAATCCATATCTTGTTTCTCTTTCACTTCTGAAACTAGGGAAGATTCGGAGCTACTCTGAACCCAAACATTCCCTTCAACTGAATCAACCAACCTAAAACCCAATCTAGCCAATCAATGAACTTCTTAAGCCAACTCTTTTTTATGTTTTTCCACATAACCAACGCTACCCATGGATAATCTGCTAAGGGTGTCTGCTACTACATTAGCCTTGCCCGGATGATACAACACACTCATGTCATAATCCTTCAACAACTCTAACCACCTTCTCTAATGGATATTCAACTCCCTTTGAGTAAAATCATACTACAAGCTTTTGTGATCCGTGAAAACATCAACGTGCACACCATACAAGTAGTGTCTCCAAATTTTCAAAGAAAACACCGCAATAGCTAATTCAAGATCATGGGTTAGGTAATTATTTTCATGAGGATTAAGATGTCTAGGGGCATAGGCTATAACCTTACCCCTCTGCATCAACACATAACCCAAACCAACTCTGGAGGAATCATAATACACCACAAAACCATCCGTACCATTGGGTAATGCTAGGACTGGGGCTGAAGTGTGTCGAGTCTTCAACTCTTGAAAACTCTTCTAGTAGGAATCTAACCACTGGAACTTAATTTATTTTGGGTCAATCTAGAGATAGGTGATGCTATAGATGAGAAAACCTCAACAAAATATATGTAATAAGTAGATAAAACTAAGAAACTCCTAATGTCTGATGGAGAGATGGGTCTAGGCTAATTTCTTACTGCTTCTATTTTTTGAGGATCAACTTAATACCTTCATTGGAAATAATATGACCAAGGAAAGCTACTGACCTTAACCAAAATTTGCACTTGCTGAACTTGGCATACAACTGGTGATCTCCAAGAGTTTGCAACACAATTCTGAGATAGTCTGCATGATCTTCCTCACTATGCGAGTAGACAAGGATATCATAATAAAGACTATGACAAACATGTCCAGATATTGTTTGAACACTCTGTTCATCAAGTCTATGAAGGCTGATGGGGCATTGGTTAGCCCAAAGGACATGACTAGAAACTCAACATTACCATAATGGGTTCTGAAGGCTGTCTTTGGAATATCACATTCCCTTACTTTAAGCTGATGATAGCCGGATCTAAGGTGTATCTTTAAAAAATAACTAGCACCTTTGAGTCAGTCAAATAATTCATCAATTCTAGGAAGAGGATATTTGTTTTTTACTGTAACTTTATTCAACTGACGATAGTCAATGTACATATGCAAAGAACCATCTTTCTTTCACATGAATAGGATGGGAGCGCCCTATGGAGAAACACTAGGCCTTATGAAACCTTTATCTAGAAGCTCTTTGAGTTTCTCTTTCAACTCCTTTAGCTCTGCGGGATCCATATGGTAAGGAATGATAGAAATAGGTTGAGTATCAAGAAGAAGGTCAATCCCGAATTCTATCTCTCTATCAGGAGGTACCCCTGGAAGATCTTTAAGAAAAACATCAGGAAACTCATTAACCATACTGACTGACTAAATTGTTGGAGTCTCTAACTTAGTGTCTTTAACTCAAACAAGATGATAGATACATCCTTTGGAGATCAATCTTCTACCTTTAATATAAGACACGGAACAATCTATAGATGCATAACAGGAATGAAGTCAATCCATACCAAGAATAAGATCAAAGTCAACCACATCTAACTCTATCAGGTCTGCTAACATTACTTTATGAAGAACAGTAATAGGGCATTTTTTATAAATCTGCTTGGCAACAATTGACTCATCTACTAGGGTAGAAACCAAGAAAGGCATAGGGATCTTTTTAGAACTTATCTCAAAATTTACTGCAACTAATGGGGTCACATAAGAGAAACTCGACCTAAGGTCTAACAACACATAAACATCAAGATGAAAGATATGAAGCATAGCAATAATAACATCTAGTGAATCTTTCTGCTCCTAGTGGGATGGTAAAGCATAAAGCTAATTCTGGCGCTGACCGCCACCGGTACTAGATGATGCACCCTGAGGAGGAGCTGACGCACTAGTAGCCTGGTATGGGGATGAACATCTCTATTTTCCTTCTTATCATATGGATAATATTTAATTTCATGACCCGACTTACCACAACCAAAACAACCCTTCTGTCCAGACAAGCACTCACCGGGATGATTCCTACCACACTTAGCATAAGGAGGATAATGTGGACTCCTACTTATACTATTATGAGATATAGACATCAAAGACTTACCCTATTTCTCCTGTCTACCTCTGGGAGTAGGAGCACTAGGTGAAGATACGCTGACATAGATGAACGATTCTGAAACTGCGATCGATTTCCTACTTGAGACCTAGTCTGACCATACTCAAACTACCTTGTTCTAGCCTTCTTATTTCCCCGTTCACTTCCCCTCAACTTCTCCACCTCAATCTGCTGAGCATGCATCATCAATCTAGCAAGATCCATGTCTCTAATAAGCATAACAGTCCTACACTCTTTGACTGCCAATCTAGGCACTCCAGTCACAAACTAGGACACACCAGCCATGAATTTACTCGTGCTTGACCTAGGGTCAACCATCTAATCAGGGGCATACTTAGACAACTAGTTGAGCTTGAGGCAATATCTATTTTTTTAACATAGTGCACAAAAATAATGCACTATTAATTATTTTCTGTATAGTTCACTATTTTTGTGCACTATCCATTTAATTTTTTCATTTTTGACTTAATGAAAAGTGCACTTATTTTGTGCACTATCCTTTTTTTCCACATATTGCATAATAATAGTCCACTATTAATTAATTTTTGTATAGTGCACTAATTTTGTGCACTATCCATTTAATTTTATTCTTTTTTTGCAGGTTAGTCGAAAGGACACTTTTTTTATGCATTATTCTTTTTTTTCACATAGTGCACAAAAATAGTGCATTATTAATTATTTTTGTATAGTGTACTATTTTTATGCACTATTCATTTCATTTTATTTTTCGTGCACTATCCTTCTTTCACATAGTGCATAAACTTAGTGCACTATTAATTATATTTTGTATAGTACATTATTTTTATCACTATCCATTTAGTTTTACTTTTTTTTTATAGGTTATGGAAAATGCACTTTTTTGTGGACTATCGCTTTTTCACGTAGAACACAAAAATAGTGCACTATTAATTATTTTTCATATAGCGCACTATTTTTTATGCACTATTCTTTTTTATTCACATAGTGCACTATTTTTATGCACTATTCATTTATTTTATTTTTTTTACAAATTATCATATGCTGCACTATTTTAAAGTAAAATAGTGCACTATATGAATGAAAAGGAACGTACACTAAAATAGCGAACCATATGATAATCTGTGACCAAAAAAGAAAAATTAAATGAGTAACGCACAAAAATAGCGCATTATGTGAAAAAAAAGGATAAAACATAAACAAATAGTGCACTATATAAAAAGTTAAAGGAATAGTGCATAAAAATAGTGCACTATACATAAAATAATTAATAGTGCATTATTTTTATGCATTATGTGAAAAAAAAAAGAACAGTCCACAAATAAGTGCACTTTCCATAACCTGCAAAAAAAATTAAATTTTTTGAATAGCACATAAAATAGCGAACCATATAAAAAATAATGATATAGCGCACTATTTTTGTGCACTATATGAAAAAAGAATAGTGCACAAAAATTAAATTAAATGGATAGTGCATAAAAATAGTGCACTATAGAAAAATAATTAATAGTGCACTATTTTTGTGCATTATGTGGAAAAAAAGGATAGTGCATAAAAAAGTGCACTTTCTACTAACCTGCAAAAAAAATGGATAGTGCACAAAAATAATGCACTATATAAAAAAAATTAATAGTGAACTAAAAAATGGTAAGTGCACAATAATAGTACACTATACACTAAATAATTAATAATGCTTTTTGTGCACTATGTCAAAAATAAAATAATAGTGCACAAAAAAGTACACTTTTCACTAATATGCAAAAAAAATATTAATAGATAGTGCACAAAAATAATGTACCATACAAAAAATAATTAATAGAACACTATTTTTATGAACTATGCGAAAAAAATAAATAGTGCACAAAAAAGGTGCACTATCAATTTCAAACGGTCGCTACCCCACTCTATTAAAAAAAAAAAGCAAAGTGCACTTATTTTATGCACTAAATCTGTTTTGGTTACAATTCAAATCCACGGCATAGATTGGTTATTTTTAAAAATTGAGGGAATATTTCAGTTCCAGACTCTTAACAGACGACATGTTTCAAATATGATTTTCCAAAGTGAAAACACAAAGTCATTTTCTGAACATCAGGAAGGATGCCAACTTGAGAGTTTTAGTAAACACATCAGCAATTTGATTTTCACTTCTACAGAAGATGAGATCCATTACTCCATCTTTTCTTAGGTCCCTTAAGAAATAAAATTGGACATCATTATGTTTACTTTGCCCAAGTTGAGCATCATTTTTGAGAGTTTTATTGCTGAACTGCTGTCACAATAAATTCTAGTAAAGCCATTTTGTTGAAATTAATTTATTCAAGAACCTTCCACATCCAAATTGGTTGAAAGACACAAGATGCTTCTGCTCAAATTCAGCTTCTATAGTTGATAAAGTCACAAATTATTATTGTTGTGAAGACCATGAAATTGTTCTCGATCCCATCATAAAAATATAACCAGACGTACTTTTTCGATCATCCAAATCTCCAGCATAATTATTGTCAGTAAAGACAACAAAGTCTAAATTTTCTCCTTTCACATTGAACAAACCATAATTAGTAGTTCTTTGCAATTAGCAAAAAATTATCTTTGCAACTAAAAGATGCATCTCTTTGGGACTTTCCATGTATCAGCTAATAAGACTTACAAAAAGCATAATATCAGGCCTTCTGGGGATTAAATACTTCAAGCTTCTTACTATGCTCTTGTAAAGAGTGTGGTCAACTCTTCTTCCTACAAGATCTTTAGTGAGCTTCGAACCGAAATTCCACCATCATGGACTTCTTAAAACATTCAACCATAGATATATCATTTACAGTGAAAATTAAATCATCCAAATATAAATAAATAATGAGCATTTTATCCTTTCTCATCAATATTTATAAAGCGTGAGTTCTCAATGTATGTTTCTTAAATCCCTCTTTAGAAAAATAAGCATTTATACAACTATACCAAGCTCGTGGAGCTCATGTTAGTCTATACAATGCCTTTTTTAATTTAGACACCTTATGTTCTTCTTCAATCGTAACATAACTAGGAGGTTGATTAGTAAATACCTGTTCATCCAAGTTCCCATGTAAAAAGGTCGATTTGACGTCCATTTTAAAAATAGGCCATGCGTGTTGAGCAGCTAAAGCTATCAATAATCTAATAGCATCAAGTCATTCCACCGGAGAAAAAACTTCTCTGTAGTTAACACCAAACTCTTGTTTATAGCCTTTAGCTACTAATCGGGTTTTGTCTCGCTTAACATCTCCTTCCTTGTTCATATTTTTCTTGTATATCTACTTTATTCCATTTGTCTTATGCCCTTTTGATGCTCAGTCAACTCCCAAGTGTTATTTCTCGTAATCACTAAAATTTCTTCATCTATTACCTTTTGTGAATTAGCATATTTTACAGCTTCTTCAAAACTAGTAGGATCACAATCTGAAAATAAGGAAAAATGAATGAGTGGATCTTCCATGATTAATTCAATTTACCTGTAATACCTTGTGTCCTTAAGTTCACTATAGAATCTACGACTCACTCAACAAGTCCTAAAGACTCATTAAGAGTCGTAAGATCAAATCGCAATCAATATAGTATGGGGATGGTTGAGGTTTTATTTTGGTTACAAGTCATACTAAATGAGTCATAATGAGACTATACAAATTATGTGGTCCATTCGTAGTCATAATAGTCGGGAAATCAAACATTTATAGTCATATGACGACTCAACTCTACGAGTCATTAGAGTGATTATGATTTATATAGTGAGATTCATAGCGTCAATAGTGTAGGACCTCTAAGTTTCTGCTTATACTATGATTGGTGACTATGAGTCGTTGTGGCTGACTACGAGTCATTGGGTACAACTCATAGCCAGACCAGTGTATACCTTTCCTGTTACTGCCAAGACTATGAGTCGTTAAGAAGACTCATAGCCAGATGTCATGAGTCATAAGGTGACCCGTGATGACTGGCGGCCAAGTATCTATATTGGTTAAGGGGTATTTTGGTCTTTTCCCCTCTTAAAACTTCCAACCCACGAGTTGAACATAAAAGAGGTGTTATTTTCCCTATTCTCAATTAGGTAACGACATTCTTTCTTCTACCACTCTCAAGAACAACAAGGCTAGGGTTTCTTCTTCAAATTCACTTCTTAAGTCCCCAAGTCTAAATTCCCTTCAAGAAAGTAAAGAAAATCAAGGTATGTGGAGTTTGAGAGAGGATAATATTTTATCCTTATGCCCGAAAACTTGATTTTAAAGTTGTAATTTATATGATTTCAATGAGGGTTCATACCCAAATTCTCATATTCTTGAAATTATGGTATTGTCATGTGACTTTAAAGTTTAAAGTGCATAAGAGTTTGCCTTTATTCATGTTTTAACTTGCATGATTACTACTATGACATGATTTCTACCATTTTGACTTTGATTTTAATGAATTGATGAAAGATTCCAAATTGAGTATTGAGCAGAATATTTTGCTATGAGTTCCGAAAGAATGCATGAATTTCAATACTTAAATACAAGTTTTCAAGTTACAAGACATTTAAGCTTCTAAGTTCAATTTACAAGTATTTCTACATGATGAAAGTTCAATTTTGATCTTATGATCATAATTAAGACTCGAAATACACAACTTCACCCCATGAATATGATTCAAGTAAGAAAAGCATAGTTGGTTTTTAGTTTACAAACCCATATGCTATTTTAAGGTGGATTTTCTGAGTGTGAGAATATATAAGTATATTTATTGGGAGTAGTATTTATCATCGAGAGGAGAATGTGGGTTCGGGTTCAACACATCCTATTATCCAGAAACTACGTGCAATCGTAGGTTTATGTTTAGGATCCTCATAAGAAATTCCCCTCCTCTATCCAATATGAGCTAAGTATAGTGATCACTTAAGTTATGGTTCTATTCTAATGGAAAGGATAGAATATCTCTCCTCAATATGGTTAAGACATTGGACTCCATAATAGGTCACATGGTTTATGTCGGTTATAAGAATCTTCCACAAGAAAGAAATCAAGTAAAGAATTTAGAAACTAAGCGTAATGATGCAGGAAGCTAATAAATTATGCTTTATCATTCATGTTTTATGATCTTTCATCTTTCAGTTTTATTCATGTCTAAGGTTAGTTCTTTTTTAATTAGCATACATGATTTGAAAGTATATCCAGTTTTATCTTATTTAGGCATTCACCCCTATATACTCAGTATATTTCAAAAGTAATAGCCCACATATATGTCTATGTCATCCATTATCTGATAATGTAGATCTCGGTGCTCGTTCCTAGCAACACGATTGAATGTGAGCATCATCTCCTACATCTATATACTGGGTGGGTGCTCATAGTCCGAGGACCAAGACTATTAGCATTTTAGACTTCATGGATATTTTTTAATTATTTCATTTCCTTTATGGGTCTGCTTGGGTTTTTTTGAGTGACTTTCAGTTATAAGATTAGGGGCTTGTAAGATAATGTTTATTTTAGTTAAAAAGATTTTATTAAGATTTCTATGTTGTAGGATTTCAAAAGAGAGATTTTAAAAATGGTTTATTTTGGTTGTTGTGTATATCATAGTCAACCTTCCTATGAGTTTAGTGCCAATTAAGTATCATCGGTTAGCTTGGGACTATTCATAGTCTCAATCATCGTGTGACATCCAGGGGTATTATCGGGGAGTTACAAACTTAGTATCAGAGCCTGAAGTTTTTTTAGGAGTCTTAGGGAGTCTGACAAGCCGTGTTACGTAGAGTATTGATCATGAGAGTAAAGTGTACCACACCTATGAGCAAGAGGTTATAGGACATATTAGGAATCATCCCTACTTTCATGATCTCTATCATGCTTTGAGGTTATCTATATCTACTCAAATACGTGACTTTGCATGACAAAAAATGCCTCATCGGAGAGCTTATTCACACAAAAACGAGGATACCAAGCCCCACCCCCACCTGTAGACCCACTGAATAAAAATGTTTCACAGGTTGAGTTTAGGGATATGTTCCAAGTGTTAGCCCAGGCTGTGAATGCAAATGTTTAGGAAAACCAACCAGAAGTAGTTTAACTCAAGTAGAATGTTAACTTAGCTGCATTCTGAATTAGGGACTTTATGAGGATGAACCCACTTGAATTCTTTAGGTCAAAGGCGAATGAGGATCTCCAATTCCTTATTGATGAGATGAAAAAGATTACGCAAATTATGCATGTTACTAAAAAGGAGAGTATAGAGTTGGTTTATTATAGGTTGAAGGATGTTGCTTATGATTGGGTTACTATATGGAAGGATTATAGGGGTGATAATACGGTCCAGATCGTATGATCCAAAATACTACAAAATAATTTACAAGAATCCGAGTTCCGGAGTTGCAAATTCTTCAAGTCTTATTTATGAAGATGGAAGTACTTGAACATGTTTGGAGCCCATCCAAAGGATTTCATATCATAGTGAATAGCTCCGGACAAAATGAGAAACAAATGATCTATTGTTTAGAGGTGATTACTTGGCTGATAAGTGACCACCTTGTTGAAAACTTCATTGATAAGGCATCACATAGTTGACTACTTGGCTGAAAAGTCATCATCTTGTTGATGAATTCTTTGACAAGCCATCACCTGGTTGATGACTTGTCAAGATGATTTTTTCTCCGGGTGACAACTTGGCAAATAAGCCATTACCTTGGTGATGACTTCTTTGATAATCCATCACCTTGTTGACGACTTAAGTGACGACTTTGGAAAGTTATCTACTGAAAATCATCACTTAAGGTCATTTTGGTAAATTCACTTTTGGGTCACTTTTTAGCATTTTAATAGACTATAAATAGTAATCTTTAAGGGTTAATTTCTTAGTTTTTGTTGAATATTGAATGCATATTGCACTTTAGAGTGTGATTGGTGAACTTGTATTGAATGTTTTTTTTAAATGAGAGTTTTGAGGACATTGAATCCCTCTTGGTCCACGTAAGATATTTGGTGTTTAAATCTATTCAATTAAGGATTTTTGAGTTCGATACACTCAGTTGTTCTTAATTTCTTATAGTTTCTTATGTGAATCTTTCTATCTCCTATTTCTATGTTGATTATCTTTAGCTTTCTTAATTAGATTGTATCGTCCATAGCTTGCGTTACATTATTTGGTATTAGAGCTAAGCTTAGGCTTGTTCCCACAATTCAGTCTTGGATTTGTTATCTTGAAAATCACACAAAAAGTATTGTTCATATTTGGTTATTTTTAGAATTTTGAGTTCTTACTTTTTGTGTTTTTTTGTAATTCTAGTGCTAGAATATTGTTTTGTAGTACTATTTGTGTCATTATCTAAGATTTTAGCTTGATCCAACAAGTGTTGATTAACCCATCATTGTTGAAGCTTAAGTTTGAAGAAATTTCAAGTGGGTTTCAAAATCTAAAATTATAGTGTTTGTTTTGAGGCAAGAAAACAATTGGGGTTTGATCGGGAGCTTGAAAAGAGCTTGGGATTCGGATTTTATCAAATTCTGTGTTCACTTGATTAAGGGTCAAAATATAAATGTTCTCTAATTCTTCATATCTTGTTAAAGAAGAATCTACAAAAGTAAGGATTTGAGACAAATGAATTGAACAAAAAAAGTTGTACTTGTTTTTGCTAAGGAATATTCCAAAAGCGATAAGTACTAGAATAAGTGGGACCAAGGAATTAGGTGATCAACTATTCTACCTAAGGATGACGACGATAGTGACAAGCCATCAACTAAGTGACGACCTATCAAAAAAGTCATCACCTAAAGACAACCCAACCCTTATTTTGTCTAAGGTTAACGACAAGAGTGACAGGCCATCAACTAAGTGATGGCCTATCAACTAAGTTGTCACCTAAAGACAACTCCGCTCTTATTCTGCCTAAAGTTGATGACAAGAGTGACAAGTTATCTACCAAGTGATGACTACCATCCTAGTTGTCAATATTGGCATCATCTTGGACTGAATTTCACTAAGCTCATTTTTAGATTCTTAGTTTCTTTCCTTTGATTCTTAGACTTGTTTTATTGATTCTTAATGCTAATTAATGACTAGTAATTAATCTACTTAGTCTTGGATTAGTTCTTGAGTTCTTTTCTTTCTTGGTCCCAAACAAGAATCCATTCTTGGAAAGAGTAGATATCAAAATCTCAATTCTTATTAGAGTATAAACCAACATTCAACACTTGTAAAACCAAGTAAAAGGCCAACAAGGTGTGTAGAGTTGTGAGGTTGTTTCTCTAATGCTAGCGTATATATTATTTTTGTTAGTGTTTTTCGTCATATGTACAATGGTTACAGAAGGAGAAACTTCACAAACCATGGGTAACCACTCAACAAATGATATCTTAGCGGCCATTGAAACTCTCAATCGTAAAATTGATTCTATTGACGCTAAAATAAATTTAATTGACCTTATGGTGTATTCTCTTAAAGGGAGTGTATCCCTCATTGGTAGAAGAGTGGATATTTTCAAAGGTCTACAAAATACATCTCTATCCATCTCAACACTACTATGCTTTGACTAGTAGGCATGCTTTAAATCCTTTGGTTCATATTTCCTCAAAAAAGCTTCACCAAATGATTGGTCCATCAATACAAGCAAATTATTTCATTCCTCAAGCCACTACATATCTACAAAACCAAAATCTCATTCGATAACTCCAACATAAACTCAACCACACAACACAATGAATCTCAAACCTGAATACCTCAACTTCCACTAAACTAAATTCTCCTATTCCAAAAACCCCTTAACTAAAACCAACCCATCCAAATAGACGAGGAAGAAAGGGAAGAACAATAAGCTGAGTTTGGAACCTTCGATGAAGCTAACATTTTGGTAGAAGAAATAAGGTATAGACTAATGGATCAAAGAGGTTATCCAGGTCGAGGTGGAAGATTTGGTCCGGTGCCTAAGGGTAAAGAAAACTTGGGAAACCAAACACAAGGTTATGATCATTGGAACTAACAAGGTAATAGGGATAGAGATGTGGGTATCAATTCAATCAAGGTTAGTCTTCCCACTTTCAAAGTAAAAAGTTTTCTCGAAGCTTATCTCTCATAGGAGTCATCTTGTTAAAGGATCTTCCAAGTTAATGATATCACCGAAGAGAAAAAAAGTTGCTATACCATAGCCCATTTTAAGGGGTATGCCAATACATTGTGGGATTATGTCAAAAGATTTAGAAATATGTTGAATTAAGAGCAACCTCCTCCATGGGAGACATTGAAGATGTTCATGAGATAAAGGTAATTTTCGTAGAGGTATAGGCATGACCTCCTTGACAAGCTATACAACTTGAGGCAAGTTAGCAAGAGTGTTATGGCTTATTATGATAAATTCCATCAATTAATCTTGAAGCTTGATCATTGAGGAAATAACGTGAACCATGACATCATACATTTTAAGGTTGGGTTGAACAAATATCTTTCCTCATGTATGACTATCCACAGGTTTGAAACCATAGAAAAAGTCTTCCAAGCGGCCTTGGAAATTGATAGGGATATCAAAGAAAGGGTGACTTAAAACCAAAGGGGTACACATCAACCAATTCATAGGGTAAGAACAAAGAGATAGGTCAATATTCATCAGGATGGAACAGGAACAAGGACTACAAGTCCGATCACAATAAGCCTGTAGAGAAGACCACAGTAAAGTACCCATCAGGGAATGAAGGTACTAAATATCCTACTCCTAATACTATAGGTTTTAAATTCTTTAAATGCCAATGGTTAGGACATAAGTAAATTGAATGTCCCAACCGAAAAAATATGATCCTTAGGAAAGAAAAATTATATTACCTTAGAGAAGGGGTGGGGTTAGAAGTTGATGAGAGTGATGAAAAATCCTAATATGGAGAGAAAATTGAGGAAGAGGTACAAGAAAAAGGAGATAATGAATATTCTTGGCCTCAAGATAGAGAGTTTGATGTACCTAACTGTGTGGTAAGATGAGTGATGATTAGTGAGGCTTTAGATGACTCGAATCAAAGGGAAAATCTATTCCTTAATAGGTGTCTTATCAAGGAGAATGTGGGTTCATTGATTATTTATAGTGGAAGTTATGCCATTATAGCTAATTTTACCAAGGTTGATTTTCTAAAGATACCCATCACAAAGCATTATACCCCATAAAATCCCATGATTGAATAAATATGTAGAGTTGAAGGTAACTTAGCAAGTTGTGATCCATTTCAAGATTCGTAATTACCAAGATTAGGTGGTATATGATGTGATTCCCATGCAAGCTTGTCACATATTATTGGGAATATCATGGAAATCTGATCGATCAACTAAGAATGAGGGGAGAACCAATCGGTATTCCTTAGAGATAATGGCCAAAATTTTACTCTACATCTTCTCTCACCCTCACAAGTGAATGAAGCCTATCAAAGATTAAGAGAGTTGAAGTAGAAAGAAGAGAAAATAAGGGAAGATGAGATCATAATAAAGGAGGGTGGAGAAGGGAAATAAGTAATAAATAGAAGGAAAAGGAACAAATAGTGTTGTTGGCTAGAAACAAAGATCTCCTCAAAGAGCATGATGACAAAACACTTATGTTCCTTCTAGACCTTATTTTTTACACTAACCCCTCTACTTCTTATATCCCCTATTCTATCGCCCTTATTTTGTAGGATTATAAAGGCGTATTCCCAAAGGAACTTCCACAAGGGTTACCCCCACTTTGGGGAATCGAGCATCATATAGACTTCATGTCGGGCTCTAAATTGCCAAACAAATCAGCGTATCAGAGTAACCACATGGACACCAAGGAACTTCAAAAATAAGTTATGAACTCCTCAACAATGGGTATATCAAAGAAAGTATGAGTCCATGTGTGGTTCCAGTGTTGCTAGTACCAAAGAAAGATAGGACATGGTGCATGTGTGTTGATTGCCGAGCCATTAATAAAATAATGATAAAGTATCGCTACCCAATTCCCCATTTGGATGATATGCTTGATTAATTGAATGGTTCAAGTGTTTTCTCTAAGATAGAACTTAGGAGCGGGTACCACCAAATCTGGATGCAATAGGTTGATGAGTGAAAGAACTCATTCAAGACCAAATTTGGCCTCTATAAATGAATGGTCATGCCTTTTGGTCTTACTAACGCTCCTAGTACATTTATGCAACTGATGAATCATGTGATTAAACCATTCATTGGGATTTTTATTGTGATGTACTTTGATGATATCCTCTTTTATAGCAAGTCCCTTAAAGAGCATGTTTTTCATTTATAAAGTGTGTTTGAAGTGCTTAGAAAATAAAATTGTATGCTAATATTGAAAAATGCTCTTTTGGTGTGAGTGAAGTGTTGTTGGAATTTTTTATGAGCTCAATAGAAGTCAAAGTGGATGAATCTAAGATAGACACCATCAAGAATAGGCCAACTCCAAATTCCGTTGGAGAAGTAAGAAGCTTCCATAGGTTGGCTAGTTCTTATAGTCAATTTATTAAAGGATTTAGTACCATTACTGCTCCGTTGACCGAGGTGATTAGTAAGGATAAACCTTTTAAGTGGGGTGATGAGAAAGACAATGCATTTGAAGCCTTGAAGTCTATGCTTAGCTCTACCCCTTGTTGTAGTTACCTAATTTTGATAAGATATTTGTGGTTCAATTTGATGCAAGTCAGGTAGGAATAGGTGTCGTCTTAATACAAGATCATAAACCTATTGCTTATTTTAGTGAAAATCTCAAGGGCGCAACTAAAAATTATTCCACCTCTGATCTAGAGTTATACGCCTTAATTAGAGCCTTGGGTAATTGTCTACATTATTTGGATCCCAAGGAGTTTATGATTCACACTAATCATAAATCCTTTAAACATCTCTGCTCCCAAGATAAACTCAATAAAATACATGTCAAGTGGATTTCTTTCTTAGAGAATTTTCCTTATTTAATTCAATACAAAAAGGGAAAGGAAAATATGGTAGCTGATACGTTGTCTAGTAAATATGTGGTTATCTCTATGTTGTAAGATAGTGTATCCCAAGGACCCTAAATTTTATCAAATCTACCAAGATTGTGAGACATAGGGTAGGTAAAGATGGGAGAGGGATAGCGATTCTACGCCCTATTCCAAATTTAATGGCTTCTTGTTTAAAAGAAGAAGGTTGTGTGTGCCTTATAGTTCATGGAGAGAATTTATTGTAAGAGAGGCACATGATGGGGGTATGATGGGTCACTTTGGAATTGACAAAACCCTTGGGATCCTAGAGGCGAAATTTTATTGGGCCAAGATGTGTCAAGATGTTGCTAAAATTTTTGGCCAATACATGTATTGTAGGAGTTTGAATTTCCGCCTTCTTCCTTGAGGATTATACACCCTACTACTAACTACTCAATGTCCATGGCTTTAAATCTCTATGGATTTTGTTTTAGGATTACCTTGGACAAGGAAGGGTAGAGATTGAATTTTTGTTGTGGTTGATTCGTTTTAAAAGATAGCCAATTTAATTCTGTGCAATAAGAGTGATGATACACCTAATGTGGCCTCATTGTTTGTTGAACATGTTGTCAAATTTTACGGAATACCTAGGACCATTGTTAGTGATAGGGACTTCAAGTTCCTTAGTCACTTTTGGAGATCATTGTGGGGTAGGCTTGGAACAAAATTGCTTTTCTAAACATCATGCCACCCACAAACCAATGGCAAAATAGAAGTAGTAAATAGGACTTTAGGTTCTATGCTATGCTCTGTAGTAAAAGGTAATATGGCTTCTTAGAAGGATCACCTACCCTTAGTTGAGTTCGCTTACAATCCTGTTATCCATTCAACTATTGGTATGAATCCATTTGAGTGTGTTATGTCTTTAACCCACCCCCTTACATCTTTAGATCTTCCCCCCTCCCCTCTTGTCTAGTGATCTTTTTTTAAGCTTAGATGGAAACAAAAGGGAAGAAGCATTGAAGAAGTTGCACGAGAAATTGAGACTGCACCATGAGAAAAAAAATCAAAAGGTTTCTAAGCGGGCCAAAAAGGGGTGAAAAAGGCTTGTGCTTCAACCGGGCGATTGGGTCTGGGTACATCTTCTGAAGGACTGATTTCCAACACAAAGGAAATCAAGTTGATTCCTAGGGGTGATGGACCCTTCCAAGTGCTTGAAAGGATAAATGATAATGCATATAAGATTGATCTTTCTCTAGACTAGCAAGTGCACAGCACATTCAATGTGTGCGACCTTTCACTCATTAACACCCTTGAGGATGATGAACCATGAATTTGAGGTCAAATTTTTCTCAAGATAGAGAGGACGATATGATACAAAAGACTTCAAAACCATTTATAAGAAGCCAAGCACGGGAGTTGAAAATTCTTCAAGGCTTATTTATGAAGATGGAAGTAATTGAACATGTTTGGATCCCTTTCAAAGGATTTCACAATATAATGAATAGCTCTAGGACAAAAAGAGAAACAAATAACCTACTGTTTAAAGGTGACGACTTGGCTGAAAAGCCATCACCTTGCTGATGACTTCATTGATAAGCCATCACATAGTTGACGACTCGGCTGATAAGTCATCACTTTGTTGATGACTTCTTTGACAAGCCATAACCTTGTTGATGACTTGTCAAGATAACTCTATCTAGGGATGATGACTTGGCTGATAACCCATCAACTTATTGACGACTTCTTTGACAAGCCTTTACCTTGTTGATGACTTAAGTGATGACTATCGCAAGTTGACAACTGAAAATCACCGCTTAAAGTTATTTTGGTAAATTTACTTATGGGTCACTTTTGGGCCTTGTAATTGACTATAAATAATTATCTTTTAGGTTTAATTCCTTATTTTTTGTTGAATATTAAACGCATATTGCACTTGAGAGTGTGATTGGTGAACTTGTATTGACTATTTGTTTTAAAATGAGGGTTTTGATGGCATTAAATCCCTCTTGGTCCATGTAAGATATTTGGTGTTTGAATCTATTTTTTAAGGGTTTTTAAGTTTGATACACTCAATTGTTCTTAATTTCTTATAGTTTCTTATGTCAATCTTTCTACCTCTTATTTCGTGTTGATTATCTTTAGCTTCCTTTATTAGAATCCATATTCCATAGCTTTTGTCACATCAACCTATGTGTTGGAAGGTATTTCAAAGTAATTTTATGGGTATGTTCTTTCCTTAAGAAATGAGAGAGACCAAGGGGGAGGAGATTATGAACCTAGGGCAGAGCTCTATGCCAGTGAAAGGGTACTGCCTTAAGTTCACTTAGTTAGCTAAGTATTCTCTATAGTTGTTGCTAGACTCCACAAAACGTATGAGTAAGTTTTACACTAGAGTGTCTGATTTAGTTGTCAGGAAGTGTAGGAATAGAGTTAGGTATTGATCGTCTTCCTAATACTTAGCCTATCTTCATCCCTACATATCGTATGGCTCCATCTGAACTCAAAGAGTTAAAGGGGTATCTTAAGGATCTCTTATATAAGGGATTCATCAAACCCAGTGTTTCCCCGTGGGGTGCTCCAGTTGTATTCATGTGCAAGAAAAATGGCACTCTCATAATATGTATAGACTATAGACAACTAAAAAAGGTTACCAATAAGAATAAATAACCTATTCCTAGGATCGACAATTTGTTCAATCAGCTTTAGGATGGCTGGTGGTTCTCTATGATTGACCTTGGGGTACCACCAATTGACAACCAGGGAGCACAATATTCCAAAGACTACTTTCAGAATGTAGTATGGTAATTTTGAGTTTATTGTGATTTTTTTGGACTAATAAATGCCCATTCAACCTTTATGGATCTAGTGAATAGGTTTCTTAAGCAGTAATTGGACATGGTTGTCATTGTCTTCATAGATAGCATATTGGTGTACTCCCAGAGTGAGGAGAAACATGCAAACCATTTGAAGACAGTATTGTAGATCCTCAAGAACCATCAATCGAATGCGAAGTTTAGTATGTGTGAATTTTTGTTTGAGCCTGTTACCTTTTAAGGCACGTCATTTCAAGAGTTGGCATTCGTGTAGACCATCAGAAAACTAATACAGTGAAGAACTGGCCTAGACCCATCATTCAATCTGATAACTGGAGTTTTTTTAGTTTAGCTAGGTATTATAGGAGATCTTTTGAAGAGTTTCCTCCATAGATGCACCATTGACTAAGCTGACACAAAAGAAGGTGAAGTTTATATGGTTATATAAATGTGAGAAAAGTTTCCAAGAATTGAAGGATAGACTGACTTCTACACCAGTGTTAGCTCTGCCAGAGCGGTTAGAAAAATTCATGGTGTATTATGATAGTTCTAAAGATGGGTTTGGTTGTGTATTGATTTATAATGGGAGATTAATAGAATATGCCTCTAGACATCTTGAGGATCACGAAAAGAACTACCTAACTCATCATCAGGAATTAGTTGTTGTAGTATTTGCTCTGAAGATTTGGAGACACTATTTCTATGGTGTGCATGTTGACATTTTTACTGACGATAAGAGTCTTTAGTATGTATTTTTGCAAAAGTTACAAAATCTACATCAAAAGAGGTGGTTGGAATTATTAAAGAATTATGATATAAATGTGCTCTACCATTTGGGCCAGGCTAATGTTGTGGCTGACAAATTAACTAGATTTTCTATGGGTAGTATGGATCATGTGAAGGACGAAGAATGGGAGTAGGCCAAGGAAGTACATAGATTAGCCCGTTTAGGAGTGTGTTTTATTGATACGGATGATGGGGGAGTAGTGGCACAAAATGGTTCAGAATCATCTCTAGTAATAGAAGTGAAAGAAAAACAGCATAATAATCCCATACTTAGTATGATATTGGAAGCAGTCTAGCAATAGAAGGTCGAGGTTTTCTCCCAAGGGGGAGATGGTGTACTTCGCTATCAAGGTCGACTTTGTGTTCCCAATGTGTATAGGTTGAGGGAAAAGATACTAGCTGAGGTTTACAGTTTGAAATATTTGATCCATCCTGGTGACACTAAGATGTACTGTGATCTATGAGAAATCTATTGGTGGAACGGTATTAAGAGAGACATAGCTGAGTTTACAGACAAGTGTCCCAATTACTAGCAGGCCAAAGTTGGGAACCATCGCTGAGTGGTATGCTTTAGGAATTCAGCATTCCTACCTAGAGTGGGAAGTAGTGAATATGGATTTCATCACAAGGTTGCCTCGTACAAGACGTCACCCTGATTCAACTTAGGTCATAGTTGATTGAATGACCAAATCAACTTATTTCCTACCTGTGAAGACTTTAGATACGATGTAAGATTATTCCAAAATGAATATTTATGAGTTAGTAAGATTTCATGGGATATGCTTGTCGATTATTTAAGACAGGAGCACACAGTTTTCTTCCAAGATTTGGCAATCATTTTAGAGAGGCCTTGGTACAAAGGTTATAGTTAGTATTATGTTTCATCTGCAAAAAGATAGTCAAGCTGAACGTACAATTCATATATTGGTGGATATGATGAGGGGGTGTGTATTTGACTTTATGGGAAGCTGGGATGAGCATTAACCTTTAATCGAGTTAGGCTATAATAATAGTTATCATGCTAGCATTAAGATGGCTCCGTTTGAGGCATTGTACATTCGTAGGTACAGATCATCCATAGGGTGATTCGAGGTTGGTGAATCAATTTTGATTAGGCAAAATTCCATTCTTGAAGCTATGGAAAAGGTTCAGCTAATTCAAAAGAGGTTGAGAACTACTCAGAGTCATCAAAAAATGTATGCAGATGTAAAAAGGAGGGAACTTAAGTTTGAAGTTGGTGATTGGGTATCTTAAAGGTGTTGCCTATGAAAGGGATAGTGATATTTTGGAAGAAATAAAAGATGAGTCCCCAATTCATTGGTCTGTATGAAATAGTATGGAATATTGGCGAGGTTGCATACGAATTGGACCTCCTGCCAGAGTTAGCAGCTGTCCACTCAGTTTTCCATGTCTCGATGCTAAAGAAGTGCATTGGGGATCCTTCCCTAGTAGTCCCCCTAGAGAGTATTAGGGTCAAGTATAACTTTTCCCATGATTAAATTCCAATTAAACTACTCTATAGGCAGGTTCGAAGACTAAGGAATAATGATTTGGCATTAGTAAAAGTTCTTTGGAGAAACCAATTGGTTGAACGAGCCACTTAGGAAGACGGAGCAGACATGATGACTAAGTACCCTTACCTCCTTTCTTCCAACTCATTCCCTACCGAAAGTAAATTGTTCTCTTCAGCAAATTCTTTCTCTTTAAGACCTTTTAAGTATCCTCATATCATATCATGTATCTATGATCCATTGAATACTTGTGGTAGTTATAAGTTTAGTTATAAGCTCAGTGTGGAGATGCCAATTTTCCCAAAAATCCTAATCCTAGATGGGTCTCATTTGAGGATGAATGTTTCAAAGGGGGACATATTTTCATACCATATGTCCTTAAGTTTACTATGGAATCTACAACTCACTTTACAAGTCATGAAGACTCATTAAGAGTTGTAAGATTAAATCATAGTCAAGACAGCATAGGATGGTTAAGGGTCTATTTTGGTTATGACTCATACTAAATGAGTCATAGTGAAACTATGCAAATCATGTGGTACAGTCGTACTCATATCAGTGGGAAACCAAACATTTTTTGTCAGATGATGAATTAGACTTGTGAGTCATTATGAGTGATTACGATTTGTATAGTGAGAATCATAGTGTCAACAATGTAGGACCCCTAAGGTTTTGCTCAGACTACAGTTTGTGACTATGAGTGGTAGTGGCTGACTATAAGTCGTTGGGTACTACTCATAGCTAGACAAGTGAGTAACCATCCTATTACTACCAAGACTACAAGTCCCTAGGAAGACTCATAGCCAGACGTAATGAGTCATAAGGTGACCCGTGATGACTAGAAGCTAAGTCTGTATATGTTCAGTTAAGGGGTCTTTTGGTCTTTTATCCTCTTAAAACTCCCATCTTCTGATTTAAAATATAAAAATGCATTATTTTCCCCTATTCTTATTTAATTAATGATGTCCTTTTTTCTCCTACTCTCAAGAACAACAAGTCTAGGGTTGCTTCTTTAAATTCACCAAGTCCCCAAGTCTAAACTTTTGTCAAGAAAGTCTAGCAAATCGAGGTATGTGCGGTTTGAGCAAGGATAATCTTTCATCCTTGTGGTCGAAAACTTGATTTTAAAGTTGAATTTATATTATTTCAATTAGGGTTCATACCTAAATTCTAATATTCTTGAAGCTATGGCATTATCATGTGAATTTAATGTTTAAAGTGCATAAGAGTTTTCCTTTATTCATGTTTTGACATGCATGATTGCTACTATGACATGATTACCACTATTTTGACTTGGATTTTGGTGAATTGATGAAAGATTCAAAATTGAGTATTGAACATATTATTTTGCTATGAGTTTCTATGAAAGAGTGCATGAATTTCAAGAACTTAAATACACGTTGTCGAGTTACAAGTATTTTAAGCTTATAGGTTCAATTTGCAAGAATTTCTGCATGATGAAAGTTTAATTTTTATCTTATGATCATATTTAAGACTTGAAATCCACAAATTCATCCCATGAATATGATTCAAGTAAGAGAAGCATATATGGTTATTAGTTTACAAAACCATATGCTATTATAACGTGGAATTTCTAAGTATGAGCATGTATAAGTATATGTTTTTGGAGTAGTATTTAGCACCGAGAGAAGAATGTGGGTTCAATGCATCCTATTCTCCCAAAAATATGTGCCACCGTAGGTTTATGTTTAGGGGCCTCACCAGAGAGTCCCCTTCTCTACCCAATATAGTCTAAGTATAGTGATCACTTAAGTTAAGGTTCTATTTCGATGCCAAAGGTAGAATAACTCTCCTCAATGTAGGTAAGTCGTTAGATACCATGATAGCTCACATGGTTTATGTTGGTTATAAGAATCTCCCACAAGAAAGAAGTATAGATTTTAGAAAATAAGTGTAATGACTCACTAATTATATAAATTATTCTTTATCATTCATATTTTATGATTTTTCAACTTTCTCTTTTATTCATGTCCACGGTGAGTCCCTTTACACTTAGCATGCATTATTTGAAAATGTATTCAGAACAATTTTATTTTTTCATTCACCCTTATATACTTAGTACATTCCATAAGTACTGACCCACATATATTTCTATGTGGTACATTGTTTAATAATGTAGGTCCTATTGCTCGTTCCTAGTAGCATGATTGATTGTCGGCATCATCTCTAACATCTAGATACTTGGTGTGTCCTCATAGGACCAATACTATTAGCATTTTAGACTTCATGTATGTTGCTTAGTTATTTCATTTCCTTTACTGGTTAGCTGGGGTTTGTACCCATGACTTTGTAGTTATAAGATTAGGGGCTTGTCAGATAATGTTTATTTTAGTTAAAGAGACTTTATTGAGATTTTTAAGTTGTAAGATCTCAAAAGGGATATTTTAAACTTTGTTTCTTTCGGATGTTTTGTTTATCTTAGTCAATTTTCATATGAGTTCAGTGCCAATTAGATATCATGGGTTAGCTTGGTATTGTTTGTAGTCTCATGCACCGTGTGACGTCCATGAGTTATTCTCGGCGCATTACATTACCTCAAAATTTGTCATCTATGTGGTTCTTGTTTTTGATCATTGAGGTCGCTCTTCTTCTTGTGTAGGAGCTAAACTGGTGACTGAACTGGATTATAATTTGCCAACTGTTCTATTTCCTCCACTTGTAGTATGTCCTCTTCAAAAGCTACTGGAACAAACTGCTGAATTCCTTTGTCCTTCCTTGACCAGGTAGAATCTTCATCAAAAGTTACACCATAGCTAATGAAAATTCTTGGTGTTAGGATTATACAAATTATAAGCCTTAGATTGATTACTAACAGCAAGAAAAATGCATTTTCCTCTTGTATAATCTAGCTTGATCCTTTTTTAATTTGGAATATGAGCATAAGCCAAATATCTAAAGAATTTAAATGGTCAACATTTGGTTTATATCAGCTCTATGGCTCCTGCGGAATCACATTTTGAATAGAGAAAGTTGTACTTTTATTTAAAATATGAATACTTCGGTAAACAGCTGCCGGCCAAAAACTTTTTGAGACACCATTCCTTGTCAAAATGTTGCGCACCATATTGAGGATTGTATGATTTTTTTGCTCACAAAAGAAATTTTGCTGAGGTGTGTAAGCTACAATATGTTTCCTCTTGATTCCATTTTCCTCACAAAATTTTGTAAATTCTTGAGAATTGAATCTCCTCCATAATCAGTAGCATCTTTCTCAACAACTACTTTAAAATGTTTAAAAACGTCAAATGCTTAAGACTTTTCTTGTAAAAAATACACCCATGTTTTACCACTGAATTCATAAATAAAGGTTAATAAGTGACTTTTACCACCATCGGAATTTTGATTTATCGGTCCACAGAAATTCGAGTGCACCAGTTCCAGCAACGCCTGTGCTCTCTAAGATTTGCCTTACGAAAATGATCTGGGAGGTTGTTTTATAACAACACAACTTTCACAAGTTCCTAAAGGAGCTGCAATTTGAGATGAACCGTTCACCATGTTTTTATGATGTAGCATTCTCAGACATAAAAATTAAGCTTCCCATATTGTAAATGCCATAATCATGCCTCACCCTTTTAATTTTGCAGAAAAACATGTATGATGACCATTGTGGAAATACAAAGGGAACTTTCTGATTCTATTCATTTTAACTTGAGAAATTAATCCATGTTTGGCATCTAGAATTATACAAACTCCATCATTATAGATATTGCATACCCTTTCTCTTTCAATTGGCTAATGCTCAAAAGATTGTTCCTCAAATCTAGAACAAAAAGAACATCAACAGTTGTTTAGCTTAAATCTCTATTGGTTTAAATTAAAACCTGTCATTTTCCTATGGCAGCAACTTTTGAGTAGTTCCTAAACATCGGTATCTCGAAAAGATTTATCCAAGAAAAAGAAAACTAAATTATATCCACTCATATGATTGCTACCGCTAGAGTCAAAGTACCATAAATTCTTATTTGTTTCCACCCTCATATGAAAACCATCAATAATGGCATCTCTTCTTATTCTTCTTGTATTGAAAATTTAGATTCCTCTCCACACACCTTAGACAAATTTGTTAAGCATTTCTATTTATAATGACTGAACTTGTGGAATCTATTGCATTCAATTTTTGCAAGACCCCGTAAAATCTTCTCATAGTTTGAGCCTTAGAGTGTGTTCAGTAAAGTGTTAATCCAGCCCTAAAAGGTTGAGAAGTGTCTTCCCAAGTGAGAAGTATCTTGAACCGTGTATAATTTCCCTAATACCAAATTCAGCCTTAAAAGGTTGTCATGTAGAGCATCGAATAATCTTTCTGTCTATACCAAATTTGCTCAAATCCGACACTCAGGCAAAGAGTTAGAGCTATTTTAGTGAGACAGTGTGCCACCTGGTACTTTAGCGCATCGCGAATCTAGACAAAATGGCAATCATCAAAATCCGGTGAGCCTCTGTGATTATGGCGCATCCTCCAAGGCTTAGTTTCAGAATTGTCAATTTTTAGTGGACCAACAGGATTCCACCACGTCGGGGTGCCTTTCCAGTTCACAACCAAGGTGGCAATGCAATTTCCACCGCGTCGCGCTGTCAAATAGTATCCCAATTGTCCAATGTCCTGTGAGCTGGCGCAATTATGGCACATCGTGCCAGCTTGTAAAATTGGGATTTTCAAATTTAATTCCAAGGGCGAAAAAGGTCTTTTCCCAACTCCTATATATACTCCTTAACACGGAATTTGGCCTCATTTTAACCCAAAAATACTAGTTTCTCTCAAAGTTGTTCAAGAAAATAGCTAGGGTTCCTAAATCAAGAGCCCAATCATCAATATTCCTCAGTTAACTTTTCAAGAATCAAGAAACTAAAGTATGCAGATGTTGATTCTTGGGTCCCTTTCATCCAAGAAACTCAAGAACCCTTTTATAAATTTCAAAGATCTTTATTTTATGGGTTTTCATGATTCATGTGAATTGAAATTGGAGTTCATGTTATTATTAAGTTTCTAATTCATGTTTTGTTGATGAGGTTTCAAGCTTTGACCCTAGTATGTGATATTCATGTGATATTTATAATAAACCCTCTTCAAATTGCTTGTTAAGTGATGTGTTTATGTCAATTAAGTTAAAAAATTATTGAATAAACAAAGCATATTCCCCATATGTTTGATAAAATACTCATGAGAAGTAATTAGAGTCATTATAGCATGTTGACTAGAAATCCCCAATTGTGTGTAAGCCCATGCATGTCAAGTGTTTGTTGAGAAGACTTAGTGAATGAATTGTGGCATGATAGCTTGAAATTCCCCAATTATGTGCTCTTTGATACATTCTAAGACTTTAATACATGCTAAGTGTTTGATGAATGAATTGTAACATGATAGCATAAAGTTTCCCAATTATGTGTTCTCCGATACATGTCAAGACTTAAATATGTGTGAAGTGCTTGATGCAAGGCCTTTTTGAATGGAGTATGATCCAATAGCATGTCCCCCTATGTTATTACATGTTTAGAATTCCTATATGCTTGAAGTGATGCCTTAGTGATTATGATGGTGAATGGTTGTCCATGGTCTTGATTATTCAAGAATGGTTATGTTTTACTTTTATGTTATCGAGTCCTGAGGGTATTTTTACCTAAAAATTTAGTTGTTGTCTAGAGCCTGTGTCAGTTTTCATGATAGTTCCAGTCGAACCATGATTCTCAGAACTCGGCAAGTTATAGAACTCTGTATTCTCAGACAGATACAGAACTTAAGAAATCTCATAATCTTTGTAATCATCCTAATCACAGTATCGCTAGTAATCTAGCCTCAGTTCTATACCCAGCTCAGATCTAGTAGTATTCAAGTGTTCAGTTCTGACCTCTATATTAATTGAGTACTCTATTCAAAGCTCAGTGTTGTTCAGTTAGATAACGAGATTCAGTAGTATTCTGTCAAATACTAAACCAAGTGAATTTAGCTTAACTCATTCAGATTATTCGAGAAACATGATCAGTATCAGATTTATCTTAGTTTGTGTTCAGTTAAGAGTTCAGAGTCTTTCAGTTGGGAGTAGGAGCTAGCACCGAGTGAGGGAAGGGATGGTGGCTCCCCGTCAAGAGGCAGAGTCTTTAGGAGAAATCCCTAAACTCCAGAACTACATCGCCAGCGTAGGATACAGAAGTCACCCATTAGCAAAGGCTGGTCACCCGTCAGATAGGCTTGACTATTATATTGCCTTAGGATTGACTTCCTACGAGGGTCACCCATTAGATAGGCTTGACCAGAGAGGTCTTTACCCATGGCATGGTATTGTTACCCTTCCAGCTGGGGTTATAGGTTAGACCCCACCAGTTGAGATTCAAGGCATATCAGTTAAGTGACTACTTCACACAGTTTTAGTTTTAGTATCAATATTCAGAAATCAGGACTGTCAGAAATAGTCATCTATCTTAGTATGGAACTCAGATAGTTCCATTGATCATGGAACACCCGTCAGATAGGCTTGGTCCCATATATAGTTATTCTATATCAGGTCTAGAGATCACCTGTCATATAGGCTTGATCTGAGTCTCATATTCAGTTGAGTAATTTCATTATCAGATCCCAAGATCACCTGTCAAATAGGCTTGATCTCAGTCTCAGATTTAGTTGAGTATTCTTGTTATCATATCTAGAGATCACCCATCAGATAGGCTTGATCTCAATCTCAGATTCAATTGAGTATTCTTGTTATCAGATCTAGAGATCACCCATCAGATAGGCTTGATCTCAGTCTCAGATTCAGTTGAGTATTCTTGATATCAGATCCCTAGATTACTCGCTAGATAAAACTGATCTCAACTCTAGTACTTAGTTATCAGTATCAGATGATTCAGTTGTTCAGTATCTCAGGCATTAGTAGTAAGTTTGGATGACAGTAAGACAATATTCGAGTTTCAGTATTTCGAGTCATGATGATTTCGGTTATGGTTTGTTCATTCATGCATATGTTCTCATTCAGTACTCTCATGATTATTCAGTTAAGTAATTGTTCATGCATAAGCCCTTGCATTTAGCCTTACCTCATCTTCATACTCAGTACATTTTTGTACTGACTTATTTGTGGTATGGTGTTTTATTTGACACCATAGGTTCGGAGGCATGAGATCCAGAGTACCCTTAGTAGCTCAGTCCCAGTCAGCAGCAGTAGACATAGCTGTGAGTCCTCTTCAGTCAAGGATGATTCTTATTTTTATTATTATCATATTAGATTTGGTTTAATTTTAGTAGACAGAGTTAGTTGGGGACATGTCCCATCAACACCACAGTTTAGGCAGTTTAGAGGCTTTTCAGATAGATGTATCAGTATTCAGTTTTAAATTTTGAGTATTTTTAGATATTTTGAACCTTATGGATAGTTTCTGCATTTATTATCTGTATTATGCAGTGTTGAGGTACAGATATCAATAGAGGGTTAGTTTGTGGTCCTTCAGTATCATGAGCATCGTGTGCCGTTTTGGTTCCAGAAAATTGGGTCATTACAATTTTAGACTTGTTTGATGACTTTGAGTTGTAGATGCCTCATTCCTTTCCTCTGCCTTGATTATCATGGTAGTAACACCACTGATGATTATACTACTACCTCAACCTCTACCTCTACCATTACCTCTATTGCACCCTTGTCCTCTAGAACGATCATCTATTGAGGCATTCAATGTCATTTTCTCCTTTTCTTGTTGAGTGATTTTTTGCTTCTGGATCAATAATGATATTTGTAGTTCATCAACTGAAAGTGTATCAATATCACAAAATTCTTTAATAAAACAAATGACAAAGTTAAATTTTGGTGTCATTGACTGAAGAATCTTGTAATTCCCTGAGACAACCCTCTGGACGTCACGCGGTGCTTAGGACCAAAAATGATCCCAAGCTAACCCTTACACTGGCATAACTCATGAGCAACTAAATAAGATACATTAATTTGAAATGAATATGCAGAAGAGAAGTCTTTACTTAGTAGGTTCAATACAAAACTATGTAAGACGATTACAACTCTGGTTATACAAAATAAAACTGAAATCAAATACATCAACTCTACTGACTGTCTATGGAGCCTATACTAATACGAATTATAGGTAGTCGGGACATGACTCCCAGCTATCCCTAATCAATACGACTGAATAAATAAAAATATTACAAGAACTATAATTGACTCGAGTCCTTGAATCAAAAGAACTCTTCACCTGCTAATTGGAAGCTGCAACCTGTCTGATTATGATGTGTTTGCTACAACTTGTAACAACATTATGAGATAATGTAGCACATAGACATATATGTGGATCAGTACTTTTAGAATGTACTGAGTATATAGGTGTGAATGCATAATTAAAATAATAACAAATGTTCATGTCAACTTTCAAATAATGCATGCTAAGTGTAAATGACTCACCTTGATGTTGAATAAAACAAAGACTACAAAATCATAACATGAGTAATGAAGCATCAGAATAATATAGAATAGGCAGAACTGAAATTGGGTATACTTTAAAATCATATAGACTGTGTGAAAAAAGACTCAACTTGATCATACATAAACTGAAAGCTGAAATCTCATAGATAATAACTTATGTAAAATAATATCTGAATAAGACTATGAGTTTTGACACTAGTTTCTAAAATCTTTACTTTTAATATTTCTTATGGGAGATTCTTCTAACTGACATAAACTATGTGAGCTATCATGGAGTCCAACGTCTTACCCACATTTGGGAGAGCTGTCCTACTCTTCCCATTGGAATAGGACCTTAACTAAAGTGATCACTATCTATAACTTCATCCATATTGGGAATTAGCTTAACCTAAGTTTTCCCGTAGTTCTGGGGTATGTGAACTTAGATGCATACCAAACTCGGTTATAAATACTACTCCATTATTGCTTAATGCTCATACTTTAGGAAATCAACCTTAAAATAGCATAAGGGTTTATAATAACAACCAGTTATGCTTTTCTTTGCTTTAAATTATAATCACGATAAACAAATGTGGATTTCATATCTTAGCTGAGGATCAAAAGATCAATTCTTGCTTTAAATCTTAAAATAAGCTTGTCATAGAATGGTTAAAATCATAATCTTCTTAATATTCCAACACTTGAACTTAGGGCTTAAAATTCATGCTTTAAACTCATGGTATTCATACCAAAACTTCATGCTCAATATAACACTTGAAATACTTCAAAAACAACAAGTCAAGATAGTGCAATCTCATTCATAATATAAATCTTATAAGTTAAAACATAAATGTAAGAACTTCTTAATATACTTAAACCTTTAAATATCATGATAATCACATGCTTCAAAAATATAGAAACTTGGGTATGAACCCCAATTCAAAACAAATAAATTGAATCTTTAAATCATGCAATATGGGAACAAGGGTGAAAGTATACCCTTGTTCATAACCCCACTACCTCAATTAAACTAATTCTTGAAGAAATCTTGAAATTGAAACTTGAATTTCTTGGGGAAGGAAGCTTGAATTTCTTGATCTTGAAAATAAAGGCTTGAATATTGGGTGAGGAACCCTAATCTTGAAGTTCTTGATATTCTTAAATTTGAATCTTTGAGACATGGGGGATGATCTTGAAGAAAATTCTAGATGGTTGTTCTTGAATGTAGGAGAGGAAGTAATGTTTTATATGTTTGAGAATTGGGAAAAATGCGCTTAATAGAGGATTTTAAGTCGTGGGGTAGGGTTTGGGGTAAGGAAAAGACTAAAATACCCCTTCAAAGTTGAATAAGAATTGCTGAAATTTCTTTAGTTGATGGCATATAACTGTAGTAGTCAACTCCTTTTCATGTTCTAGTTATGGGTAATGACTTGGCTGATGGCTTATCAACTTGTTGATAGCTTATCGGCCTAGTCGTCAACTAATTCAGAGTTAATGCCTAAGGTTGATGACTTTGGCTTATAGGTCATCAATTTGGTTGATAACCTATCAGCCTGGTCATCACCTTCTTCATAGATTCCACCTAAGGTTGACGACTTGGCTGATGGGTCATCAACTTGTTGATAACTTATCAGCCTAGTCGTCAGCTTGATGACAGATGGATATGCTAAGGTAAAATGGGCATAACTTCCCACTCTGTTATCAGATTAAGTTGAAACCAGATGTGTTGGAAATCTGACTCAAAGATATTTCATTTGATATATAGTAGGACACCTGAATCAATATATTCTAGGAGATACACTCATATAAAGTGGACCCTAGCTGGAGCATTTGTCAAAACTCTATCGATAGAAGAGTCCTCAACTCATCTTTGAGTTAGGATGGTATTGTGACCTCGATCAATATACAAAGATATTACCACACCATATATTTGATAATCACACATGTATATACATAGAATAATTGGGTTAAGTCTGTACAAAAAGGAATAACGATTTTAATTCTAGCCCAAAAATATGGGGTGTTACATTATCTCCCCCTTGTAAACATTCATCCTCAAATGAGAATGGTTACCTGGGAATACTGGGAGAGCTGAGAACATATACAAAACAAGCATGACTGAGTCTGAAACATGATACACGACTGAATTGATTTTGTGAATACATGCTATGACATGAGAATTGTTATAAGGCTGAGATAAAAATAAGAGAGACAACTTATGAGTACCCATTACTTCAAGTTGGATCTTGTTTCGTGAAGAAAACTTGAGATATTCAGTACATGAAAACTTAGGGGTATTACAACATCTCCCCCTTGGGACAGTTCGTCCTCCGAATGATACTGACTTGGCTGAAATACTAAGGAAGGGCTGAGATGAGGTTCCGAACACTTATGAGCTGAATCATGACTTAATATCTGAATCTGAAATTGATGCATGATGCAAAAACCAAGCTAAATTTGTAATTTACATGAATATGAACATTTTACCTTATGGAATGGCCTTACTCGTGAAACTTTGGGTAGTAAGACTAAATGGAAAGTTGGAAATCTATAGGAGCTTATTTGGTTGATTGCTAAACTGGATTGCAGGCTATATTGACTGTACCATACTAAATGCTCATACTCAAATGGAGTATTTCTTCAACACTCTTCTCAGAAATTCTATTAATATTAGGGAGAAAAGAATTTTGGGCATATATGAACTAGACATTAGAATAAGAAATCACAACATTGATACAACTCTATAGCATGGAACATAGACATATAAATCATAATCTAAGATAGAATTACTAGTCCTTAGCCAATGAAACTTCTTACTTTCAAGTTTAGCAGCAATTCTCAATTACTCCCTCAACTATACTATTCCCCTTAAATTCCATACTCTTTTGATTCAACTCATAATTCTCACATGACATTGAAAAATCCATCTACTAAAGTCTAAGCTGAACTAAATTCTCTCACCATGATCAAGCCTAACTCAAATCACAAGGTACACCACACGCACCATAATACTAGGCTAAACTACATGATTCAATTTTCAATATCATTTTAAAGCTAACACCCTAAGCATAACATGCCTTACCACTTCAATGACTAACTCTGAACATTTACTATGGATTCACTAAAGCATATTGTATTCATCCACTTACATCCCAACATGACATTCAAGCCTATCATTATAGCCACAAATGAACTTACAGGTAAACACCCATAAAGGCATACTTCTCATATTATCTAAACCTCTATCAATAACAACTTTCTTGAACTATTCTTAAGAAGACATACCCAGAATTCTTAACTAACTATAACATATACGAAAGAATTACCTCAATAATCCTTCATCCTCTAGACTTAGATAGAAAAAACATAAATAATCTTTCTTAATGAGGGTTATCAACTCTCTCTTATCTAAACCGTTGCATATCCATTATCATCACAACTAGCATAACATAAGAAGAGGTCACTAAAGGGCTAATACATAAGGACTTGAAGTACGAAAAAATACTGTACATAACTTTGACACTTAACTGAGGCCTATGGAATAGAATGTCAAAGGCATGGCTTCATTAAAGAGATCTAAACTGAGGACATACATAATTTAATATGAATCTCACTAGTATAATGAGTTCTGAGAACTGATCATACTCTGAAACATGAGTTCATACTTTACATAATCTATTTAACTTAAGACTGGAGTTCATAGATTTATGAAGGATGACTCGAATCACAGAGTGAAGTTGTTACTTACTTACTAGAAGCTGATGATGAACTTGAATATGTGTGAAGTTTATAAGCATTGGCCTTTGGCATGGATCTATCACGCAAGACATGAATATGGTGTGATAATGACTGAAATCCAAGGAATACTCTAGAGTAAGAAGGGAAACTATCTCATCACAACTCTTATTGACATGTATCACAATCTAATTCTCAAAACTTGATTTGGTTCTTCACTTTATCATCTCCCCTTTAGATCAAAGCTGATATTCTAAGCTTATGGGTCTACTCCACACCCTCGATACTGAGCCATAATTTCTTTGCTCTAGTGGTCTGTATATGAACGCTCACTCACCTGAATAAACTATATGTAAACAATACTAACTTCATTCTTGGACACTCTCTTAATGCATACCACCCTTAACTTTTTTTAGCTTTAATAATCATCATCATAGAATTACACTCTATTAACTCGACAAACATACCTGCTTCACTAAACACATAATCTGCCTCACTAACTCAAATCATACCAAAAGACTCAGCATCATCTACATATATCTCCTTAACGTAGACATAAAGAATACCATATAATATATGACTAGCCTTATTCACTCTTAGAAACTCATGGGCACTATCTAAGCACATATAACACGTAATAATCTTAGAAAATAATTCAATATATCACCTTGGGTACACCCCTACATCGTTCCTACGACATCATACTTAATTGTGAATAAATAAACTTAAACTATTGCATATATTATCTCAAGCCTACTCGTTTACCTCCCATACAACTTGCCACACTATCCCAAGTAATCACTTTTCCACCTTGATGATCATCCACTGTGTAAGATTAGATTATAGTACTAGTCATGATTAACCATAATTTCACACTCCATTCTTACCTATCAAAACATCAGGAAACACTAGTCCACTAGGACCTTATAATAATAATATTTGATCATAATCTTATAGTATATCTAATTACAGTCCATAAGCACATCCCTCTTCCACACATCTCTAGTACTTATCCATCCATATATCTAAACTCTCCCGCTATCTCTAAAAATATCAACCGATTTATTTTTCACATCCACAAGGAGAACCCACATTAATAATTCTTATTAATATAATACTTTTGTTAATAACCTATACTTTTCTAACATAATGAAATATCATCAAAAACTCCTTTCCTACTTTAAGTGTATTGTAATTTAACTTAAATAATAACTCCTTCCCTACCTTCCACCAAGAAACCTACAACATATTCACTAACCCTTAGTCAACACACAAGGACAAATCATCCCCATCCTACTTAATAGAAGACATAGATCTATCAATTTTTACCCTCAATAAAATGCTAACCCTAAATTTTCTTGTTAATACACTTCTAAATTCATACTTCCAACTCTAAGGATGTTCTACTACTTATGAATCATAACACCTTGAGTTACACTTTGCCTTAATAAAACTGTATTCAATACTCAAGGAAGATGCTCTCTCCTTTCATGAGCGCTATCTGTAATAAAGGGTTAACAAGGAATCGAATACACTTCTTATTTTGTCTTAACTAAATAACTTATATGGATGAGGACATAAATTTTGACTTGAGGAACTTATAACAGACTAGCGAGCTCCTCTCAATCCCCTTGTATGATATCTAAAATTTTTGATAGTAAATTTGAGAGCATCAACTTGGGAGGAATTGGAATCTACTACTCATGTTATCTTAAAAACTCATATCTAGAGAATTATGGAGTAACACAAGAATTGACAAAAGTTTCTATAAGAACAACTTTACAGCATGACCTAGAGTATGAAGAAGGAAAATATTTCTTAAATGTCCTGTAGACTCTTGAAGTAAACTACAGGCATCTCCATACTATTTCACAAGAAACTATTAGATATGTCTTCACAGACACCCTATAACACTTGCAAACCTAGCTCTGATACCAAGTTTGCAACTCCTTGAGACTACCCCTGGACATCATATGGTGCTGAGGACCACAAGTGATCCCAAGCTAACACTCATACTATCATAACTCATGAGCAACTAAATAAGATCATTAATATGAAAGTAATATGTGAAGAGAAGTCCTTACTAAGTAAAATCAATACAAAACTATATAAGACGATTACAAATCTGGTTATACAAAACAAAAGTGAAATCAAATACATCAAATCTACTATCTGTCTATGAAGCCTCTACTAATATAGACTATGGTAGCTGGGACATGACCCTAACTATACCTAATCAATACTACTGAATAAATAAAAATACTACTAGCACTAGAATTGACTCGAGTCCTTAAATCAAAAGAACTCTTCACCTGCTAACTAGAAGTTGCAACCTATCTGATTATGATGTGTGCACTACAACTTGTACCTATATTATGAGATAATATAGCACATAGATATATATATGGGTCAGTAATTTTAGAATGTACTAAGTATATAGGGGTGAATGCCTAATTAAAACAATTAATGAATATTCATGTAAACTTTCAAATAATGCGTGCTACGTGTAAATGACTCACCTTGAGCTTGAATAAAACAAAGACTGCAAAATCATAACATGAGTAATGAAGCATAAGAATAACATTGTGACCCATAAAACTTAGTTTCTAAAGGTTGTACTTTTCATTCTTTCTTCTGGGAGAAATGTAAAATAGGTGGAACTGAAATTGGGTATACTTTCAAAGCATACAGACTAAGTTTAAAAATACTCACCTTAATCATACATAAAGAAAATGTTGAAATGTAATACCCCATACTTTTCTTCACTCAATTTGACATCTATAATGCCAAGTATTAGCTTCAAGAAAGAATAATTTTCCATACATGTGCAATTTTCCAATTTTAGACCCTCTAATCCATAGAAAATTGAATTAGCTTGATTCACCTAAATCAGATAACTGAGTAAGAAGTAATGGCTATTTTAAATTTCAGTCGTAAAAGACTGTGATTTTGTAGCGAATCACGAAGAAGCTCAAAGCACAATTGTCAAAATCCAGTGAGACTTCACGATCATGGCACATCGCAGAAGAGTCCCATTTCATATTTGGAAATTTCTAGTGATTCTATGTGATATTGGCGTATCACGCCAGAGGACAAAATGGCAATCCAAAGGGGCACCACGATTTTGGCGCATCGCGGTAAAAACCCAGTTCCCTCTCGCCCTTTTCCAGTGAGCCACCATGATAGTGGCACGTTGCGGTGGCCTAATAAATTGAGATTTTTTGTTATACTTCCAGTTCTAATTTAAAGTTTAATAGGGGCATTTTGGTCAATCCCTAAGGCCTTAGTTCATGTAAAACACATCATTAAGCATATTCCAAAGCATTTTATGCTTACTTTATCAATTATCTCTCGAAAGAAAACCCTAAAGCTCAAACTTTCTCTCCAAGAAAACACAATTTCTCTATTAATTCTTTAAAATATTTAAAGATCAAGGATTCATAGTTCAAGATTAAGGATTCCCAATTCAAGAAAACTAAGAATTCATCTCCAAAGATACAATAGGAATCCAAGATTCAAGTTTTTCATCTAAGATCATCAATTAAGGTAGGTGGCATTTTTCAACAAGGATAATCCTTTCATCCTTGTGCCCAAAACTTATTTTAATTACAAATTTATTAAATTTTATGTGATTTCCTATGAAATTGAAGTTAGGTTTATACCCAATATTGCTATTTATAAGATTATGAGAATTCAAGTGATTTAGAAGTTGAGTTGCATGTTTATGTTCATATTTTCATGTATATTGCAGAAATTTCCAAATTTTGAGTTGATTTATCAATATTTACATTATCAAGCATGAACATTTTGATGTTTTGACATGAGTTTAATGCATGGGTCATTAATCCCTAATGGGAGATTGCTACTTCAAGATTATTTGTGCTAGGAGCACTCTATGATAAGATTATTCTCAAATTTTTGATAAAGATTTGACCTTTTGGTCCTAAGTTAAGATAAAGAATCCACATTGTTCATATGACTGAAGATTTAAAGAAAGAAAAGCATAATTGGTTTTCTTGTAAACCCTTGTGCTATTTTTGAAGTGAATTTCTTAAGATCCTGAGCATAAGAGTGAGAGTAGTATTTAGCACCGAGATGGGTATGTTACCAAGGTTTCTTACCCCAAAACTATGTGCCACCATTGGATTAAGATTATTCCCACTTCTACATGAAAGAATAAGATTGTGATCACTTAAGATAAGGATTTCTATTTTGATGGAAAGGGTAGAATAGCTCTCACCAATGTGGGTAAGACGTTGGACTCCAGGAATGCTCACATGATTTATGTTGGTTAGAAGAACTTTCCAAAAGATGTCCCCTACTTTTAAAAATAGTCTATTGGTTTAAATCCTTAAGATAAAAGAATATGTTTTGTAATCTATGGATTTTAAGATTCTTAAAGTCTTAAGATAAAGTATTTACCATATAGTTAACAATATAATGTAGTAGTCTTCAGAAAGAATAGATTTTAGAACTGAATGTAATGTCTCACAAGATTTATATTATATGCTTTATTGTTCATGATTTATGATCTGCAGTTTTTCAGATTTCTCAAGCCTATGTGACTTATTTACATTTAGCATGCATGATTTTATAAATTATGATAATACTTTTTACTTATTGCATTCACCTTCTATGCTCAGTACATTCCCAAACTACTGATCCACAAATACGTCTATGTGGTAAATTGTCTCATAATGTAGGTTCAGGTGCTCAGTCTCAGCCGGGTGAGTGATTTTCGAGCATCTCATCTACATCTCTACAGTTGGTGAGTCCTCATAGTTTAGGGACCTAAATATTCAGATTTCCAGTTTATTAGTAGATAATTTAGTATTCATTTTAGATAGTTTGAGTCAGCTGGGGCCTATCCTAGTGACTCTTTAGATTCAATCAGTAGAGGCTTGTCAGACTACTAGATTGAGTTTTAGATTTTAGTTGTAGTATTCAAATTTTAAGTATTTGATTTATTAGACTGATGAGATTAGGATTTTCAAATATACTTAGTTAATTCAAATGGTTTTTCGCATTTATTATGATTTTACATTCATATTCCCCTATTTTGAGATTCGGATTTGGTAGAAGGCTGTCAGGGTTAGCTCAGGACTACTTATAGTTTAGAGCATCGTGTGGTATCTCAAGAAATCAAATTTTGAGGCATTACAAACTTGGTATTAGAGCCTAAGGTTTAGAGAGTCCTAGGGAGTCAGACAAGCCGCGTTACGTAGAGTCCTGATCATCGGTGTTAAGTGTGCCATATCTATAAGCAAGAGGATATGGAGTATTTTAGGAAATCATATTTTCTTTCATGATTTATTTTGTATTCAATGTCTCTATCATCTTTTAACTCATGCTTTCATATGTTATAAAGATGCCTCCTTGTCAAGCTAACGCACGCAGAAATAATAACCAGCCACCTCAGGCCGCAGATCCTTTGAATGAGAATGTGTCATATGCAGAGTTTCGGGCTGCCTTTCAAGCACTAGCATAAGATATGACAGCTAATGTTTAGGGCAATTGTCAGGCTGCAGTCCCACTTCTGCAAGACGGGGACTTAGCTGCAGCCAGAATGCGAGATTTTATGAGAATAAACCCATCAAAATTCTTTGGGCCGAAGACAGGTGAAGACCCACTATTTTATCTAGATTAGGTGATGAAGATCACCCAAATAATATATGTTTCTAAAGAGGACAGTGTAGAATTGGCATTCTATACGCTGAAGGATATTACATATGATTCGGTAGTAATGTAAAAGAAAAGTAGAGGGGAGAATACAGCTCCCATGACTTGGCAAATATTTCAGGATGCGTTCTTAGAAAGTTCTTACCACGTGAAATGAGGGAAGCTAAGATAGAAGAGTTCATGAACCTAAGGCAGAACTCAGTGACAGTAAAGAAGTATTGCCTCAAGTTCAACCAGTTGTCTAAGTATGCCCCTAATCAGATGGCTGGCCCCAGGTCAAGCATAAGTAAGTTTGTGACCGGTGTTTCTGGGTTGGTAGTTAAGTAGTGTAGGAATACCATGCTTATTAGAGACATAGATCTTGCTAGATTGATAATGCATGCTCAGCAGATTGACGTAGAGAAGTTGAAGAAAAGAGAGAAAGTAAATAAGAAGACTAGAATAGGGCAATTTGAGTATGGCCATTCTAGATCTCAAGGAGGAAATAGTTTGCAGTTTTAGAATTATTCACCTATGCCTGCACCTTCTTCATCTAGTGCTCCTGCACCCAGAAATAGGCAAGAATAGTGGGGTAAGTCTTTTATGTCTGGATCTCAAAATAGTATAAGTGGTAGGCCCAGTTATCATCCATATGCTAAGTGGGTATGACCTATCCTAGTGAGTGTTTGTGCGATAGAAAAGGTTGTTATGGTTGTGGCCAATCGGGTCGCAAAATCAAAGAGTGACCGTATGCCAGACAGGGAAATAGGGACGTCCATCCCCAGACTCAAGCCACTTGTGCACTAGCTCCTCTAGGTCGCCCAACCCCTCCTTAGGGTGCATCATCCAGTACCGGTGGTGTTCAGCGCCAGAATCTATTTTATGATTTACCATCCTGCCAGAAGTAGGATGATTCACCAGATGTTATTACTAGTATGCTTTGTGTCTTTCATCTAGATGTTTATGTGTTGTCCCTGAGTTGAGTTTCTATTATGTGACCTCGTTAGTTGAAGTAAATTTGGAGATATATTCTGAATAGATCCCTGAGACTTTCTTGGTTTGTACCCCAGTAGGTGAGTTAGTTGTTGCCAAATAAATTTATAAAAAGTTTCCTATCACTGTCCTTCATAAGGTCATGTTAGCAGACCTAATACAGTTAGATATGGTTGATTTTGATCTTATCCTTGGTATGGATTGGCTTCATTCCTATTATGTATCTATTGATTTTTACACCTGTGTGTTAAAGTTTCAATTCCCAGATGATCCAGTCTTTGAGTGGTAAGGTAATTCAGTGTCTCCCAAAGGTCATTCATATCTTATCTTAAAGCCCAAAAGTTGATTTCCAAAGGGTGTATCTTCCATCTAGTCAGATTTAAAGACACTAAGTCTGAGACTCTAACAATTCAGTCTGTCCAAGTGGTCAATGAGTTTCCTGAAGTTTTTCTGGAAGATCTCCCAAGGGTACCTCCCGATAAAGAGATAGAATTCGGTATTGACCTTCTTCCAAATACTCAGCCCATATCTATTCCTCCTTATTGTTTGGCTCTAGCCCAACTTAAAGAGTTAAAGAAGGAGCTTAAAGATTTTTTAGATATAAGTTTCATGAGGCCCAGTGTTTAACCATGGGGCACTCCTATCATATTTGTGTGAAAGAAAGATGGTACTTTACGAATGTGCATTGAGTAAAGTCAACTAAATAAGATCACAGTCAAGAACAAATACCCTCTACCTAGAATTGATGACCTATTTGATCAAATCCAATGTGAATGTTATTTCTCAAAGATAGACCTTAGATCTGGCCATCATCAGCTTAAAGTAAGGGAATGTGATATTCCAAAGACAACTTTCAGAACTCGTTATGATTATTTTGAGTTTTGAGTCATGTCTTTCGGTCTAACCAATGCCCCAGTAGCTTTCATGAACCTCATAAACTGAGTGTTCAAATAGTATCTAGATATGTTTATCATAGTATTTATAGATGATATCCTTGCGTACTTCCGCAGTGGGGATGAGCATGTAGATCATCTAAGAATTGTCTTACAAACTCTTAGAGATTATCAATTGTTCTCCAAATTCAGAAAGTGTGAATTTTGGATAAGATCAGTAGACTTTCTCGGTCATATTATTTCCTCTAATGGCATTAGATTTGGTCCCCAAATGACTGAAGTAGTAAGAAACTAACCTAGGCCCATTTCTCCATCAGACATTAGAAGTTTCTTGGGTTTAGATAGCTATTACCACTATTTTGTTAAAGGTTTCTCATCTATTCCATCCCCTATGTCTAGACTAACCTAAAAAAGATTAAGTTTCAGCGGTCAGATTTCTGCAAGAATAGCTTTCAGGACCCAGTCTTAGCACTACCTGTAATACCTCGTACTTCTATTTAGCTTAAATTTGTCTGAAAGATGTCAAAGACTTATTTTAAAGATGAATCCACTTTTATACATATGGTATTTTCAATATTTTCACTTTTTATCATATGGTAAATTGAATAATCTTTCCATCGATACCAAATTCACCCAAATCCAACACCCGGGCGAAGAGTTAGAGCCTTTTTAGTAAGGTAGTGTGCCACCTGAGCCATCAACACATCGCAGAGTAGGCCAAAATGGCAATTGTCAAAATCCAGTGAGACTCCATAATTATGGCACATCGTGCCATGGCTCAAATTCAGAATTGTCCTTTTCCAGTATCTCAGTGCTATGTCTCCGCATCACGCCAAGGATGAAAATTGAGAAATTTTCACAAAAATTAAAATACATGTCAAAGGGTTAAAAGGGTCAATTTGCCACCCTATTTAAACCCAATAACACATGATTTATCCATTTTTCACCCAAAACATAGTGTTTCTCTCAAAAAACAAGCTAGGGTTTTCAATTGGGAATTCAAAATCAAGACAATTCTAGAATCTATCCACCAATCTTCACCAAATCAAGAATTAAGGTATGCACAATGTTCATTCATGGATTCCTTTCATCCATGAAGCTCAAGAATCAAGTTTTAAATCTTTTATTGTGAATATTTTATTGTGGGTTGATTATGTCCATGTGATTATGGTTGTATGATTCCCAAGTTGGAATCTTTAAGTGTTGTTCATGAATCTATGATAGTATGTGGTCTAAAATATGTGAAATTAAGTTGAAATACGGAGTTTTGTTGTATTAATTTGATGGTCATGACTATGCCCTAAGTCGTGCATCCTAGGTGTTTGATAAAATGCCTAGGAGAATAAAAATTATGCAATATAGCTTAATTATGACCTAAGTGATAAATGCATGCTTTACCCTATGATCAAGAATGACTTCCATGATATTGTATGCATTATGAATGGTTGAGGGAATGTCCATGAGAATAGGTTGATAAAAGTATGACATGTTTATATGCAATTCCATTCATGTACAATACTATGATAACCATGTGCTTCATGAAATCCCCAAATTAATGTATTATGAGTTATTGATATTGGTCATGTGTTCAAGAAATGTCATGTTCTATCAGTTTCATGCTATCGAGTCCTGGGAGTATTTGTACTCGATAATTTAGTTGTGTGCTTAGAGTCACTGTCATGTTTTCACGATATCCTCAGTCAATCCATGTTCAGTAGAATTCAGTCAGTCATGTGACTCAGGAAAACTCAGTAAACTTAGTAATCCATGTAATCCTAGAAATCTCAGTAATTCAGTAATCTCAGTAGTATTCTGTCAGTCAATGAAACTCAATGAACTCAGTCCAGTTTAGTTCAATTAATCATGTTCAGTATCTATTCAGATAGGAGTATGACTTAGCACCGAGTGAATCCAAGGATAAGGACACACACTGACAGTTGAGGTGTGATCCTTAGAAGTAATCCTTAAGTTCCAAAACTATGTAGCTAGCATAAGTTAAGACATTAATACTAACAGATGAGGGTTGATGAGGTGGCTAAACACTATCAGATTAGGGTCCCACCATTCTCTTTTGGGGACACTGTCAGATGAGGGTCACCCACAGCTTGTCCTTACCAGTGGCGCGGTATTGACACCATTCTAATTGGGGTTACAGATTGGACCTAAACTCATCAATAATAGCTTATTAGGTGCATTTTGGTTAGATAAATTATCCCACAGTTTCAGTTACAGAATTAGGATTGTCAGATACAATAGCTCAATCTTAGTAATAGAACTCAGATAGTTCTTCCGATATCAAGACTGTCAGATACAGTCACTCAGTACAGTATGGAACTTAGCTAGTCCCATCAGATTTTAGGACTGTCAGACACAGTAACCCAGCTAATAGAATGTTAATTATATGAAATTCATATTACCAATATTCATATTTTAGGACTATCAGATACGGTTAATCAGACCAGTTCTTCATAATCAAAACTATCATAAACAGTCATTCCTTTATCAGTAATATGACATCAGTTCCTCAATACTTAATAGACTCAGTCATTCAGTATCCCAGTATTAGTACTCAGATATCAGTAAATCCATATTAATCGAATTCATGTGTCAGTGTTATCATGAATTTAGTTATAGTCTCTTATTCATGCATGTATTCTCACATTCATGTTATTCAGTCAATTAGTATTGTTCATGCATATTAACCCTTTCTTTTAGCCTACCTCACTTTCATACTAGTATATTCAATGTACTGGTGTATTTGTGCTTTGGTGTTTTATACCATAGGTTTAGAAGCATGAGCTCCCGAGCATCCTTAGTAGATTGGACGTTTAGAAGCCAAGATTATAGTGACTCCTCATTATTCGAGTATAACATGATTATTTTTATTACTTTATTATTTTAATAGTTCAGCGTTAGTTGGGGACATGTCTTATCAACTTCATAAGTTTTAGACAATTTAGAGGCTTTCAGACTATAACATATTTTAGATAGTTTATTTCAGTTTTAGGTATTGTTATACCCCATTACAAACATTGTTTTATATTCAGTATTAGTTCAGTTTTGAACCTTATGGCCTTACAGCTTATATTTCACATAATTATAGTATATTATTCAGTGCTGAGTTACAAATATCAGTCATGGGTTAACTTGTGGTACTTTGGGGTCATGAGCACTATGTAGAATTTTGGGTACCAGATTTGGGGCGTTACACTACCAAATGATATGGATTGATTCGTATTGTGATGCCCCTAGAGTTGGCTTGGGTTGTGTGTTGATGTAGAGAGGTAAGGTCATAGTCTATGCCTCTAGACAACTTAAGCCTCATGAAAAGAATTACCCAACCCATGATCTTGAGTTAGCTGTTGTGGTGTTTGCTTTGAAAATCTGGTGACATTATCTGTATGGTATACATGTTAATGTGTTCACGGACCATAAAAGCTTGCAGTATGTGTTTAATTAGAGGCAGTTGAATCTCTATTAGAGAAGTTGGTTGGAATTATTAAAGGATTATGATATGAGTTCGTTGTATTATCCGGGTAAGGGCAATGTATTGGTAGACACCCTCAATAGATTGTCTATGGGCAGTGTTGCTCATGTAGAGAATGATAAGAAATAGTTAGCTTAAAAAGTTCAGCGTTTGGCTAGATTGGGTGTTAGGTTGGTTGATTCAGCTGAAGGGAATGTTTGGGTTCATAGTAGGTTTGAATCTTCCCTAGTTTTGGAAGTGAAGGAAAAGGAAGACAAGGATTCAACTTTGGTCAAACTGAAGGAGTCAGTTAAAGACCAAAAGGTAGAGGTTTTCTCCCAAGAGGGAGATGGTATGTTGAGATACCCAAGTAGATTGTTTGTGTCATGTGTTGATGAGTTGAGAGAGAGAATTATGGCTGAAGTGCATAGTGCGCATTAGTCGATACATACAGGAGACACTAAGATGTATCGCAACTTGTGGAAAATCTATTGGTGGAGTGGTATGAAGACAGATATAGCAAAGTTCGTAGCTAAGTGTACAACCTTTCAACAAGTTATGGTAGAGCACGAAAGACCTAGTGGTAGGTTGCAAGAGTTTGGCATCCCCACTTGGAAGTGGGAAGAGATAAATATGGATTTTGTGATCGATTTACCCTATTCGCATTATCATCATGATTCAATTTAGGTTATTATAGATAGATTGACTATGTCGGCGTATTTCTTTCTAGTTCATACGTCCTATACAATTGAGGATTATGCTAAGTTGTATATTCGGGAGTTGGTCAGATTGCATGGAGTGCCTTTGTCCATTATCTCAGATAGGGGTACTCAGTTTACCTCTTAGTTTTGGAGAGCTTTTCAGAAGGGTCTTGGTACCTAAATTTATCTTAGTTTAGCTTTCCACCCTTAGACAGATGGTCAAGCAGAGAGTAACATCCAAACTCTAGAAGACATATTAAGAGCATGTGCTCTTGATTTCAAAGGTAGTTGGGATGAGCATTTGTCATTTATTGAGCTCGCTTATAATAACAGTTACCATTCTAGAATTCAGATAGTCCCATTTAAGGCTCTTTATGGGAGGAGATGTAGATCGCCCATAGGTTGGTTTGAAGTGGGTGAGGCTTCTTTTCTTGGGCCTGATAAATTATTTGAAGCTATGGAGAGAGTTAAGTTTATTAGAGAAAGATTGAAAATAGTCCAGAGTCATCAGAATTCATATGCAGATGTGAGAAGAAGGGACCTCAAGTTTGAGGTTGATGATTTTGTATATTTGAAAATACCACCCATGAAAGGGGTGAAGAGATTTGGCAAAAGGGGAGAGCTTACTCCCCGGTATATTGGCCCTTATAGAATTCTGAGTCATGTTGGGAAAGTGACTTATAAGCTTGAGTTGATCGCATACCTATCAGCTGTTCATCCTGTATTCCACGTCTGTATGCTTAAGAAGTGCATCGATGACTCCACTATTGTAGTTCCTTTAGAAAGCTCAGATATTTAGAACAGCCTTTCATACGAAGATATTCTAATTGAGATTTTAGATCATCAGATCCATAGACTAACGAATAAAGAAGTTCCCTTAGACAAAGTTCTTTGTCAGAATTAGTTTGTTGAGGGCGCTACTTGGGAAGCAGAAGAAGATATGCGAGCCAAGTACCCTCACCTCTTCTCCATAAACCCATATTTAGCCAAAGGTAATACTCTTCCTTAATTCTATTCTTTTCTAATCACAGATTTACCTATATAGTTTTCCTCATGTAAGTTCATGAACTCACAAAATTACTCAAAACCTCAGAATAATTTAGATTTAGTTTCACAATTTATTTTAGTTGTGCATGCTATGATATATCCTCAGATTCCTCGGTATTCTTAGTATAACTAGTAACATTTGAAGATGGATGTTTCCAATGGGGAGATATTGTAATACCTCATACTTTTCTTAACTAAATTTGATGTCTAGAATGTCAGGTGTTATCTTCAAGAAAGAATGTCTTTCTATACATGTGAAATTTTCCAGTTTTAGACCCTTCAATGCTTAGGAAATTGAATTATCTTTCCAACGATATAAGAATCGCCTTAATCCGATAACCGAGTACGAAGTTATGGCTATTTTAAGTTTCAGTTGTACAACACTATTATTTGTGCCCGTAGCGCATCGCAGAGAAGCGTAAAATCACAATTGTCATAATCCAGTGAGACTCCATGATCATGGCGTGTCGTGGAGGAGTCCTATTTTACATTTTGTAATTTCCAGTAAGCCTACGCATTATTGGCATGTCGCGCTAGAGGCCAAATGGCTATCCAAAGGGGCACCACAGTTGCGGTGCTTCGCGGTGAAAGCCCAGTTCCCACTCGTCCTTTTTCAGTGAGCCACCAAGATAGTTGTGCGTCACGGTGGCCTAGTAAATTGAGATTTTTGGTCATTTTTTCAATTCTGATTTAAAGTTTAATAGGAGCATTTTGGTCAATTTCAAAGGGCTCAGTTCGTGTAAAACACATCATTAAGCATATTCCAAAGCACTTTATGCTTATTTCATCAATTCTCCCTCAAAAGAAAATCCTAAATCTCAAACTTTCTCTCCAAGAAAACACAATTTCTCCATTAATTCTCCAAAATATTTCAAGACCAAGGATTCATAGTTTAAGATTGAGGAAGCCAAATTCAAGAACTCTAAGAGTTCATCTCCAAAGACACAATAGGAATCCAAGATTCAAGATTTTCATCTAAGATCATCAATTAAGGTATGTGGTTTTTTTTTTACAAGGATAATCCTTTCATCCTACTTATTTTAATTACAAATTTACTGAATTTTATATGATTTTCCATGAAATTGATGTTAGGGCTTATATCCAATATTACTATTTATAAGATTATGAGATTTCAAGTGATTTAGAAGTTGAGTTGCTTGTTTATGTTCATATTTTCATGCATATTGCTGAAATTTCCAGATTTTGAGTCGATTTATCAATATTTACATTATCAATCATGAACATTTTGATGTTTTGACATGAGTTTAATGCATGGGTCATTAAGCCCTAATTAGAGATTGATATTTTAAGATTATTTGTGCTAGGAGCACCTTATGATATGATTATTCTTGTATTTTCGGTTAAGATTTGACCTTTTTATCCTAATATAAGATAAAGAATCCACATTGTTCATATGACTTGGGATTTAAAGAAATAAAAGCATAATTGGTTTTCTTGTAAACCCTTGTGCTATTTTTGAAGTGGTTTTCTTAAGATCCTGAGCATATGAATGGGAGTAGTATTTAGCATCGAGATGGGTATGTTTACAAGGTTTTACGCCCCAAAACTACGTGCCTCCATAGGATTAAGATTATTCCCACTTCTACGTGGATGAATAAGATTGTGATCACTTAAGATAAGAAGTTCTATTCTGATGGCAAGGGTAGAATAGCTCTCCCCAATTTTGGTAAGACGTTGGACTCCATGAATGCTCACATAGTTTATGTCGGTTAGAAAAACCTCCCAAAATAAGTCCCCTACTCTTAAAAATAGTCTATTGGTTTAAAGCCTTAAGATAAAAGCATATGTTTTGGAAGCTTTGGTTTTTAAGATTCTCAAAGTCTTGAGATAAAGTATTTCCCATACAGTTGATAAGATAATGTAGTAGTCTTCAGATAGAACAGGTTTTAGAACTGAATGCAATTGCTCATAAGATTTATATTATATGCTTTATTGTTCATGATTTACGATCTGCAGTTTTTCAGATTTGTCAAGCCTATGCGAGTTATTTACATTTAGCATGCATTATTTTATAAATTGTGATAATAGTGTTTACTTATTGAATTCACCCCCAAATGCTTAGTACATTTCCAAAGTACTGATCTACATATACGTGTATGTGCTACATTGTCTCATAATGTAGGTTCAGGTGCTCAGTCTCAGTTGGGTGAGTGATTTTTGAACATCTCATCTACATCTCTGCGGTTGGTGAGTCCTCATAGTTTGAGGACTTAGCTATTCAGATTTCCAGTTTATTAGTAGATGATTTAGTATTCATTTCAGACATTTTGAATCAGCTAGGGCCTATCCTAGTGACTCTCTAGATTCTGTCAGTAGAGGCTTGTCAAAATACTAGATTCAGTTTTAGATTTTAGTTGCAGTATTCACATTTTCAGTATTTACTTTATCAGACTTATGAGATTAGTATTTTCTGATATACTCAAATAATTCAGACATTTTTTTGCATTTATTGTGATTTAACATTCATATTCCCCTATTTTGAGATTCAGATTTTGTAGAAGGCAGCCAGGGTTTGCTCAGGACTTCTTGAAGTTCGGCGCACCGTGTGGCATCCCAGAAAATCAGATTTTGGGGTGTTACCTGAAATCTCATAGATAATAATTTATGTAAAACAATTTCTGATAAGACTGTGTGTCTTTACACTTAGTTTCTAAAATCTTTATTTTTAAGGTTTCTTATGGGAGGTTCTTCTAACTGACATAAATCATGTGAGCTATTATGGAGTCGAATATCTTACCCACGTTAGGGAGAGTTGTCCTACCCTTTCCATCCGAATAGGACCTTAACAAAAGTGATCACTATCTATAACTTCATCCATATTGGGAATAAGCTTAACCTACGTTGGCTTATAGTTCTAGGGCATGTAACCTTGGACTCATACCCAACTTAGTACTAAATACTACTCCATTATTACTTAATGCTCATACCTTAGGTAATCCACCTTAAAATAGCATAAGGGTTTATAATGAACACTAGTTATGCTTATCTTTCCGTTAAATTATAATCAAGATAAACAAATATGGATTCCATCTCTTAGCTGAGGATCAAAAGATTAATTCTTGCTTGAAATCTTGAAATAATCTTTTCATAGAATGCTTAAAAGCATAATCTTCTTGATTTCTCAACACTTTAACTTGTGGCTTAAAATTTGTGCTTTAAACTCATGGTAATTCATATAAAAACTTCATCCTTAATATAACTCTGAAATACTTCAACAACAATAAGTTAAGATAGTGAAATCACGTTCATAATATAATTCTTATAAGTTAAAACATAAATGTAAGCACTTCTTGATATATTTAAAACTTTAAATCTCATGATAATCACAAGCTTCAAGAATATAGAAACTTGGGTATGAACCCTAATTCAAAACAAGTAAATTAAATCTTATTATCATGCAATTTGGGCACAGGGGTGAAAGGATACCCCTGTTCATGACCCGACATACCTTAATTAAATAAATTCTTGAAGAAATATTGGAATTAAAACTTGAATTTATTGGGGAAGGAAACTCGAATTTCTTGATCTTGAAAAGAGAGGCTGGAATTTTGGGTGAGGAACCCTAATCTTGATGTTCTTGAATTTGAATCTTGAGGCTTGGGAGATGAACTTGAAGAAAACCCTACATGGTTTTTCTTGAGTGTGGGAGAGGAAGTAACATGTTATGTATTTGACAATTGGTACAAAAATATGCTTAATAGAGGATTTTAAGTCGTGGAGGCAGGGTTTAAGGTGAGGAAAAGACCAAAATAACCCTCTAAAGACGAATAAGAATTGCTGAAATTTCTTTAGTTGATAACTTGATGGATGGCTTATAAACTTGGTTGATAGACTATTAGCTTAGTCGTCAACTCCCTTTCATGTTATGGTTATGGGTGACGACTTGGCTAATGGCTTATCAACTTGTTGATAGCCTATCAGCCTAGTCGTCAACTCTTTTAGAGTTACTGCCTAAGGTTGACGACTTTGGCTGATGGATTGTACACCTAGTTGATAACCTATCAGCCTGGTCATCACCTTCTTCAAATATTCTTCCTAAGGTTAACAAATTGGCTAATGGGTCGTCAACTTATTGATAACTTATCAGCCTTGTCGTCACCTGGATGATAGATGGATATGCTGAGGTACAATGGGAATAACTTCCCACTCCATTATTGGATTAAGGTGAAACTAGATGCGTTGGAAAGCTAACTCTTAGATATTTTATTTTATATTTAGTACGACACCTGAATTGATATATTTTGGGAGATACACTCATCAAAAGTGTACCCTAGATGGAGCATTTGTCAAAACTCTATCGATAGAAAAGTTCTCAACTCTTCTTTGAGTTAGAAGGGTATTGTGACCTCGATCAATAGACAAAGATATTCCCACACCATATATTAGATAATCACTCATGTATATACATATAATAATTGGGTTCAAGTCTATACGCATATAAACAAAGATTTTAATTCTAGTCTGACAATGTGGGGTGTTACAAATCTTCTCATTAATTGTAACTTCATGTGACTTATCACTGTAGATTTGCATTTTGTTGACAACTGTCATCACCAGTGAAAAATAGTCAATAATTGAATCTCCAGATTTCATTCAAAGATTTTGAACTCCAAATAAACTACTTCAAGTTGCTGCCTCTTTCCCTAGTTTATCATGGATATTTCTTTTTCATGGGGTGTAAATTCTACTTAGAGGTGTCTTTTGAAAGAATAGTTTCCAAGATTGAATGATCAATTGCCTGGAAAACATAATTGTTTGTCTTGAGGTCCTTCACCTTTGTTACTTGTGCATCTGCTCTTTGTGCATCTAACACTATTGTGCCATCTGTTGGTTCTAGTATGCCATCAAGAACCACTTGCCAGTACTCCTTTGAACATAGAGAATTCTCCATCAACATTCTCTAATGGTCATTGTGAACATCAACGAGAGGAATAGATGCCTGCATTATGTTTTCTAAAGCCATAGGTTCACGTTCCTACTTCAATTTTACTTATGCCTTTCTCTCACAAAACTAGCTCTCATACCACTAATGAAAAAAGACTAAAATTTAGGAGAGAAAAAAAAATTAGGACTCTATTCAATTTTCTAAGATTTGCATACATTTAAAGTACAACAATTGATCTCTTTAAATAAAGTTTTACTGATGTAAAATTAAGATAGCAATTCCTACTATTACTCAACTACTAACAAACACAAAAGATTTAGCTACTTTTATTCACAAACTACTAAGTTGCTATAGACCCGGTCAACTAAAACACTAACAACAACTGAAAGAGAAAACCAATAACCAACAAAGGTAGCATACAATAGGCCTCTATCATAGAAATAGCTTAGTCCAACAGGCATAAGAAATTCATGTTCAAAGAATGTTGACTCGCACTCAGAAAATAGTGAAGACTCAATCAATACAAAATATTTCTCATTGTATGCTATCAAATTTTAAGTGCCATATACTTCATTCCTTTAAGTACCCTTAATTAGACCTTGTAGTACATATTTCCATAAGCCTCAATGTTCTTCCAACAAAAATAATGATGTTATCATATTATCCTTCTTAAGTAAGTCAATAATATTTAATTGGCGTCATAGTCCATTCTACAACTACCTCCTTACACACAACATGCACCTTACTACACTTTCAACTTCATCAATGATTGTCATTCCTTCCCAAAAATAACTTTATAATCTTGCCCATAGGTGGTGTCATCACTTGAGCCTTACAATTCTTGTTCATCACTTACCCACACAACACAAATGGAATTTGAAAAGAATTGGTACTTATGGCTCTCAATTGCATAAACGATCGTAGAATGAATGGATAGCTTCTTCAAGGTTTGTGTACCCTCCCATAATAGATGTCGTTGTTAAAAAATTCCATTATATAGTACAAAGTTTTACAAGCTCAAAATTATTTATCAGGAAAACCAACACCAGTGCCTTAACTTGACCAAGCGGACCAACACTGTATAAACTTATGAACATGATAAATACATACATAGGGAATAAAAAGCTTCTTATAAAGTATTAACTACATATTAGGTGGATATTTAGAATAAAAAAAAGAGATGATGTAAGAAAAAGGACATGTGAGACTTTATTAGGAATTTTAAAAACAAAATGTGACATGTGTATGTTGTCTATGAGGCTATATTAGGAATTTTACAAAATAAAACATGACATGAATATGGTGTCTATGGATCTTCAAAGTCACGCAAGAGAGAAAGTAATACTGAGGTCCAAAGATAAACAAAAGGTAATAGCATAAGCATAAATTCCCTAGATCATAGATGGGGCTCACCAAAAACTAATGGAATGAGTGTAGCACCTAGCAAGGATCTATACCACCCTAAGAGTCCATACACGCTTCATATAGAGATGCAGTATCCTAATAAAAGGAAGTAAGTATATTTGAAATAGTACTGCAATGATGAGAGGAACCCAAATATTATAAAAGCATATCAAACAAACTAAGAAAATCTAATTGTGCCAACACCTACTTATTGCTAAACTGTTTATTTTTCTATCAAAATTGTCACGATCGTAAAATAGGTCTTGATGTCACTTATCACAGCTCAGCCTTGATAAGTGGGGCAATCACCCAAACTGATAGAGGAAAACAAAAAACAACCATAATAAAATTCAAGGCGAGAGTTCTAGAAAGAAGTCAGACCCATACAAGCATAATAATAGTGAAAGTCGAAATGAAATATCATAAATAATCAAAAACTTGGTGTCATAGTGTAAGAGAGTCGAGTACAACATCTAGAAATTTAAAATACATATCTTTCTTTGAAACTTAAATAAAGACAAGTAAGGATAGATGAGGTTCGAACAGTCTCAAACTCTAAAACAAATTAGTACCTCAAAATTTAGAATCTCTGCACAAAATCATCCGCCACGTGAGGTGCTCATACTGGATTTTAAAAGGGCACAAGATGAATTAGTATGGTCCATGTGTACTCTATAGGTATCATAGGCTGACTGAGCAATGCAAAAAATAAGATATGTAAAATCAACACTATGAGCACATTACCTATAAGTAGAAAAGTCTCAAACGGTATTTCACACTATTTACACAAACAGTTGTAGTGGATATATATCCACAAAAATTGAAACAATAAAGATATAGAAAAAAATACACTAAGACTAAGAACAAGTCACGGAAACTAAATAAAACATGAAAAATGTGAAAATAGTAAGAGGAGGGGTGAATTACTCCTTTTTTAATTAGACAACCGACTTCCTTACACAGATAGTCGACTATTGATTATAGAATGAAATATTCAGGAAGAAAAGTATTGAATGAAAATAACAACAGATGTTTTTACAGGTTGGTACCTCTAATATGTATTACTGTAGTCCCCTTAGGTTGCAAGGGATTCTACTAGTTCTTTGTGAATAAATCAAAGTACAAGGATTGACTCAAGGATTTTGTCTATGAATTACACTCTTTATTCATTCTTGCTTTTATACAATAACTCACCAACTATGTGTTTCTATCCTTACTTTTTAACTATATAATAAACTTTAATAGAATACAATACTCGGATAAAGTAGAGCAATGAACTTGATAAGGTTGAGACAAGTGCATGTCCTTTCCATTTGACTTCCAATACTTATATAGTAGTGATTGGACTACTACTAGCCATTGGAAGCTTGATATAGAAGGCAACCCAAGAAATTTTTCTTCTTAGTAAATTGAATAAGAAGTATTTAATTTACATGAATAAGTAAAGACTAAAAGGAAAATCTAACCAAGTAAAATCTAAACAAAAGAGAGAGAAAGGCATGGGAATCCCATGATTTAACAAGTCTATTAAATACAACAATTCTTTCTTTTGTGTGGAATATCTTTATTCATTAAATGCAAAAATTCATCCTTCTTTCGTGGATTATCATCTCGGGTGTTTTCTTCCCTTTTTAGAATTACTAAGGATTTCTTCTTAATCCTAAATCCCGACAAAGCAATCGTGAAATCAATCATCAAAACTTAACATTATTAATCTCCCTTTTTTTATGGATGACAATAATTAAGTAAGCAGATTGTCCTGTAAGACTCTCTAGTAATTTGTTGGCATTTGCTCCCCCTGAATAGGTGAGTCTATTATGAAATTGCCCCTGTAAAGAGGATTACATACTATTCTCCCCCTTTGACATCAATCAACAAGGAAGAAGTATAGATAGATAAAATTGGGAAATATCTACCATGATGCAAACTAAAAGTATGTATGGGCTTAAGCCCATATACAACCCCCCCAAAAAAATATAACCATTGCCCATAAATATCAATTATCACTAAGAGGAAAATTTTCAAAAAAAGTAATCCAGAGTTTGAGTAGTGGCATCCTACAGATTAATGAACAAAGTTGCAATGGTGGTGGAGAGGGAATAAGTGGTAGGTTGAATCTTAGCTGAGAGCTTTGTTTCCTCCTTGATGACTTTATCCAACTTGACATAAAGACGAGCAACATTAGTTCCAATTTCTTTTCTTATGTCTTTGATCTTGTCCAGCTAAAAGTGATAGAAAGTAAATGATCTTTCTTAGGTGTCAAGTTTAGAATTAATTTCCAATAGATGCAGCTCCACATCTAAAAATACAGTACCCAAAGGATGAAGGGGAGGAAAAGAATGAAACTTTGGAGAAGAAGGGGTCCTAATAGAGCAACTTTTAGATTTTCTAACCCACACATAATCATCTAAAAAATAACTTATATTGGCAAAAGCAGTTATATTATAGAATTGATAAATAGAGATGAAGGGTACAACACCAAGAGACATATCACATGCTTCTAAGATTTGAGTAATAATCAGTGCATAAGGAAGACTTAATGGATCAAGAGATCATATAATTGATAATGATGGATAAGATATGAATCTTACACTAAGTGGCAATGTAAAACATGATTAAAGTATCATGTTGGGAGAGAGTGGAGAGAGATCCATCCTAAAATAGCAGAATTATGGGCATAATATGACAAATAACAAAAAATTTAAAAAGAAATATTTAGGAAAAAGAATAGAGGGATGAGAATCACAGTTATCCAAAGCAATAACATGTTTAGTATCATCAAGGAGCACATCAAAATTAGACAGTCGGGGATTTTTAGAGATGGTAGAAAACCCTAAATAGTTTATATCAACTATAGCATAAAATATAGCATAATCAAGAAATGTATATTTCCTTATGATGAGGGCTACCAACTCACCAGGTCTGATATAACACAAATTTGCATAAAACATACGAACAAGGGGCTCAAAAGCATGCTAAAACACCCTGGGTTTTAGCCCATAGAAAATTCCTAAGTTTTTAGCTTCCTATTGATCATACGACTCACCATACGAGTCGTATAGTGAGGGTACGGTTATGTGACCCCACCTTATGGCTATATTTTAGTGGTATGGGTCGTATAGTTTAGTGATGGGTCATTGGGTTGATCCTTCACATAATCTAAAACTTAGTGACTTGACTAGGATCTGATTTTGAGTTTCTTAATATGATCTATGAAAAAAATATGAATTGTATAGTGTAGTCGTATATTTTTTCTAGTGTCCAACCCCTTAGATTCTATCTTGGATATGACTTATGGGTACGAATCATATGTTATGGGTACGAGTGAAGTGAGGGGAGTCATATGGTGGACAGTGTGTAGAAGTCCAACTTTCTGTTCTGGGTACGACTTGATGATACCACTCATATGATGTGGGTATAAGTGAAGACCGAACCCACCTGTGGGAATTTTCATAGTTTAAGTTGGGTGTATTCTGGGCATTTACCCTCTTAACTTCTTTTGACCCCATGACTTAAAACACTTTTGGAACTTTGTTAACCTACTATTCCCAAATCAAACACTATAAAATCTCTCACAAGCTCTTAGTTTAAGAAAATACTAGGGTTTTTTTAAGGTGGTCAATTAAGGCTTTCAAAGGTGGTATTTTGCTATCTTATTTGGTATCTAAGGCATTTTAATCCTCACTCATTGTTAGTTCAAACTAAAAACATGATTTACTCAATTGTTTTCATGGCATTAATGTTTGTTTTCATTGCTTTTGAAATATATGTTGGGGTTTTGGTTACTAATGGTTGGATGATGTTTTCCTATGTTCTATTTATGGTTTTCATGTTATAATATTGGTTTGAACATGTGGTTTCTTGGGAATGTCTAATTTTTTCTTGGCTTCGATTTTGGACACTATATGTGCTTAATATGTTTCGTAAAATGACAACGAGAATATTTTTGGACATATAGTTTGACTTTTATTGAAAAATTTGCATTTCATAAGATGGCAATAGAACTTAAATTGGTTTAAATGGTTTTAATTGGATTGGCAAGGCCTTGGTGTATATGGCTTGGCTTAATTGGAATACTTGTGGGGTACATGGGAATCCCCTAGGTATTGGCTAATGACATTGCTTTCAAGCTGTAGTTGGTATGACGATACCACTTCATAATGCCATGGTAGTTAACTTCTAGAATTGGTGGTTTGGTTATGTGCTAAAGGTTTTAATTGGGCAATAATGGTGAGTTATAATATCTAACCATGAAGGTATGATTCCAATGGATGGACACTTAAAAATCATGTTTTCCAACATAAAGGTAGTTATGCTGACCATATACTTGTGTGGTAAATAGGAATCCCCTAAGTTTATACTTGTATATATGTATCATGGAGAGCGAAGGGTACACAATAAACCCTTGCCCCTATGATATCTTTGATTTGTGCGGCTACATGCACTGGGGCCTATTCAGAGGTCAACACTAGACCCATATAGCCCATGAGCAATTTTAGGACGGTCAATCAACACAACCCAGGTTAAAGATTTAAATGCATGCTAAACCTGATTCCCTTTCCCATCATAATATATATATATATATATATATATATATATATATATATATATATATATATATATATATATATATATATATATATATATATATGTATGTATGTATGTATGAATGTGATTGCATTAGGATATTTACTTTGGTTTTGAATAATGGCATTACTTTATCCTTATTATTGAGTACATGCTACCATTTACCTACTAATCTACTTTTGGGTGTTATATCCCCACATAATGTAGGAACCGGCCATACTACTCCTCCTGCTTAGTGACTTGGATTCAGGAAAAACATTTGTGTCAGACTAAAGTGGTGAGCTTCCATACTCTATAAGACTCTATTTCTTATTATGGATATCTTTTCATACTTTTGGTTATTTCTTGGAATTTGGTTTATGCTATGTTTGAGGGCATATCCTGATCAGATGTTCTTTGTTTTCAGTTAGAGGCTTTGTGTGACTACTATAAGAATGGGCGGTGTTGGAATTAGTGTTAACCTTTGTATTGATATTGGTGTCACCGGTTTATGGAAAGTTTTTCGACTATAGCTGCCATGTTAACTAAGTTAACTTAGAAGAAGGTAAAGTTCTTGTGGTCTGATGCTTGTGAGGTTAGTTTTGAGAAGTTGAATGATAAGCTAACTTTGGCTCTGGTCTTGTCTTTTCCTCAAAGCACTGATGGGTTTGTGGTCTACTATGGTGCATCCCGTATGGGACTTAGTTGCATTCTGATGCAGCATGGAAAGGTGATAGCTTATGCTTCTAGGCAGTTAAAGGTAAATAAGAGGAATTATCTGACTCATATCTTAGAACTGTTAGTTGTGGTATTTGCATTGAAAATCTAGCATCACTATTTTTATGGGGTACAGGTGGATATCTTTTCTAATCATAAGATCCTGGAGTATGTGGTTATTCATAATGATCTTAACCTCAAGCAAAGTAGATAGATTGAGTTTCCCAAGGATTATGACATGAATCTTCACTACCATCTAGGTAAAGCTAACATGGTTGTTGATGCTTTTAGCAGATTATCCATGGGGAGTCTACCTCATGTGGATAAAGGGAAGCGGGAGTTGGTAAAGGACATTCACCATTTATCTAACCTTGGAGTTTGGCTCTTGACTTTGAGGATGGTGGTATATTGGTGTCGGAAGTAACGCGTTTGTCTCTTGGTGCTTAAATCAAGAAGAAGCAGATGTTATATTCTGTCTTGATAAGGATCAAGGGAAATGTAGGTAGGAGAAAGTAATGGCCTTTCAGATTAGGGCTGATGGTAGTTTACGGTACCAAGGGAGGTTTTATGTTCCTGATATAGATGGTTTGCATAAGAGGATCTTGGTTGAGGCATATGATTAACGCTATGTTGTTCATCCTAGTTTGACAAAAATGTATCATGACCTTAAAGAGATATATTGGTGGAAAAACATGAAGCAAGATGTGGCTAATATTGTGGCCAAGTGTATAGTATGCCAACAAGTGAAAGTTGAGAACATGAGGCTCGAAGGATTATATCATGAAAGAGTTAGAGCTATTTTAGTGAGACAGTGTACCACCTAGCACTTTGGCGCATCACGGAGTCAGCCAAAATGGCAATCATCAAAATCCAGTGAGCCTCTACTATTATGGCACGTCGTGCCAAGGCTCAAATTTAGAATTGTCAAATTCCAGTATCTCACTGCAATTTTACCGCATTGTGGTGAAGCTTTTACCGGTGTTCCAATTCCGAATTTTAATTCTAAGGGCAAAACAATCATTTTGCTACCCCTATATATACTCCTTAACACGGGATTCAGCCATATTAAACCCAAATATTATTGTTTTCTCTCAATTTCCCTCAAGAACAAGAGATAGGGTTCCAAAATCAAGACCCCAATCATCAAGGTTTCACCATTAATCTTTCGAGGATCAAGTAGTAAGGTATACATATATTGATTCTTGGGTTCCTTTCACCCAAGAAGTTCAAGAATCCTTTTCTAAATTCAAAGATCTTATATTTATGAGTTTTTCATGATTCATATGAATTGAAGTTGAAGTTTATGTTATTTTTGAGTTTTAATTCATGATTTGGTTACAAAGTTTCAAGCTTTGATCCTAGTATGTGATATTCTTGTGATGTTCATGGTAAAACCTTTTCAAGTTGCATGTTAAGTGATGTGTTTATGTCAATTAAGTGTAGAAATTGTTGAATAACCAAAGCATGCTCCCCATATGTTTGATAAAATGCTTATGTGATGGAATTAGAGCCATTATAGCATGTTGACTAGAAATCCCCAATTGTGTATAAGTTTATGCATACCAAGTGTTCGTTGAAAAGCCTTAGTGTGTGAGTTGTGAAATATTAGCATGAAATCCCCTAATTACGGTCTCTTCAATTCATGATAAGTGTTTATTGTAAGACCTTGTTGAATGGAATATAAGTCACTAGCATGTCTCCTTATACTATCACATGTTTATGATTCCTAAGTGCTTAAAGAGATGTTTTAATGATTGTAATGGTGAATGAAAGTCCCTGGTCATGATTATTTAAGATGGCTATGTTTTACTTTTATGTTATCAAGTCCTTGGGTTTTTATACCCAATAAATTAGTTGTTGTCTAGAGCCATATTAGTTTTCACAATAGTCTCAGTCAAGCCACGATCCTTAAAACTTAGTCATTTATAGAACTTAAGAAATCTCAGTACTCTAAGTATCATTAGCATTCTAGCTTCAGTTCAGTACTCAGCTCAAATCTTAGTAGTATTCAAGAATTCAGTTCAGACCTCAGTAACTTTCAAGTAATTAATTCTGAACTCAGTATCATTTAGTCAGATAATGAGATTCAGTAGTATTCCATCAGTCTTCGGAATCAAGTGAACTCAGCTTAACTCAGTTACTCAGTAAGATTAGTAATAGATTCAGCTCAGTCTAGTACAGTTTAAGAAAATGAATTAGTTTAGAGTCTTTTAGTTGGGAGTAGGACTTAGCAACGAGCAAATCTAAGGATGAGGACTCACCTGTTAGAGAGGAATGATATCCCTAGGAGCAATCCCTAAGTTCCAGAACTATGTAGCTAATATAGGTATGAGATGTCACTCGTTAGATAGGACTGACATACTCAAGGATCACCTATTACTATATATTATATATATATAGGACTAATCTTAGGGGTCACCCGTTAGATAGGATTGACTCCACAAGAGAGGTCTTTATCAGTGGAACGGTACTAACACCCTTCCAACTGAGGTTATAGGTTGGACCCCAACTTAGCTAGAAGTGGCATGCCGGTTAGATGACTACTTCCCACAATCTCAGTTTCAGAATCAGTCTCAGTAAAGGAACTCAGTTCAGTTGTACAGAGTAAGGATTGTCAGATACAATCAATCATTATGATTATCAATAGACTCAAAGATCACCCGCTAGATAGGATTGTTCTCAGATTTAGTTAATCAGATTCACTATCATCAGATTCAAAGATCACCCACTAGATAGGACTGATCTCAGACTATGTCAAATCATATTCATTATTAGTATATATAGAGATCACCCGCTAGATAGGACTGATCTCAAATTCAGCTAAGTACTAGGACTGATCTCAGATACAGCTAAGTACTCTCATTATCAATAGATTTAGAGATTACCCGCTAGATAGGACTGATCTCAGATTTCAGTTGAGCATTCCCATTATCATTAGATTCAGAGATCACCCTCTAGATAGGACTGATTTCAAATTCAGTACTTAGTTATCAATATCAGAAGATTTAGTTATTTAGTATCTCAATATTAGTAGTGAGTTCAGACGCCAGTAAAGCAGTATCTGAGTTTAGTATTCAAAGTCATGATGATTTTAGTTATGGTTTATGCATTCATGCATATGTCCTCATTTAGTACTCTCATGATTATTTGGTTAAGTTATTGTTGATGCATAAGCCCTTGTATTTAGCCTTACCTCATCTTGCATACTTAGTACATTCCCACGTACTGATGCATTTGTGCTATGGTGTTTTATTTTACACCATAGGTTCAGAGGCACAAGATCCAAAGCACCCTTAGTAGTTCAGTCCCAGTCAGTAGTAGTAGACATAGCAGTGAGTCCTCTTCATTCATGGATAATCCTTATTTTATTATGGAATTAGACTCAGTTTATTTTCAATATATGAAGTTAGTTGGGGACATATCCCATCAACTCCATAGTTCAGATAGTTAGAGGCTTTTTAGACAGATGTATTAGTATTCAGTTTTTTAGTATTAATTATATTGGATGTTTTGAACCTTTTGGCAAGTTTTCACTAGTTTTCTGCATTTATTTTAGTATATTATACAGTTCTCAGTTACAGATATCATAAAGGGTTAGTTTGTAGTCCCTCGGGACATGAGCACCATGTGGCATTTTGGTTCTAGAAAATCGGGGCATTACAGTAATGAATATGTATTTTGTGAATGGTCTTTCTTTATCTTGAAATCACTTTAATTCAGTTTGGGTCACGTGGATAGGGTGACAAGGTCAGCTCACTTTTTGCTAGTGAGGACTAACTTCTCAGTTAAGGATTATACTAGGTTGTACCTTCAAGATATTATGAAGTTGCATAGGCTGCCTATTTCCATCATCGCTGATTAGGGTACATAATTTTTATCTCACTTTTGGCAATTATTTTAGAAAGGGTTGGGGACTAAGGTAAGTCTTAGTATTGCTTTCCACCATCAGGCTGATGGGTAAGTATAAAAGACTATTAGAATGTTGGAAGATGTGCTTTGTGCTTGTGTGATTAACTATGGTGATAGTTGGGTTGATCACTTACCTTTTATAGAGTTTTCTTATAAAAATAGCTACCAGTCTAGAATTAGGATGGCTCAATTTGAAGCATTGTATGGTATGATGTGCAGTTCTCTAATTGTGTGGTTCGAGCTTTGTGAGGCAGATATGTTTGTCCTGGATTTGGTTAATCAAGCTGTAGAGAAGGTGAAGGTGATTTAGGATAGGCATAAGGCTGCCCAAAGTCACCAAAAGTTCTATGCAAACGTGAGGAAAAGGTATTTGGAGTTTGATGTTAGGGATAGGGTGTTCCTGAAGATGTCTCCCATAAAAGGGGTGATGCAGTATGGGAAAAGGGGGAAGCTCAGTCCCAGATATATTATCCTTATGTGATTTTGAGAAGGGTTGGTAATATTATATATGAGTTGGAATTGCCTTCTAGTTTGAGCTCCATTCA